>AP028265.1:589098-1106598 GCA_030269945.2 Trilocha varians
ATAGAGACACTAGTAATATTAAGGATTATATTATTATGTGATTATACTAATATTTAATGTTATATTACTATTGTAAACATAAATTTAGGTAACACCACTTAAAATATAAAAAATTCAACAATTGTCGCTGGACTACTGTGTGTGGGTTTGCGAGGTCACGTTCTGTTGTCCGTAATTAAAAAACTTTAGGGTAAAATCGAATTTATGGTATCTAAATTTAGAGTTTCATGACCATCGAAATCATATAGAAAAGAAATACATACAAAAACGCACAACAAATCCAAATCAGTTTACCTGTACTGTACCAACCCATTACTGCCCACTGCTGAGCTCAGGTCTCCTCAGAAGAGGGATTAGGCATAGTCCACCACGCTTGCCCAGTGCGGATTAGGGACTTCACATATCTTCAAAGGATTTTTAGAACCCTTTTTCGACATGCGGGTTTCCTCACGATCTTTTCTTTCACCGTTTTTAGCTAGTGGTGTTGTGAAAAACTGCACATAAATCTTTTCACATTTAGATTTAGAGGTACAAGCCGGCTGGATTTGAACCCGCGACCTCCCGTACTGAAGGACGCGCTTCGACCACTCGGCCACCAAGACTTACTCGGCCACCAAGACTTTTACGGTTTACCTAAACTAAAGTTATGAAGAAACATAAAAATACAAAGCCGAAAAGTTCTGGAGTGGCGGCCACGAACCGGTAGGCGCAATGTTGGTAGACCCCCCACAAGATGGACCGACGATCTGGTCAAGATTGCGGGAGGTCACTGGATGCAGATGGTGCAGGACCGGTCGATGTGGCGAAGTTTGGGGGAGGCCTATGTCCAGCAGTGGACGTCTATAGCCTGATGATGATGATGATAAAAATACAGTCGATTTGAGCACCTCCTCCAGATTTAACCTGGACCACACCAGAAAGCGTGCCCTGTTTCGATTATTCGTGTTACAGCTTCTTACAGGAAAGCTGTCCCGTTTAAAACGTATAACAAAATCCTAATGTACTTAGGAGCTCCTTAATTACACGATAGGGCCTTAATGTAGATTAAATGTTTAGAAATTTTCTCCTCGAGATGCTTGAATGGCGCAAAATTTAGCATTTCTTAACTGTGGCTTAATTTATGTCTTTTTGGGGAGTTTCGATGACCTTGTGTAAAAAATAAAGTCATTTCTATTTTAGACTGACTTCCTAAAAAGAGGTACTAATTTTGTGTATTTTTGTGTGTGAAAGAGTGCCGTGGGCGTAACGCGTCGCGCCGTCCCTCATAACCCCCTGTGCTGGGTTCTGGCCTCAGCCCGGGTTCGGACGCTGAGTGTGAGCGGTTGGAGGTTTTAGTGGGGTTCAACTCCCACATACCCCGCCCGCGGGCGGCAATCCGGTGATTTCCTCCAACTAAAAAAAAAAAAAAAACTTTATTAACTTGCACTGGATGTGTAACTATGTAAGTTCGGGTGGAATTTTGGAAGCTAAATTTGACAAACATCCCGGTTTTGAGCTGACAATTTACTCGCAGATGTATTATCGCATGGCAATACAATAATTTGACAAAATGGTGCTAATCTCATGATTGATGAGAGATGACACTAAAAAAATCTAATTATCTCTACTAATATTATAAAGCTGAAGAGTTTGTTTGTTTGTTTGTTTGAACGCGCTAATCTCAGGATCTACTGGTCCGATTTCAAAAATTATTTCACTGTTATATTTCATAGGCTATATTTTATTTTAAAAAAAATTAGAGATCCGTATGAAAATATCGAATATGTAACACAAGGCGAATAATCGAAAACCTATTTATGCGTACGCTGCAAAAACTATTGACAATAGAACAAAATGATGTACAACGGGTTTTTAGGTCTTTTGAAGACAAACAAAAAAGTCCGCGACAGCATATATCTAACTATCATAGTTTAGTCACAATAACCGCTTTTATGGTTATGAAAAATATTTTCTCGTCCCAAGATTGAATTTAACGTTAAATGAGTATCGTTATATTAACCCTTATCCAAATTAAGTATTTTGTTATCAAGAGTATTAACATTAATGTAGAAGTAAATTACTTTTTGTTTTATTCCAATTGGACTTTTCGTTTAGAAGTTATGACGAGTATAAAATGCAATGAATATGTGGGGCACTGCGGGCCGCGAAAATAATAACTCGACGGCATTGCGAGTACTGTTTGAACCCCTTTGTAACGCAGACGAAGTTACGTGAGTCAGCTAGTAAATGATAAAGTTTCCATTTTCTTTTCAAATAAATAAATAAACACTCCAGTTAAACCAACAAGAAGTTTACGAAGTTGTTGAAACGATGAAATATAAAGAAACTAACACATAAACTGCAGTACAAGTTTTCAAACTAAAAGCAAAGAGCTGAGTCAACTGCAATCAGAGTATTAATAGAAAAAGTTAATTTATTATTAACTTTAATCCTCGAGAAATAAGACCTGTATTTAAACAAAAATATATTGGAATGAGCTCCCTTCGTCGGTGTTTCCCAAGCGTTATGACTTGTCCTTCTTCAAACGAGGCTTGCAATACACGGAAACTATGTTTTCCGTTTTTAATCAGTGGAGTTGTGAAAATTTGCACATAAGTTAATCTTTTTCTCATTAATATACAAGCCGGCCGGTTTTGAACCCGCGACCTCCCGTACGGAAGGCAAGGCATCAACCACTCGGCCACCACTCTTTAAGACAAACAGATACAGATATTCCATAGCGCTTTTTTAATTTATGAAATTAATGACATAATAATCAGATAGCCTAATGCCCTCATCTAAATCTCGCCTAATTCATTAAGGGCCCCGACCTCAATAAACCCTATAATAATTTCATAAAATAAGCCCTTAAGAATTCTATCGTGGCCATCAAACTGTCTCCCGTTCATATTTTATTGGTTTTCATGAATGAAGGCCCCGTTATAGGTGACTATAAAAATTTGATGGTCCCTCAAAGATGGGCAAACCTCGTTCGTTTTAAGAATATTTTAGAAGCTTCTAGAATCGATTTGTGTTTCGTAAAATGTAAAAGCGAAACTGTGTAGCTTCTGAGTAACCTGTAATTTGGTTTGTTAGTCCTTTTTCAATTGCGTTAGATATATTTAGGCACGTATTTTTGTAGTTAGTAAAAAAAAATATGATGACGACCTTCACCTTTCATTTGGAATGAAGAAAGTAGATTCATTGAAATCGGTCTATCTAAACTAAAGCTGTGCGAAGACAAAGACAATAAATCATAAAAATAAAAGGTTTTAAATACAATCTTTTGATATCTTTGACATCTTGTATCAGTAAAGTATTATACAAAATTAGTAAAACGAGCCCAAACAAGCTATCAGCACTATTGCTTCTTATTATTGCATTGTCACGCAATTATATTATAATGGAAATCCAGCAAGTTGGTCAAATATAACTTGCTAGATACACCCGAAATTACATAATTGTGTGTTACCAGTGCAAGTAAAATATAAAGCTTAAAAAAATCAATTTACTAACAAGATTAACCCGTACCAAGATAGTTGATACATTATTATATATTAAGTTTCAAGCTGAAAATCGTATTTGAAATTCGATGAAGCGTCCGAGAGCTGGCAACAATAAACGCTCGGCTTTTGTTAATTACGAACAACCCGGAGTTTTGGACCGACAATGAAGTAGGTAATCCTATTTACTACAATTTGCCGTATAACTTAGACGGGTGCAAACTTTGGTACTGTCTATGGTGTAAGGTAAAGGCGATATTAAAAATTTTGTGACTCAACATTATAAACGACAGAATGAAGCCAATTCAAAGTATGTCGATCTCATTTTGACGTTAGAAACTACCAATGACACTAAGTTCGATTAGTACACTCAATATAACACTCAAACGTTTTTTGTAACTTCGCTTTGCGTCAGAATGTCGTGTTACGCATTATCGGCGTTTTGACGTGACAACGTCTTATAAATTGGTTTGCCGGGTGACACTTCAATCCGCTCACGTTATGCGCTCATAATGAGAACGAGTGAGAGGCACGCGTGCCTTTCACTTTTTATGTCTGTCTCTCTCGCTCTTAGGCGGGCTAACCATGCCCGAGTCGTTGTCACGTAAAACTTTCGCCCGTATACCGACTTTACAGGCAACCAATTTTTTTTTCAATAAAATTGGCTTCATTCTGTTGTTCATGATGTTGATTCCAGATGTAAAAATTCTATGATCGTCATACACACAAGATTACTCTTAAATATTTTATTTTCAGGATACAAGGATTTAAAAACTTTTTATATTTTAAACAATTTACTTTAGAACTTAATTATATCTTCAATGCTTTTTTATTATTTTACTTTCAGTACTTTTAGACAGACGATCTGAGGGGCTACCTAATCGTAAGCGGCTACCGTTGCTCATCTCTCCATTGTTTTTATTTTATTGCTTATTTGAAAAACCCACCAGTACAATTTCTTACATAATACAAAATAGGGGGCGGCGCGACGGGAAAGAGTGCCTTGGGCGTAACACGTCGCGCCGCCCCTCATAATCCCCGAGCTGGGTTCTGGCCTCAGCTGCGGTTCAGACGCTGAGTGTGAGCGGTTGGAGGTTTTAGTGTGGTTCCCTCCCACATACCCCGGGGATCCGTTGATTTCCTCCAACTTTTTTTTTTTTTTGGTCGGGAGGTAATCGCCGGCTAAAAAAAAAATATTACTATATCCACAACTTGTTTAATTTTTCATAGTTACCACAATTCAACTTTATCTTTTATTTTGCACCAAGTCGAATCTCTCGCGGTGTCGATACGGTTTTGCTCGGCTCTAACAATTTTATGCTCTGTGGTTCGACTGACGTAAATCGTATTGGAAACCTACATGGTTTTTTTAAGTAATACATTTCTATTCAGTTCATGGTATAAATCTGGATTTTTTTACGGGACATTCATTCATAGAGAAAATGTGACGGTAATTTTTGAAATTGTGTTATTCACCCAAGTCATAATCATTGTAAATAAATAATCATTTATACAACATAGATAGATTACCTTGATTTATTATTATTTTCATACCTTTAGACGATCATGAGTTATAATCGATTTAATTTACGGATTCAGATAAAACAACTCAATATTGCAATTTACGTGCAAGGCGTTAATCATTAAATTAAATAAAGAAAATACGAGACAACTTCTATATAAAACGAAGGGTAAAATTTACAATTCAATCAGTAATATTATTGTGTAAACTTAAACTGTTTTCAATAATGCTTCATGCAATTTTCAAAATAACAACAATATAAATGCAAAGTAACCGAGTGCTTAACACCTGCAACTTGGCTGCATGGCTTATACAAAGAGGCGAGGGGAGCCATGCGGCTGGCCATCAAGATGGCCAAGGAACAGCACGCGGAGCGCCTTTTAGAGACGCTCGAGGAAGACCCTTGGGGGCGCCCATACAAGATGGTGCGCGGCAAGGTGCGCCCATGGGCGCCCCCCATAACCGAGCGTCTACCGCCTCAGCAGCTGCGGGACATTGTTACGGCACTGTTCCCGCAGGAGCAGGAGGGATTTATCCCGCCTGCTATGGGTGAGCCGCCGGATGACGCCGGCGGCGAGGCCCCTGCTGAGGTGCCTCACATCACCGGGGAGGAGCTCCGCGTGGCCGTAGTCAGGATGAGTGCCAAAGACACGGCACCCGGACCGGACGGCATCCATGGCCGGGTCCTGGCCTTGGCCATCAATGCCCTAGGGGACCGACTCTTGAGGCTTTACGACTCTTGCCTCGAGTCGGGACGGTTTCCCTCGCTGTGGCGAGAGGGTAGACTTGTCCTTCTCAGGAAGGAGGGGCGCCCGGCGGATACAGCCGCCGGTTACCGTCCTATCGTGCTGCTGGACGAGGTGGGCAAATTGCTGGAACGCATTCTGGCTGCCCGCATCGTCCAGCACCTGGTCGGGGTTGGACCCGACCTGTCGGCGGAGCAGTACGGCTTCAGAGAGGGCCGCTCAACCGTGGACGCGATCCTTCGCGTGCGGACCCTCTCAAATGAAGCCGTATCACAGGGCGGGGTGGCCTTGGCGGTGTCGCTCGACATCGCCAACGCATTCCACACCTTGCCCTGGTCCGTGATAGGGGGGGCACTCGAGAGACATGGAGTCCCCCCTACCTCCGCCGGCTGGTCGGCTCCTACTTGGAGGCCAGGTCGGTAGTGTGCACTGGGCACGATGGGACTGTGTACCGGTTTCCGGTCGTATGCGGGGTTCCTCAGGGGTCGGTCCTCGGACCCCTCCTTTGGAATGTCGGGTACGACTGGGTGCTGAGAGGCGCCCTGCTCCCGGGCCTGAGCGTAATTTGTTACGCTGATGACACGTTGGTCATGGCCCGGGGGCAAGACTTTAGAGAGGCTACCCGTCTCGCCACAGCGGGGGTGGCCCTCGTCGTCGGTCGCATTAGGAGATTGGGCCTCGCTGTGGCGCTCAATAAATCCCAGGCCCTGTGGTTCCACAGGGCTCGGGTGACGCCACCTGCAGGGGCCCAGATCGTGGTAGGAGGCGTCCCAATAGAGGTCGGGGTGCGATTGAAGTACCTCGGCCTCATACTGGACAGCCGTTGGACCTTCCGGAACTCGTCCCCCGATTGATGAGGACAGCCGGCGCACTGAGTCGGTTGCTTCCGAATGTCGGGGGACCAAACCGTGTCGTGTGCCGCCTCTACGCGGGGGTGGTGCGTTCGATGGCCCTGTACGGCGCGCCCGTTTGGGCCGGACAGGGAAACCGGACAGCAACCGTTGTCCGGCTCCTGCACCGGCCGCAGCGCGTCGTAGCTATCAGGGTCATCCGCGGATACCGCACCGTCTCCTTCGAGGCGGCGTGCGTGCTGGCGGGGACGCCGCCCTGGGATCTAGAGGCGGAGGCGCTCGCCGACGACTATCGTTGGCGTTGCGACCTCCGTGCTCTGGGCGTTGTGCGTCCCCTCAGAGCCGCGGTACGGGACCGGAAGGCCCAATCTCGGCGGTCCGTGCTGGAGGCTTGGTCAAGGCGCTTGGCCAACCCCAGCTGGGGTCTAAGGACCGTCGAGGCGATTCGCCCTGTCCTGGAGGACTGGATGAGTCGCGGCGAGGGACGTCTCACCTTTCGTCTGGTGCAGGTGCTGACCGGGCATGGTTGCTTCGGGAAGTACCTGCATCGGATACAGGTCGAGCCGACGACGAGGTGCCATCATTGCACAAGCGACCTGGACACGGCAGAGCATACGCTCGCTGTCTGCCCCGCATGGGAGGAGCAGCGCCGTGTCCTGGTCGCACAAGTAGGACGGGACTTGTCGTTGCCGGGCGTCGTGGCATCGATGCTCGACGACGACGAGTCCTGGAAAGCTATGCTCGACTTCTGCGAGTCCACCATCTCGCAGAAGGAGGCGGCGGGACGGGAGAGGGAGAGCTCTTCCCTCCCCGACCGACCCCGCCGCTGCCGACGTCGAGCGGGGGGCCGGCCTCGGGAGATGTCCCGGGATCTGGCCCCCTAAGAGTACCGGGTCCAACAACACCGGACCTGAGGGGTGCTGCGCTAGGCATCAGCGCGCACCCTCCGTGCCATCTATCCGGGGGATGGCAAGCCGTGCTCCCCGACCCGGGCTGGTCCTGGGCCGGCCTGAGCCGAGGGAGACCCTCCAACACACGGCCCCATCTCGGCGGACTGTAAGGTCCGTCTACCGAGTGAGCCGGTGGTCGTTCTCACCGACGGCTGCCGGTTCGACGTCCGGGGGTGACGGGGCGATACGTGAGCGACAATCGCGAACGCGTCCTGTCACCCCTACATCATCGGATGTCGAGCGTGATTGGCGGGAGGTTTTAGTGCGGTTCGACACCCACATACCCCACTCGCGGGGCGAGTGGAAGTCCGGCGATTTCCTCCCGTCAAAAAAAAAAAAAAAAAAAAAACACCTGCAACTTGTTTCAAAGCACCAATCGCCACGAGGCTTTCATCCAAATTGCTCCACAACTTTATATTGAATCAGACGTTAACAACTTTGGGTAGTACTTTAATATCCAAATATTATTATTGTTTGAAATCCATTAGTGCGATTGGATCTATTTTAGAAGGTTTCATTGTGATTAATATTCGTTTTTGGTCTTAAAAGGGTTGAGTATTGATTTTAATTGTGCTAAGTTCAATTTGATTGATTAAAATATTATAGTTACGGTTTCCTATAAAAATTTGTCAAAAATTTGTGTTCGAATTAATTGATTACTTGATTTAACCACATTACAGACAAATTGTGAAGAAGTGTAAGTTTGGATACATAATTTCTGAAGATTTTTTAATCCTACTGCAATGTACAAGTTTTTTTATTTTTAGCTTTATAATTAGTGATTAATGTAAAAACTTTTTAATACTAGCTGGAATTAAAATTTTCACTGTAGACTCGGAATACTCGGTGATTGTTTGATACCAATAAGTGGAGTAACAAAAGTGTTATTTAAATTGCATGTTACTGTAATTGTTGTAATTTAAATTAAAGTGTATATTCTGTTGTTTTAACTTTATTATATAAAAAAATAACTCAGCCACTACGCGGAAGTCGTAGTAAAATAACAATTTCATATAAATCTGATATTCCTAAAACGCTTATATAAAGTCGTTATTCTTTGGGCCATTAAGAGGATTGGATCGGCGCGGGTCAAACAATATATTTCATAATACAAACATAGAAAAAATGTTATACAGAAGTAAAGTTACGACTATGAAAAGCTACAGGAAATAAAATGAAATTATTTATCTCAACGTTAATGAAATTCTCATGCTTGTTGATGTCAAAAGGCTTCCATCAGTTCGGAAAAAGAAATAGCCACCGTCCTGAGAAGAACTAGACAGAAACTCAGCGGACAGTCAGCGGTAGTCTTTTTTTGCAAGTATTATTTTTCTTTTTTTTTCGTTTCAACTTAATATTACAATTTTTTGTTACAATTTCGACCTAAAACGAAAGCTTCATTCCCACTCCCAGTGCAGTCATCTAGAAAATCACTAATTATATAATGAGCTTTACTGCACAAACGATTTTTCACAACTTTTTAAGGTAGGTATTTTTGACAATAGCACTAGGGTTAACAAATTTGACTTAATTTCAACGTCTCTTTTCTATCATCGCACCCGGCGTCGAGGCGGAGTTCATCCCTACTATAAGGAACCATCATCCATCTACGGTTCGTTTCAGGAATTTTTCTTAGCCACACATAATCCAGCTGTGGAATGAGCTACCTTCCTCAGTGTTTGCCGAGCGCTATCACTCTCTATCTTTCTTAAAATGGACCTTAAGAAAGTTCTTGTGTAAAGTTTGATCGTAGGAAAGAAGTTGTTTTTGCATATTTTAGAAACCTCTTGTTATTACATGTCAGTGAGAAATATTTATGTGTGTGTGAGTTAGTTTAATTAATATGTCAAGTTATTTTATGTAATAAGTTTTTTTTAGGTAGACGTGCTAACGAGTTACCTGATGGTAGGTTTGTTACAGTCGCTCATATTTTATGTCTGGGCATCACGAGGTTGTTGAACCTTGCTTCAAAAAGTACTCGGAAAATACCGTGTAATTTCGTGTCTGTTATAGTTTTGTATCAAATTTTACTTTTGTGTAGTGATTCTGTGATACAGAGCAATGAAAACTTTACGTCTCATGTCGTTAAGACAGATGGGCCTCCCGATACAAATCGTAAACCGTTTTACTGGTTTTCTTTTATATCTATATTACAAGGAATTATTGCTTTGGACCTAGCGAGATTGGAGATTAGGGATTGATCTAATATTGTTAATACAATAATGTTTTTGTTAAAAATTAAAAAAGGTTTCAGTGATTAAAGTTTTAATGTAAACTGTCAAAGTCAAATCATTTATTTCAAAGTTGATGTGGACGCACATACATTTTGAAAGTCAATTAAAAAAAGTTCTAACACCAGTTCGCTAATTACGCCTCCGTCCTAAGAAGAGCCGGCGCAAGAAACTCAGCGGGCATGTCTTTTTTATTTATTATTAAATTATAAATTATTTTTTATTTTAAATTACTTGAGACAATACTTTAAAAACTTAAATTTTGCTTGAACTGGATCTAATTATTTGTCACTACATAAACAAGGGTTGAATTTTGCAAATTTCATTTGGCCAACTTCCCAGTTGAGAAATTTTGTAGACATTTGTATGTCATCACGTCATAATGCATAATACAGCTGGTTTGTTGATATTTAACTTTGTTTAACTTCCACTTAACTGCTACATGATATCCAGGATCTTTAAAAAACCTGTTCACTTTAATTAATTTGTCATTTAAAGAATACACTGGTTGGTCTTTAGAAACACCAATTAGTGTAATTCACAGAAATATTTAAAAAAATCGCCAATACTTTCCCAATTTTTATTGTCAAACTGTCCCCAATCTCAAAGCCCATTCAACTAAATTAATGCGAGGAACTTAAAGAAAGTTCGGCGGTTCCCGTTGATGGATCAAGTTTGGTCTTCAACTTGAAACATAGTTCTAATACTAACGACATCTTGTTATCTTGGAGTTGAGCCGCTTATAAGTTTTGACGTTATGAAGTAATTAAAAGGATTAAGAAGCTGGGACCAAATTTGACTAAAAAAAACAAAGTTTGTAATGATAGTGTCATTGATAGACATTTGATAGCTACAGACTAATGGTTAGGTAGACTGAGTCTACATGGATGGAGCGATTAACGACGACAGAGAAGATTCTTTGTTAATTTTCCCAAAATTAAATTGTAGCTGTTTGGTTGCTTTTTCGTAATAAAACTTTCTGATTAAGCCCATTTTTTATTTGAGGAAATCGCCGGATTGTATATGTCGGAATTGAACGGCACTTAGACCACCAACCGCTCACACTCAGCTTCCGAAACCCTTGCTGGCAGAACCCAGCATAGGAATATACGAAACGGCACGACACGTCATGTACTAAGGCACCCTTTCCCGTCGCGACGCCCCCACAGATGCAGGACAGGCTTGAAGAAATATCTCGGTTCAAGAGCGTCGGTTACCACTAGCCCCGTTTTCTCGTCTGCATGGTGGCAAAAAATTAGTACCTAGGTCTCTTCTTTAAATCTTAAATCTTTTAAAAGCCAGAGCATAACAATATAAACATGATATTTATCTTTGGTTAAACCATAAATCAAACATCAAACATTTGGACCAACACGTTTGATCCAACGTTGGTATTTAAACGCTGTCACGGTGTCCCATTACCTCGGAACTTGGTCGATTATTGTTACAAGCGCTATTAACCCTTGGCTCCCGATAATGGCCCGGCATTAGTTTAATGCACTGCGATTTTCGAGCCATTTCCGATATTTTACCTCGATTATTCAAAATTCTGTTGATAGATGTTGTGTTAGGTAGTTAAATAGATATTTTAAGATATAAATGGACATGTCACTTTTAGAAGACGTTTAAGAAAGTCTTATACAGTCGTATCTGTAACTTTATCCTACGACCAATATACTTCACAATGTCTTGTTTTTTAATAACCGAAAAACAACAAAAAATATTAAGTTTTCCATTTATTGCATTAATTTAGTGTGAATTGACCTGTCTAAATGCAAATTAGACAGTTTTGGAATCGTTGAAACTTTTTTCTAACATTAAAAAAAAAATTCAAAGCAAATACAAAAAATCTATAAATAGAAATGATAATAATTGCTGTTTTTTTTTTTATTAAATAAGAAACATCATGAAGTCATATTCGTCGTAGGTGGTGGATCTACAGCGTTCCCTGACATTGCAGTAAGATCACGAGCAACCCACCATTAGGTTTAAAGATCTTTATTTATATAAAAAGGAACATACTGTCTCACTTACCAATATAAATTAAGTGTAACTTTAAAAAAGGCGGTTTTAGTTCGCCAGTGAATTATTTTAACAAAATAGTACTTAATTACAGTCTATACCTAATATACATTATCTAACTTATGAATTAATCTATAAATATCTACTTAATAACTAATAAGCAATAGTTTCTGATCGATAACATAGTATATTGTTTTATAATAGATTTACAATATTTTAGAATAGTTTAGCATCTAATATTATCGCAAGTTAGTATGTTTCCATTACAAATTATTTCACCCTCCTCTTAAACAGTAAAGTGGAATCTATATTTTTAATACGTTTGGGCAATTTATTAAAGTACTCGGCTCCGTTAAAGAGTATTGTTCTATGACCATAGCCGGTCCTAGTGTTTGGTAAGGCGAGATTGTTAGCGCTTCTAAGTTTCTTTAGTTGATTGGAATGTTCGCCCTTTTCTGTAAATTATAGTTTTATGTGTATTTGTTTCTTTATTGTTTTCTTTATCAAAATGCAGGTATTATAAATATGCTGTTGCTTAATGTTTAAAATAGGTTGGTAGGTTGACCTATTACTCATTTACTTTCCAATAAAAAGAAACATGACTAAAAAAGAATTTCAACTAAAACATGTTTACCTAACTTTCCCATTCTCTCGCTGTAAGTCGCACGATAGCAGAATAACCAGGTAATTACTTCGAGTTAATTAACCCTCGGCTTTTTAAACCCTCGTCTGTCTGTTTACTTAGAAAATCGCTACACAAAGAGATCAAAACGTTTGAAATTATTTTAGTGAAGTTTCTTTCAATTTAGCGAAATTTCGAGTTTGTATTTACATCCTTTTGTGGTACATAATACAATAGATTTCATCTGTTGTATTATTTTTAAAGGTAAAAAGATTTATTGATTATGCGATAATTTTGTACTTAGGTACAGCTACTAAGTCAGTACCTCTAAATGTAAATGTGAAAAAGATTTATGTGCAATTTTTCACAACACCAGTGGCTAAAAACGGCGAAGGAAAACATTGTAATGAAACCTGCATAATATCGGAAAAGGGTTCTAAAAATCCTTTGAAAATATGTGAAGTTCCCAATCCGCACTGGGCAAGCGTGATGGACTATACCTAATCCCTCTTCTGAGGAGACCTGAGCCCAACTGTGGGCAGTAATGGGTTGGTACAGACTAAGTTAGTTAGGTGGTACTTTTAAGTAATAGGTTCGATCAAGTATAATAAGATACACAGTATAAAACAAAGTAAGAAAACAGTGACTCCAAAAATTTTACTCCTGACGTCTAAAAACTTTTTACGCTAACATTGTGTATCTACATTTACTTAATCGGAGATAATTAGGGTTAACTTGAAGTAGGTACATTTTAATTATTAGATTTCTAGGTAAAAGGCGTATTACGACTTTTTCTTTTGCGTAATTGAAAAATATGAAAACATTAAAAATAATATTCATCAGTACACTTCCAATTACCTATACGTCAATGAAACATGTGTATTAAAAATCGTAACACTTCTACAAACACCAAACATATTATTTAAAACATAAAAGACAAAAATGCTCCAACTGCAGAAATCCGGGCATCGTTAATTTAAAAAAAAACATGTCGTAAAAATGCTGCATTCTGAACCGGATATTAAATAAATGATATATTCCGGTGATTCTGACCCGGTCGGCGGCCATGTTTTATTAATAGTTGACGAGTTGCAATATTCAGCATTCACGCGCCAACGAGCCAATATGTAGGGAATTTGAAACCGTAATTACCATGGTAAAATTGACTTTTATTTTATTTGATTTATTTTAAAGTAAATGAAATAAAAGTTGTTTTGATCGAGTGGAGTGCTTGTTTTCCATAGGAGAGGTATTCAAAACCTTGTACCTCTAAATAAGATATTTTTTTTTTTTTTTTTTTTTGGGTTTAAATTCTGAAACTTACACATTTATAAGCGAAGCAAACGGCTCGAGACGATGGCTCGATCATTGTTTAACCACGGATTATAGTAGTAAAACCATTGTAAATATTTACGTTAAATATGATGTTGTTTGGTCGGATCATTTTCCTCTTGTTATTCAATGTAAATTAGATGTTATTAGACCTAGATATCAGGAGATTAATGTAGAATATAGTTGTAATAAAATTCGATGGGGGATTAGACAGGCGGAACAAATTGATTTATATAACAAACTTTGTAATGACTATTTGAGATTAATTGACTATCCTGTTGAATTGACAAACTGTGGTGCAATAAAATGTTGTAATGGTGACCATACAAAGATTATTGATAAATTGTATAGTGAGATTGTTACTTCATTGTGCCGAGCAGCTTCTGACAGTCATATTACGAAGGTAAAACGAGGTCGCAAATTAATTGTGGGATGGAATAGGTATGTGAGTGACGCTCATGAAGAGGCAAGGCGAAAGTTTAAGTTGTGGGTGTTGTATGGTAGGCAGCGTGAGGGTTGTTTCTGGCGTGATATGCAATCAAGTAGAAAGATATTTAAGTCTCGCTTGCGATGGTGTCAGAATAATGAGGACCGTATTAAAATGGATATGTTGGCTTCGCATCACGCTAAGGGTGACTTTAGTAGTTTTTGGAAGGCAACCAATAAGCTCAATGCTAAACCAGGCTTACCAGTCAGTGTTAACGGACAAAGTGATGCTATGGAAATAGCTGAGATATTCAAAAAACAGTTTACTGTGACGTCACCATTGGGACCATCGCATGCTGAGAGCAGTGGTACTTGTCAGGATCAAAAACTTAATGTTATATTTAAATCTCAGGAAGTGAAACGTGTTATCCAACACATGTCCCGTGGGAAGTCTCCAGGGCACGATGATTTGAGTATTGAGCACTTTAAGCATGCGGGTGTTCACCTTCCTCGAGTTTTGGCTATGTTCTATTCTTTATGTATAGGACACGCTTATTTGCCTGAACAAATGATGAAAACTATAGTTGTACCGATTGCGAAAAACAGAACTGGCGATATAAGTAATAGTAATAATTATAGGCCAATTTCCTTGGCCACGATCACTGCTAAGGTTCTAGATGCTATGCTTAATGATAGGCTTGAACAGTATCTACAAATACATGATAATCAGTTTGGCTTTAAGTCAGGTCTATCAACTGAAACAGCTGTGCTATGCCTGAAACAAACGGTAAAATACTACGTTGAAAGAAACACGCCTGTCTATGCTTGTTTTCTTGACTTGTCTAAAGCTTTCGATCTGGTTTCCTATGACATTCTGTGGCAAAAGCTGCAGGAAACTGCAATGCCGGATGAGCTTACAAATATTTTTAAATATTGGTATCAGAATCAGAGCAATGTTGTCAAGTGGTCGGGGGCCTACTCCTGTCCATACAAGATGGAGTGTGGAGTGAGACAAGGAGGTATAACTTCCCCTCGACTATTTAATCTATATATCAATGCTTTGATTGAGCGGCTTAGTAACATGCATGTTGGTTGTCATGTTGGTGGTGTGTGTCTTAATAATATAAGCTATGCCGACGATATGGTGCTTCTGAGTGCTTCTGTATGTGGACTGTCGAAGCTGCTTGACATTTGCTTGGGGTATGCAGATCGACACGGTCTGTCTTATAATGTCAAGAAAAGTGAATGCATGGTCTTCCAAGTTCGAGGGAAAAAATTGGACAGTATACCTACCATAAAGCTAAATGGAAGGCCACTTAATAGGGTTGAAAAATTTAAATATCTAGGGCATCTGGTGACCTCGGACTTGAAGGACAATGCAGACATAGAGAGAGAGCGCAGGGCGTTGTCTGTTCGTGCGAATATGATAGTCCGTAGATTTGCTAGGTGCAACAAAACGGTTAAAATCACATTATTTAGAGCCTTTTGTACATCGTTCTATACATGCAGTCTGTGGGTTGATTATTCGCGGAAGCAGTACAATGCACTGCGCATACAGTATAACAATGCATTCAGAATGCTGTTGGGGCTGCCCCGTTTCTGTAGTGCATCGGGTATGTTCGCCGCGGCGCGAGTAGATTGTTTTTATGCAACTATGCGCAAGCGGTGTGCATCCCTGGTGCGCCGGGTGCGGGCCAGCGCCAACACCATCTTGGAAGCTTTTGCAGAACGGTTTGATTGTCTGTACCTTAATCACTGCTCATTGCTTCATTTACGGACAGACAATAAAATATTATTTTAGTTAAGGTTTACCACCACCATTTTATTACTAGTAGTTATTTACATTATGATTGAGTTGTTAATTTAATTGCAGTTTACCTAACATCAACTTTATTCCGATTGTGTAATGTTATTTTATTTATTACTTTAATATAATGATTATAGTCAGTTTTGTATTTAATGTTCAAAATTTTATACCATATTTTAATAATTTATATTAATTTTTATATGATGAAATGTTTGTTTGAATTAATTATCTTTATTTTAATGTTTTTTAATTGTATATTGTGTACTGTGATCCTAAGATGATTGATAAATAAATAAATAATAATAATAATAAATGGATAGAGACACTAGTAATATTAAGGATTATATTATTATGTGATTATACTAATATTTAATGTTATATTACTATTGTAAACATAAATTTAGGTAACACCACTTAAAATATAAAAAATTCAACAATTGTCGCTGGACTACTGTGTGTGGGTTTGCGAGGTCACGTTCTGTTGTCCGTAATTAAAAAACTTTAGGGTAAAATCGAATTTATGGTATCTAAATTTAGAGTTTCATGACCATCGAAATCATATAGAAAAGAAATACATACAAAAACGCACAACAAATCCAAATCAGTTTACCTGTACTGTACCAACCCATTACTGCCCACTGCTGAGCTCAGGTCTCCTCAGAAGAGGGATTAGGCATAGTCCACCACGCTTGCCCAGTGCGGATTAGGGACTTCACATATCTTCAAAGGATTTTTAGAACCCTTTTTCGACATGCGGGTTTCCTCACGATCTTTTCCTTCACCGTTTTTAGCTAGTGGTGTTGTGAAAAACTGCACATAAATCTTTTCACATTTAGATTTAGAGGTACAAGCCGGCTGGATTTGAACCCGCGACCTCCCGTACTGAAGGACGCGCTTCGACCACTCGGCCACCAAGACTTACTCGGCCACCAAGACTTTTACGGTTTACCTAAACTAAAGTTATGAAGAAACATAAAAATACAAAGCCGAAAAGTTCTGGAGTGGCGGCCACGAACCGGTAGGCGCAATGTTGGTAGACCCCCCACAAGATGGACCGACGATCTGGTCAAGATTGCGGGAGGTCACTGGATGCAGATGGTGCAGGACCGGTCGATGTGGCGAAGTTTGGGGGAGGCCTATGTCCAGCAGTGGACGTCTATAGCCTGATGATGATGATGATAAAAATACAGTCGATTTGAGCACCTCCTCCAGATTTAACCTGGACCACACCAGAAAGCGTGCGCTGTTTCGATTATTCGTGTTACAGCTTCTTACAGGAAAGCTGTCCCGTTTAAAACGTATAACAAAATCCTAATGTACTTAGGAGCTCCTTAATTACACGATAGGGCCTTAATGTAGATTAAATGTTTAGAAATTTTCTCCTCGAGATGCTTGAATGGCGCAAAATTTAGCATTTCTTAACTGTGGCTTAATTTATGTCTTTTTGGGGAGTTTCGATGACCTTGTGTAAAAAATAAAGTCATTTCTATTTTAGACTGACTTCCTAAAAAGAGGTACTAATTTTGTGTATTTTTGTGTGTGAAAGAGTGCCGTGGGCGTAACGCGTCGCGCCGTCCCTCATAACCCCCTGTGCTGGGTTCTGGCCTCAGCCCGGGTTCGGACGCTGAGTGTGAGCGGTTGGAGGTTTTAGTGGGGTTCAACTCCCACATACCCCGCCCGCGGGCGGCAATCCGGTGATTTCCTCCAACTAAAAAAAAAAAAAACTTTATTAACTTGCACTGGATGTGTAACTATGTAAGTTCGGGTGGAATTTTGGAAGCTAAATTTGACAAACATCCCGGTTTTGAGCTGACAATTTACTCGCAGATGTATTATCGCATGGCAATACAATAATTTGACAAAATGGTGCTAATCTCATGATTGATGAGAGATGACACTAAAAAAATCGAATTATCTCTACTAATATTATAAAGCTGAAGAGTTTGTTTGTTTGTTTGTTTGAACGCGCTAATCTCAGGATCTACTGGTCCGATTTCAAAAATTATTTCACTGTTATATTTCATAGGCTATATTTTATTTTAAAAAAAATTAGAGATCCGTATGAAAATATCGAATATGTAACACAAGGCGAATAATCGAAAACCTATTTATGCGTACGCTGCAAAAACTATTGACAATAGAACAAAATGATGTACAACGGATTTTTAGGTCTTTTGAAGACAAACAAAAAAGTCCGCGACAGCATATATCTAACTATCATAGTTTAGTCACAATAACCGCTTTTATGGTTATGAAAAATATTTTCTCGTCCCAAGATTGAATTTAACGTTAAATGAGTATCGTTATATTAACCCTTATCCAAATTAAGTATTTTGTTATCAAGAGTATTAACATTAATGTAGAAGTAAATTACTTTTTGTTTTATTCCAATTGGACTTTTCGTTTAGAAGTTATGACGAGTATAAAATGCAATGAATATGTGGGGCACTGCGGGCCGCGAAAATAATAACTCGACGGCATTGCGAGTACTGTTTGAACCCCTTTGTAACGCAGACGAAGTTACGTGAGTCAGCTAGTAAATGATAAAGTTTCCATTTTCTTTTCAAATAAATAAATAAACACTCCAGTTAAACCAACAAGAAGTTTACGAAGTTGTTGAAACGATGAAATATAAAGAAACTAACACATAAACTGCAGTACAAGTTTTCAAACTAAAAGCAAAGAGCTGAGTCAACTGCAATCAGAGTATTAATAGAAAAAGTTAATTTATTATTAACTTTAATCCTCGAGAAATAAGACCTGTATTTAAACAAAAATATATTGGAATGAGCTCCCTTCGTCGGTGTTTCCCAAGCGTTATGACTTGTCCTTCTTCAAACGAGGCTTGCAATACACGGAAACTATGTTTTCCGTTTTTAATCAGTGGAGTTGTGAAAATTTGCACATAAGTTAATCTTTTTCTCATTAATATACAAGCCGGCCGGTTTTGAACCCGCGACCTCCCGTACGGAAGGCAAGGCATCAACCACTCGGCCACCACTCTTTAAGACAAACAGATACAGATATTCCATAGCGCTTTTTTAATTTATGAAATTAATGACATAATAATCAGATAGCCTAATGCCCTCATCTAAATCTCGCCTAATTCATTAAGGGCCCCGACCTCAATAAACCCTATAATAATTTCATAAAATAAGCCCTTAAGAATTCTATCGTGGCCATCAAACTGTCTCCCGTTCATATTTTATTGGTTTTCATGAATGAAGGCCCCGTTATAGGTGACTATAAAAATTTGATGGTCCCTCAAAGATGGGCAAACCTCGTTCGTTTTAAGAATATTTTAGAAGCTTCTAGAATCGATTTGTGTTTCGTAAAATGTAAAAGCGAAACTGTGTAGCTTCTGAGTAACCTGTAATTTGGTTTGTTAGTCCTTTTTCAATTGCGTTAGATATATTTAGGCACGTATTTTTGTAGTTAGTAAAAAAAAATATGATGACGACCTTCACCTTTCATTTGGAATGAAGAAAGTAGATTCATTGAAATCGGTCTATCTAAACTAAAGCTGTGCGAAGACAAAGACAATAAATCATAAAAATAAAAGGTTTTAAATACAATCTTTTGATATCTTTGACATCTTGTATCAGTAAAGTATTATACAAAATTAGTAAAACGAGCCCAAACAAGCTATCAGGACTATTGCTTCTTATTATTGCATTGTCACGCAATTATATTATAATGGAAATCCAGCAAGTTGGTCAAATATAACTTGCTAGATACACCCGAAATTACATAATTGTGTGTTACCAGTGCAAGTAAAATATAAAGCTTAAAAAAATCAATTTACTAACAAGATTAACCCGTACCAAGATAGTTGATACATTATTATATATTAAGTTTCAAGCTGAAAATCGTATTTGAAATTCGATGAAGCGTCCGAGAGCTGGCAACAATAAACGCTCGGCTTTTGTTAATTACGAACAACCCGGAGTTTTGGACCGACAATGAAGTAGGTAATCCTATTTACTACAATTTGCCGTATAACTTAGACGGGTGCAAACTTTGGTACTGTCTATGGTGTAAGGTAAAGGCGATATTAAAAATTTTGTGACTCAACATTATAAACGACAGAATGAAGCCAATTCAAAGTATGTCGATCTCATTTTGACGTTAGAAACTACCAATGACACTAAGTTCGATTAGTACACTCAATATAACACTCAAACGTTTTTTGTAACTTCGCTTTGCGTCAGAATGTCGTGTTACGCATTATCGGCGTTTTGACGTGACAACGTCTTATAAATTGGTTTGCCGGGTGACACTTCAATCCGCTCACGTTATGCGCTCATAATGAGAACGAGTGAGAGGCACGCGTGCCTTTCACTTTTTATGTCTGTCTCTCTCGCTCTTAGGCGGGCTAACCATGCCCGAGTCGTTGTCACGTAAAACTTTCGCCCGTATACCGACTTTACAGGCAACCAATTTTTTTTTCAATAAAATTGGCTTCATTCTGTTGTTCATGATGTTGATTCCAGATGTAAAAATTCTATGATCGTCATACACACAAGATTACTCTTAAATATTTTATTTTCAGGATACAAGGATTTAAAAACTTTTTATATTTTAAACAATTTACTTTAGAACTTAATTATATCTTCAATGCTTTTTTATTATTTTACTTTCAGTACTTTTAGACAGACGATCTGAGGGGCTACCTAATCGTAAGCGGCTACCGTTGCTCATCTCTCCATTGTTTTTATTTTATTGCTTATTTGAAAAACCCACCAGTACAATTTCTTACATAATACAAAATAGGGGGCGGCGCGACGGGAAAGAGTGCCTTGGGCGTAACACGTCGCGCCGCCCCTCATAATCCCCGAGCTGGGTTCTGGCCTCAGCTGCGGTTCAGACGCTGAGTGTGAGCGGTTGGAGGTTTTAGTGTGGTTCCCTCCCACATACCCCGGGGATCCGTTGATTTCCTCCAACTTTTTTTTTTTTTTGGTCGGGAGGTAATCGCCGGCTAAAAAAAAATATTACTATATCCACAACTTGTTTAATTTTTCATAGTTACCACAATTCAACTTTATCTTTTATTTTGCACCAAGTCGAATCTCTCGCGGTGTCGATACGGTTTTGCTCGGCTCTAACAATTTTATGCTCTGTGGTTCGACTGACGTAAATCGTATTGGAAACCTACATGGTTTTTTTAAGTAATACATTTCTATTCAGTTCATGGTATAAATCTGGATTTTTTTACGGGACATTCATTCATAGAGAAAATGTGACGGTAATTTTTGAAATTGTGTTATTCACCCAAGTCATAATCATTGTAAATAAATAATCATTTATACAACATAGATAGATTACCTTGATTTATTATTATTTTCATACCTTTAGACGATCATGAGTTATAATCGATTTAATTTACGGATTCAGATAAAACAACTCAATATTGCAATTTACGTGCAAGGCGTTAATCATTAAATTAAATAAAGAAAATACGAGACAACTTCTATATAAAACGAAGGGTAAAATTTACAATTCAATCAGTAATATTATTGTGTAAACTTAAACTGTTTTCAATAATGCTTCATGCAATTTTCAAAATAACAACAATATAAATGCAAAGTAACCGAGTGCTTAACACCTGCAACTTGGCTGCATGGCTTATACAAAGAGGCGAGGGGAGCCATGCGGCTGGCCATCAAGATGGCCAAGGAACAGCACGCGGAGCGCCTTTTAGAGACGCTCGAGGAAGACCCTTGGGGGCGCCCATACAAGATGGTGCGCGGCAAGGTGCGCCCATGGGCGCCCCCCATAACCGAGCGTCTACCGCCTCAGCAGCTGCGGGACATTGTTACGGCACTGTTCCCACAGGAGCAGGAGGGATTTATCCCGCCTGCTATGGGTGAGCCGCCGGATGACGCCGGCGGCGAGGCCCCTGCTGAGGTGCCTCACATCACCGGGGAGGAGCTCCGCGTGGCCGTAGTCAGGATGAGTGCCAAAGACACGGCACCCGGACCGGACGGCATCCATGGCCGGGTCCTGGCCTTGGCCATCAATGCCCTAGGGGACCGACTCTTGAGGCTTTACGACTCTTGCCTCGAGTCGGGACGGTTTCCCTCGCTGTGGCGAGAGGGTAGACTTGTCCTTCTCAGGAAGGAGGGGCGCCCGGCGGATACAGCCGCCGGTTACCGTCCTATCGTGCTGCTGGACGAGGTGGGCAAATTGCTGGAACGCATTCTGGCTGCCCGCATCGTCCAGCACCTGGTCGGGGTTGGACCCGACCTGTCGGCGGAGCAGTACGGCTTCAGAGAGGGCCGCTCAACCGTGGACGCGATCCTTCGCGTGCGGACCCTCTCAAATGAAGCCGTATCACAGGGCGGGGTGGCCTTGGCGGTGTCGCTCGACATCGCCAACGCATTCCACACCTTGCCCTGGTCCGTGATAGGGGGGGCACTCGAGAGACATGGAGTCCCCCCTACCTCCGCCGGCTGGTCGGCTCCTACTTGGAGGCCAGGTCGGTAGTGTGCACTGGGCACGATGGGACTGTGTACCGGTTTCCGGTCGTATGCGGGGTTCCTCAGGGGTCGGTCCTCGGACCCCTCCTTTGGAATGTCGGGTACGACTGGGTGCTGAGAGGCGCCCTGCTCCCGGGCCTGAGCGTAATTTGTTACGCTGATGACACGTTGGTCATGGCCCGGGGGCAAGACTTTAGAGAGGCTACCCGTCTCGCCACAGCGGGGGTGGCCCTCGTCGTCGGTCGCATTAGGAGATTGGGCCTCGCTGTGGCGCTCAATAAATCCCAGGCCCTGTGGTTCCACAGGGCTCGGGTGACGCCACCTGCAGGGGCCCAGATCGTGGTAGGAGGCGTCCCAATAGAGGTCGGGGTGCGATTGAAGTACCTCGGCCTCATACTGGACAGCCGTTGGACCTTCCGGAACTCGTCCCCCGATTGATGAGGACAGCCGGCGCACTGAGTCGGTTGCTTCCGAATGTCGGGGGACCAAACCGTGTCGTGTGCCGCCTCTACGCGGGGGTGGTGCGTTCGATGGCCCTGTACGGCGCGCCCGTTTGGGCCGGACAGGGAAACCGGACAGCAACCGTTGTCCGGCTCCTGCACCGGCCGCAGCGCGTCGTAGCTATCAGGGTCATCCGCGGATACCGCACCGTCTCCTTCGAGGCGGCGTGCGTGCTGGCGGGGACGCCGCCCTGGGATCTAGAGGCGGAGGCGCTCGCCGACGACTATCGTTGGCGTTGCGACCTCCGTGCTCTGGGCGTTGTGCGTCCCCTCAGAGCCGCGGTACGGGACCGGAAGGCCCAATCTCGGCGGTCCGTGCTGGAGGCTTGGTCAAGGCGCTTGGCCAACCCCAGCTGGGGTCTAAGGACCGTCGAGGCGATTCGCCCTGTCCTGGAGGACTGGATGAGTCGCGGCGAGGGACGTCTCACCTTTCGTCTGGTGCAGGTGCTGACCGGGCATGGTTGCTTCGGGAAGTACCTGCATCGGATACAGGTCGAGCCGACGACGAGGTGCCATCATTGCACAAGCGACCTGGACACGGCAGAGCATACGCTCGCTGTCTGCCCCGCATGGGAGGAGCAGCGCCGTGTCCTGGTCGCACAAGTAGGACGGGACTTGTCGTTGCCGGGCGTCGTGGCATCGATGCTCGACGACGACGAGTCCTGGAAAGCTATGCTCGACTTCTGCGAGTCCACCATCTCGCAGAAGGAGGCGGCGGGACGGGAGAGGGAGAGCTCTTCCCTCCCCGACCGACCCCGCCGCTGCCGACGTCGAGCGGGGGGCCGGCCTCGGGAGATGTCCCGGGATCTGGCCCCCTAAGAGTACCGGGTCCAACAACACCGGACCCGAGGGGTGCTGCGCTAGGCATCAGCGCGCACCCTCCGTGCCATCTATCCGGGGGATGGCAAGCCGTGCTCCCCGACCCGGGCTGGTCCTGGGCCGGCCTGAGCCGAGGGAGACCCTCCAACACACGGCCCCATCTCGGCGGACTGTAAGGTCCGTCTACCGAGTGAGCCGGTGGTCGTTCTCACCGACGGCTGCCGGTTCGACGTCCGGGGGTGACGGGGCGATACGTGAGCGACAATCGCGAACGCGTCCTGTCACCCCTACATCATCGGATGTCGAGCGTGATTGGCGGGAGGTTTTAGTGCGGTTCGACACCCACATACCCCACTCGCGGGGCGAGTGGAAGTCCGGCGATTTCCTCCCGTCAAAAAAAAAAAAAAAAAAAACACCTGCAACTTGTTTCAAAGCACCAATCGCCACGAGGCTTTCATCCAAATTGCTCCACAACTTTATATTGAATCAGACGTTAACAACTTTGGGTAGTACTTTAATATCCAAATATTATTATTGTTTGAAATCCATTAGTGCGATTGGATCTATTTTAGAAGGTTTCATTGTGATTAATATTCGTTTTTGGTCTTAAAAGGGTTGAGTATTGATTTTAATTGTGCTAAGTTCAATTTGATTGATTAAAATATTATAGTTACGGTTTCCTATAAAAATTTGTCAAAAATTTGTGTTCGAATTAATTGATTACTTGATTTAACCACATTACAGACATATTGTGAAGAAGTGTAAGTTTGGATACATAATTTCTGAAGATTTTTTAATCCTACTGCAATGTACAAGTTTTTTTATTTTTAGCTTTATAATTAGTGATTAATGTAAAAACTTTTTAATACTAGCTGGAATTAAAATTTTCACTGTAGACTCGGAATACTCGGTGATTGTTTGATACCAATAAGTGGAGTAACAAAAGTGTTATTTAAATTGCATGTTACTGTAATTGTTGTAATTTAAATTAAAGTGTATATTCTGTTGTTTTAACTTTATTATATAAAAAAATAACTCAGCCACTACGCGGAAGTCGTAGTAAAATAACAATTTCATATAAATCTGATATTCCTAAAACGCTTATATAAAGTCGTTATTCTTTGGGCCATTAAGAGGATTGGATCGGCGCGGGTCAAACAATATATTTCATAATACAAACATAGAAAAAATGTTATACAGAAGTAAAGTTACGACTATGAAAAGCTACAGGAAATAAAATGAAATTATTTATCTCAACGTTAATGAAATTCTCATGCTTGTTGATGTCAAAAGGCTTCCATCAGTTCGGAAAAAGAAATAGCCACCGTCCTGAGAAGAACTAGACAGAAACTCAGCGGACAGTCAGCGGTAGTCTTTTTTTGCAAGTATTATTTTTCTTTTTTTTTCGTTTCAACTTAATATTACAATTTTTTGTTACAATTTTGACCTAAAACGAAAGCTTCATTCCCACTCCCAGTGCAGTCATCTAGAAAATCACTAATTATATAATGAGCTTTACTGCACAAACGATTTTTCACAACTTTTTAAGGTAGGTATTTTTGACAATAGCACTAGGGTTAACAAATTTGACTTAATTTCAACGTCTCTTTTCTATCATCGCACCCGGCGTCGAGGCGGAGTTCATCCCTACTATAAGGAACCATCATCCATCTACGGTTCGTTTCAGGAATTTTTCTTAGCCACACATAATCCAGCTGTGGAATGAGCTACCTTCCTCAGTGTTTGCCGAGCGCTATCACTCTCTATCTTTCTTAAAATGGACCTTAAGAAAGTCCTTGTGTAAAGTTTGATCGTAGGAAAGAAGTTGTTTTTGCATATTTTAGAAACCTCTTGTTATTACATGTCAGTGAGAAATATTTATGTGTGTGTGAGTTAGTTTAATTAATATGTCAAGTTATTTTATGTAATAAGTTTTTTTTAGGTAGACGTGCTAACGAGATACCTGATGGTAGGTTTGTTACAGTCGCTCATATTTTATGTCTGGGCATCACGAGGTTGTTGAACCTTGCTTCAAAAAGTACTCGGAAAATACCGTGTAATTTCGTGTCTGTTATAGTTTTGTATCAAATTTTACTTTTGTGTAGTGATTCTGTGATACAGAGCAATGAAAACTTTACGTCTCATGTCGTTAAGACAGATGGGCCTCCCGATACAAATCGTAAACCGTTTTACTGGTTTTCTTTTATATCTATATTACAAGGAATTATTGCTTTGGACCTAGCGAGATTGGAGATTAGGGATTGATCTAATATTGTTAATACAATAATGTTTTTGTTAAAAATTAAAAAAGGTTTCAGTGATTAAAGTTTTAATGTAAACTGTCAAAGTCAAATCATTTATTTCAAAGTTGATGTGGACGCACATACATTTTGAAAGTCAATTAAAAAAAGTTCTAACACCAGTTCGCTAATTACGCCTCCGTCCTAAGAAGAGCCGGCGCAAGAAACTCAGCGGGCATGTCTTTTTTATTTATTATTAAATTATAAATTATTTTTTATTTTAAATTACTTGAGACAATACTTTAAAAACTTAAATTTTGCTTGAACTGGATCTAATTATTTGTCACTACATAAACAAGGGTTGAATTTTGCAAATTTCATTTGGCCAACTTCCCAGTTGAGAAATTTTGTAGACATTTGTATGTCATCACGTCATAATGCATAATACAGCTGGTTTGTTGATATTTAACTTTGTTTAACTTCCACTTAACTGCTACATGATATCCAGGATCTTTAAAAAACCTGTTCACTTTAATTAATTTGTCATTTAAAGAATACACTGGTTGGTCTTTAGAAACACCAATTAGTGTAATTCACAGAAATATTTAAAAAAATCGCCAATACTTTCCCAATTTTTATTGTCAAACTGTCCCCAATCTCAAAGCCCATTCAACTAAATTAATGCGAGGAACTTAAAGAAAGTTCGGCGGTTCCCGTTGATGGATCAAGTTTGGTCTTCAACTTGAAACATAGTTCTAATACTAACGACATCTTGTTATCTTGGAGTTGAGCCGCTTATAAGTTTTGACGTTATGAAGTAATTAAAAGGATTAAGAAGCTGGGACCAAATTTGACTAAAAAAAACAAAGTTTGTAATGATAGTGTCATTGATAGACATTTGATAGCTACAGACTAATGGTTAGGTAGACTGAGTCTACATGGATGGAGCGATTAACGACGACAGAGAAGATTCTTTGTTAATTTTCCCAAAATTAAATTGTAGCTGTTTGGTTGCTTTTTCGTAATAAAACTTTCTGATTAAGCCCATTTTTTATTTGAGGAAATCGCCGGATTGTATATGTCGGAATTGAACGGCACTTAGACCACCAACCGCTCACACTCAGCTTCCGAAACCCTTGCTGGCAGAACCCAGCATAGGAATATACGAAACGGCACGACACGTCATGTACTAAGGCACCCTTTCCCGTCGCGACGCCCCCACAGATGCAGGACAGGCTTGAAGAAATATCTCGGTTCAAGAGCGTCGGTTACCACTAGCCCCGTTTTCTCGTCTGCATGGTGGCAAAAAATTAGTACCTAGGTCTCTTCTTTAAATCTTAAATCTTTTAAAAGCCAGAGCATAACAATATAAACATGATATTTATCTTTGGTTAAACCATAAATCAAACATCAAACATTTGGACCAACACGTTTGATCCAACGTTGGTATTTAAACGCTGTCACGGTGTCCCATTACCTCGGAACTTGGTCGATTATTGTTACAAGCGCTATTAACCCTTGGCTCCCGATAATGGCCCGGCATTAGTTTAATGCACTGCGATTTTCGAGCCATTTCCGATATTTTACCTCGATTATTCAAAATTCTGTTGATAGATGTTGTGTTAGGTAGTTAAATAGATATTTTAAGATATAAATGGACATGTCACTTTTAGAAGACGTTTAAGAAAGTCTTATACAGTCGTATCTGTAACTTTATCCTACGACCAATATACTTCACAATGTCTTGTTTTTTAATAACCGAAAAACAACAAAAAATATTAAGTTTTCCATTTATTGCATTAATTTAGTGTGAATTGACCTGTCTAAATGCAAATTAGACAGTTTTGGAATCGTTGAAACTTTTTTCTAACATTAAAAAAAAAATTCAAAGCAAATACAAAAAATCTATAAATAGAAATGATAATAATTGCTGTTTTTTTTTTTATTAAATAAGAAACATCATGAAGTCATATTCGTCGTAGGTGGTGGATCTACAGCGTTCCCTGACATTGCAGTAAGATCACGAGCAACCCACCATTAGGTTTAAAGATCTTTATTTATATAAAAAGGAACATACTGTCTCACTTACCAATATAAATTAAGTGTAACTTTAAAAAAGGCGGTTTTAGTTCGCCAGTGAATTATTTTAACAAAATAGTACTTAATTACAGTCTATACCTAATATACATTATCTAACTTATGAATTAATCTATAAATATCTACTTAATAACTAATAAGCAATAGTTTCTGATCGATAACATAGTATATTGTTTTATAATAGATTTACAATATTTTAGAATAGTTTAGCATCTAATATTATCGCAAGTTAGTATGTTTCCATTACAAATTATTTCACCCTCCTCTTAAACAGTAAAGTGGAATCTATATTTTTAATACGTTTGGGCAATTTATTAAAGTACTCGGCTCCGTTAAAGAGTATTGTTCTATGACCATAGCCGGTCCTAGTGTTTGGTAAGGCGAGATTGTTAGCGCTTCTAAGTTTCTTTAGTTGATTGGAATGTTCGCCCTTTTCTGTAAATTATAGTTTTATGTGTATTTGTTTCTTTATTGTTTTCTTTATCAAAATGCAGGTATTATAAATATGCTGTTGCTTAATGTTTAAAATAGGTTGGTAGGTTGACCTATTACTCATTTACTTTCCAATAAAAAGAAACATGACTAAAAAAGAATTTCAACTAAAACATGTTTACCTAACTTTCCCATTCTCTCGCTGTAAGTCGCACGATAGCAGAATAACCAGGTAATTACTTCGAGTTAATTAACCCTCGGCTTTTTAAACCCTCGTCTGTCTGTTTACTTAGAAAATCGCTACACAAAGAGATCAAAACGTTTGAAATTATTTTAGTGAAGTTTCTTTCAATTTAGCGAAATTTCGAGTTTGTATTTACATCCTTTTGTGGTACATAATACAATAGATTTCATCTGTTGTATTATTTTTAAAGGTAAAAAGATTTATTGATTATGCGATAATTTTGTACTTAGGTACAGCTACTAAGTCAGTACCTCTAAATGTAAATG
The DNA here is from genome assembly GCA_030269945.2 of Trilocha varians. Taxonomy (NCBI): domain Eukaryota; kingdom Metazoa; phylum Arthropoda; class Insecta; order Lepidoptera; family Bombycidae; genus Trilocha; species Trilocha varians. Next base: position 618,167 of record AP028265.1, read on the forward strand.
TGAAAAAGATTTATGTGCAATTTTTCACAACACCAGTGGCTAAAAACGGCGAAGGAAAACATTGTAATGAAACCTGCATAATATCGGAAAAGGGTTCTAAAAATCCTTTGAAAATATGTGAAGTTCCCAATCCGCACTGGGCAAGCGTGATGGACTATACCTAATCCCTCTTCTGAGGAGACCTGAGCCCAACTGTGGGCAGTAATGGGTTGGTACAGACTAAGTTAGTTAGGTGGTACTTTTAAGTAATAGGTTCGATCAAGTATAATAAGATACACAGTATAAAACAAAGTAAGAAAACAGTGACTCCAAAAATTTTACTCCTGACGTCTAAAAACTTTTTACGCTAACATTGTGTATCTACATTTACTTAATCGGAGATAATTAGGGTTAACTTGAAGTAGGTACATTTTAATTATTAGATTTCTAGGTAAAAGGCGTATTACGACTTTTTCTTTTGCGTAATTGAAAAATATGAAAACATTAAAAATAATATTCATCAGTACACTTCCAATTACCTATACGTCAATGAAACATGTGTATTAAAAATCGTAACACTTCTACAAACACCAAACATATTATTTAAAACATAAAAGACAAAAATGCTCCAACTGCAGAAATCCGGGCATCGTTAATTTAAAAAAAAACATGTCGTAAAAATGCTGCATTCTGAACCGGATATTAAATAAATGATATATTCCGGTGATTCTGACCCGGTCGGCGGCCATGTTTTATTAATAGTTGACGAGTTGCAATATTCAGCATTCACGCGCCAACGAGCCAATATGTAGGGAATTTGAAACCGTAATTACCATGGTAAAATTGACTTTTATTTTATTTGATTTATTTTAAAGTAAATGAAATAAAAGTTGTTTTGATCGAGTGGAGTGCTTGTTTTCCATAGGAGAGGTATTCAAAACCTTGTACCTCTAAATAAGATATTTTTTTTTTTTTTTTTTTTGGGTTTAAATTCTGAAACTTACACATTTATAAGCGAAGCAAACGGCTCGAGACGATGGCTCGATCATTGTTTAACCACGGATTATAGTAGTAAAACCATTGTAAATATTTACGTTAAATATGATGTTGTTTGGTCGGATCATTTTCCTCTTGTTATTCAATGTAAATTAGATGTTATTAGACCTAGATATCAGGAGATTAATGTAGAATATAGTTGTAATAAAATTCGATGGGGGATTAGACAGGCGGAACAAATTGATTTATATAACAAACTTTGTAATGACTATTTGAGATTAATTGACTATCCTGTTGAATTGACAAACTGTGGTGCAATAAAATGTTGTAATGGTGACCATACAAAGATTATTGATAAATTGTATAGTGAGATTGTTACTTCATTGTGCCGAGCAGCTTCTGACAGTCATATTACGAAGGTAAAACGAGGTCGCAAATTAATTGTGGGATGGAATAGGTATGTGAGTGACGCTCATGAAGAGGCAAGGCGAAAGTTTAAGTTGTGGGTGTTGTATGGTAGGCAGCGTGAGGGTTGTTTCTGGCGTGATATGCAATCAAGTAGAAAGATATTTAAGTCTCGCTTGCGATGGTGTCAGAATAATGAGGACCGTATTAAAATGGATATGTTGGCTTCGCATCACGCTAAGGGTGACTTTAGTAGTTTTTGGAAGGCAACCAATAAGCTCAATGCTAAACCAGGCTTACCAGTCAGTGTTAACGGACAAAGTGATGCTATGGAAATAGCTGAGATATTCAAAAAACAGTTTACTGTGACGTCACCATTGGGACCATCGCATGCTGAGAGCAGTGGTACTTGTCAGGATCAAAAACTTAATGTTATATTTAAATCTCAGGAAGTGAAACGTGTTATCCAACACATGTCCCGTGGGAAGTCTCCAGGGCACGATGATTTGAGTATTGAGCACTTTAAGCATGCGGGTGTTCACCTTCCTCGAGTTTTGGCTATGTTCTATTCTTTATGTATAGGACACGCTTATTTGCCTGAACAAATGATGAAAACTATAGTTGTACCGATTGCGAAAAACAGAACTGGCGATATAAGTAATAGTAATAATTATAGGCCAATTTCCTTGGCCACGATCACTGCTAAGGTTCTAGATGCTATGCTTAATGATAGGCTTGAACAGTATCTACAAATACATGATAATCAGTTTGGCTTTAAGTCAGGTCTATCAACTGAAACAGCTGTGCTATGCCTGAAACAAACGGTAAAATACTACGTTGAAAGAAACACGCCTGTCTATGCTTGTTTTCTTGACTTGTCTAAAGCTTTCGATCTGGTTTCCTATGACATTCTGTGGCAAAAGCTGCAGGAAACTGCAATGCCGGATGAGCTTACAAATATTTTTAAATATTGGTATCAGAATCAGAGCAATGTTGTCAAGTGGTCGGGGGCCTACTCCTGTCCATACAAGATGGAGTGTGGAGTGAGACAAGGAGGTATAACTTCCCCTCGACTATTTAATCTATATATCAATGCTTTGATTGAGCGGCTTAGTAACATGCATGTTGGTTGTCATGTTGGTGGTGTGTGTCTTAATAATATAAGCTATGCCGACGATATGGTGCTTCTGAGTGCTTCTGTATGTGGACTGTCGAAGCTGCTTGACATTTGCTTGGGGTATGCAGATCGACACGGTCTGTCTTATAATGTCAAGAAAAGTGAATGCATGGTCTTCCAAGTTCGAGGGAAAAAATTGGACAGTATACCTACCATAAAGCTAAATGGAAGGCCACTTAATAGGGTTGAAAAATTTAAATATCTAGGGCATCTGGTGACCTCGGACTTGAAGGACAATGCAGACATAGAGAGAGAGCGCAGGGCGTTGTCTGTTCGTGCGAATATGATAGTCCGTAGATTTGCTAGGTGCAACAAAACGGTTAAAATCACATTATTTAGAGCCTTTTGTACATCGTTCTATACATGCAGTCTGTGGGTTGATTATTCGCGGAAGCAGTACAATGCACTGCGCATACAGTATAACAATGCATTCAGAATGCTGTTGGGGCTGCCCCGTTTCTGTAGTGCATCGGGTATGTTCGCCGCGGCGCGAGTAGATTGTTTTTATGCAACTATGCGCAAGCGGTGTGCATCCCTGGTGCGCCGGGTGCGGGCCAGCGCCAACACCATCTTGGAAGCTTTTGCAGAACGGTTTGATTGTCTGTACCTTAATCACTGCTCATTGCTTCATTTACGGACAGACAATAAAATATTATTTTAGTTAAGGTTTACCACCACCATTTTATTACTAGTAGTTATTTACATTATGATTGAGTTGTTAATTTAATTGCAGTTTACCTAACATCAACTTTATTCCGATTGTGTAATGTTATTTTATTTATTACTTTAATATAATGATTATAGTCAGTTTTGTATTTAATGTTCAAAATTTTATACCATATTTTAATAATTTATATTAATTTTTATATGATGAAATGTTTGTTTGAATTAATTATCTTTATTTTAATGTTTTTTAATTGTATATTGTGTACTGTGATCCTAAGATGATTGATAAATAAATAAATAATAATAATAATAAATGGATAGAGACACTAGTAATATTAAGGATTATATTATTATGTGATTATACTAATATTTAATGTTATATTACTATTGTAAACATAAATTTAGGTAACACCACTTAAAATATAAAAAATTCAACAATTGTCGCTGGACTACTGTGTGTGGGTTTGCGAGGTCACGTTCTGTTGTCCGTAATTAAAAAACTTTAGGGTAAAATCGAATTTATGGTATCTAAATTTAGAGTTTCATGACCATCGAAATCATATAGAAAAGAAATACATACAAAAACGCACAACAAATCCAAATCAGTTTACCTGTACTGTACCAACCCATTACTGCCCACTGCTGAGCTCAGGTCTCCTCAGAAGAGGGATTAGGCATAGTCCACCACGCTTGCCCAGTGCGGATTAGGGACTTCACATATCTTCAAAGGATTTTTAGAACCCTTTTTCGACATGCGGGTTTCCTCACGATCTTTTCCTTCACCGTTTTTAGCTAGTGGTGTTGTGAAAAACTGCACATAAATCTTTTCACATTTAGATTTAGAGGTACAAGCCGGCTGGATTTGAACCCGCGACCTCCCGTACTGAAGGACGCGCTTCGACCACTCGGCCACCAAGACTTACTCGGCCACCAAGACTTTTACGGTTTACCTAAACTAAAGTTATGAAGAAACATAAAAATACAAAGCCGAAAAGTTCTGGAGTGGCGGCCACGAACCGGTAGGCGCAATGTTGGTAGACCCCCCACAAGATGGACCGACGATCTGGTCAAGATTGCGGGAGGTCACTGGATGCAGATGGTGCAGGACCGGTCGATGTGGCGAAGTTTGGGGGAGGCCTATGTCCAGCAGTGGACGTCTATAGCCTGATGATGATGATGATAAAAATACAGTCGATTTGAGCACCTCCTCCAGATTTAACCTGGACCACACCAGAAAGCGTGCGCTGTTTCGATTATTCGTGTTACAGCTTCTTACAGGAAAGCTGTCCCGTTTAAAACGTATAACAAAATCCTAATGTACTTAGGAGCTCCTTAATTACACGATAGGGCCTTAATGTAGATTAAATGTTTAGAAATTTTCTCCTCGAGATGCTTGAATGGCGCAAAATTTAGCATTTCTTAACTGTGGCTTAATTTATGTCTTTTTGGGGAGTTTCGATGACCTTGTGTAAAAAATAAAGTCATTTCTATTTTAGACTGACTTCCTAAAAAGAGGTACTAATTTTGTGTATTTTTGTGTGTGAAAGAGTGCCGTGGGCGTAACGCGTCGCGCCGTCCCTCATAACCCCCTGTGCTGGGTTCTGGCCTCAGCCCGGGTTCGGACGCTGAGTGTGAGCGGTTGGAGGTTTTAGTGGGGTTCAACTCCCACATACCCCGCCCGCGGGCGGCAATCCGGTGATTTCCTCCAACTAAAAAAAAAAAAAAACTTTATTAACTTGCACTGGATGTGTAACTATGTAAGTTCGGGTGGAATTTTGGAAGCTAAATTTGACAAACATCCCGGTTTTGAGCTGACAATTTACTCGCAGATGTATTATCGCATGGCAATACAATAATTTGACAAAATGGTGCTAATCTCATGATTGATGAGAGATGACACTAAAAAAATCGAATTATCTCTACTAATATTATAAAGCTGAAGAGTTTGTTTGTTTGTTTGTTTGAACGCGCTAATCTCAGGATCTACTGGTCCGATTTCAAAAATTATTTCACTGTTATATTTCATAGGCTATATTTTATTTTAAAAAAAATTAGAGATCCGTATGAAAATATCGAATATGTAACACAAGGCGAATAATCGAAAACCTATTTATGCGTACGCTGCAAAAACTATTGACAATAGAACAAAATGATGTACAACGGATTTTTAGGTCTTTTGAAGACAAACAAAAAAGTCCGCGACAGCATATATCTAACTATCATAGTTTAGTCACAATAACCGCTTTTATGGTTATGAAAAATATTTTCTCGTCCCAAGATTGAATTTAACGTTAAATGAGTATCGTTATATTAACCCTTATCCAAATTAAGTATTTTGTTATCAAGAGTATTAACATTAATGTAGAAGTAAATTACTTTTTGTTTTATTCCAATTGGACTTTTCGTTTAGAAGTTATGACGAGTATAAAATGCAATGAATATGTGGGGCACTGCGGGCCGCGAAAATAATAACTCGACGGCATTGCGAGTACTGTTTGAACCCCTTTGTAACGCAGACGAAGTTACGTGAGTCAGCTAGTAAATGATAAAGTTTCCATTTTCTTTTCAAATAAATAAATAAACACTCCAGTTAAACCAACAAGAAGTTTACGAAGTTGTTGAAACGATGAAATATAAAGAAACTAACACATAAACTGCAGTACAAGTTTTCAAACTAAAAGCAAAGAGCTGAGTCAACTGCAATCAGAGTATTAATAGAAAAAGTTAATTTATTATTAACTTTAATCCTCGAGAAATAAGACCTGTATTTAAACAAAAATATATTGGAATGAGCTCCCTTCGTCGGTGTTTCCCAAGCGTTATGACTTGTCCTTCTTCAAACGAGGCTTGCAATACACGGAAACTATGTTTTCCGTTTTTAATCAGTGGAGTTGTGAAAATTTGCACATAAGTTAATCTTTTTCTCATTAATATACAAGCCGGCCGGTTTTGAACCCGCGACCTCCCGTACGGAAGGCAAGGCATCAACCACTCGGCCACCACTCTTTAAGACAAACAGATACAGATATTCCATAGCGCTTTTTTAATTTATGAAATTAATGACATAATAATCAGATAGCCTAATGCCCTCATCTAAATCTCGCCTAATTCATTAAGGGCCCCGACCTCAATAAACCCTATAATAATTTCATAAAATAAGCCCTTAAGAATTCTATCGTGGCCATCAAACTGTCTCCCGTTCATATTTTATTGGTTTTCATGAATGAAGGCCCCGTTATAGGTGACTATAAAAATTTGATGGTCCCTCAAAGATGGGCAAACCTCGTTCGTTTTAAGAATATTTTAGAAGCTTCTAGAATCGATTTGTGTTTCGTAAAATGTAAAAGCGAAACTGTGTAGCTTCTGAGTAACCTGTAATTTGGTTTGTTAGTCCTTTTTCAATTGCGTTAGATATATTTAGGCACGTATTTTTGTAGTTAGTAAAAAAAAATATGATGACGACCTTCACCTTTCATTTGGAATGAAGAAAGTAGATTCATTGAAATCGGTCTATCTAAACTAAAGCTGTGCGAAGACAAAGACAATAAATCATAAAAATAAAAGGTTTTAAATACAATCTTTTGATATCTTTGACATCTTGTATCAGTAAAGTATTATACAAAATTAGTAAAACGAGCCCAAACAAGCTATCAGGACTATTGCTTCTTATTATTGCATTGTCACGCAATTATATTATAATGGAAATCCAGCAAGTTGGTCAAATATAACTTGCTAGATACACCCGAAATTACATAATTGTGTGTTACCAGTGCAAGTAAAATATAAAGCTTAAAAAAATCAATTTACTAACAAGATTAACCCGTACCAAGATAGTTGATACATTATTATATATTAAGTTTCAAGCTGAAAATCGTATTTGAAATTCGATGAAGCGTCCGAGAGCTGGCAACAATAAACGCTCGGCTTTTGTTAATTACGAACAACCCGGAGTTTTGGACCGACAATGAAGTAGGTAATCCTATTTACTACAATTTGCCGTATAACTTAGACGGGTGCAAACTTTGGTACTGTCTATGGTGTAAGGTAAAGGCGATATTAAAAATTTTGTGACTCAACATTATAAACGACAGAATGAAGCCAATTCAAAGTATGTCGATCTCATTTTGACGTTAGAAACTACCAATGACACTAAGTTCGATTAGTACACAAAATCAAACGTTTTTTGTAACTTCGCTTTGCGTCAGAATGTCGTGTTACGCATTATCGGCGTTTTGACGTGACAACGTCTTATAAATTGGTTTGCCGGGTGACACTTCAATCCGCTCACGTTATGCGCTCATAATGAGAACGAGTGAGAGGCACGCGTGCCTTTCACTTTTTATGTCTGTCTCTCTCGCTCTTAGGCGGGCTAACCATGCCCGAGTCGTTGTCACGTAAAACTTTCGCCCGTATACCGACTTTACAGGCAACCAATTTTTTTTTCAATAAAATTGGCTTCATTCTGTTGTTCATGATGTTGATTCCAGATGTAAAAATTCTATGATCGTCATACACACAAGATTACTCTTAAATATTTTATTTTCAGGATACAAGGATTTAAAAACTTTTTATATTTTAAACAATTTACTTTAGAACTTAATTATATCTTCAATGCTTTTTTATTATTTTACTTTCAGTACTTTTAGACAGACGATCTGAGGGGCTACCTAATCGTAAGCGGCTACCGTTGCTCATCTCTCCATTGTTTTTATTTTATTGCTTATTTGAAAAACCCACCAGTACAATTTCTTACATAATACAAAATAGGGGGCGGCGCGACGGGAAAGAGTGCCTTGGGCGTAACACGTCGCGCCGCCCCTCATAATCCCCGAGCTGGGTTCTGGCCTCAGCTGCGGTTCAGACGCTGAGTGTGAGCGGTTGGAGGTTTTAGTGTGGTTCCCTCCCACATACCCCGGGGATCCGTTGATTTCCTCCAACTTTTTTTTTTTTTTGGTCGAGAGGTAATCGCCGGCTAAAAAAAAAATATTACTATATCCACAACTTGTTTAATTTTTCATAGTTACCACAATTCAACTTTATCTTTTATTTTGCACCAAGTCGAATCTCTCGCGGTGTCGATACGGTTTTGCTCGGCTCTAACAATTTTATGCTCTGTGGTTCGACTGACGTAAATCGTATTGGAAACCTACATGGTTTTTTTAAGTAATACATTTCTATTCAGTTCATGGTATAAATCTGGATTTTTTTACGGGACATTCATTCATAGAGAAAATGTGACGGTAATTTTTGAAATTGTGTTATTCACCCAAGTCATAATCATTGTAAATAAATAATCATTTATACAACATAGATAGATTACCTTGATTTATTATTATTTTCATACCTTTAGACGATCATGAGTTATAATCGATTTAATTTACGGATTCAGATAAAACAACTCAATATTGCAATTTACGTGCAAGGCGTTAATCATTAAATTAAATAAAGAAAATACGAGACAACTTCTATATAAAACGAAGGGTAAAATTTACAATTCAATCAGTAATATTATTGTGTAAACTTAAACTGTTTTCAATAATGCTTCATGCAATTTTCAAAATAACAACAATATAAATGCAAAGTAACCGAGTGCTTAACACCTGCAACTTGGCTGCATGGCTTATACAAAGAGGCGAGGGGAGCCATGCGGCTGGCCATCAAGATGGCCAAGGAACAGCACGCGGAGCGCCTTTTAGAGACGCTCGAGGAAGACCCTTGGGGGCGCCCATACAAGATGGTGCGCGGCAAGGTGCGCCCATGGGCGCCCCCCATAACCGAGCGTCTACCGCCTCAGCAGCTGCGGGACATTGTTACGGCACTGTTCCCACAGGAGCAGGAGGGATTTATCCCGCCTGCTATGGGTGAGCCGCCGGATGACGCCGGCGGCGAGGCCCCTGCTGAGGTGCCTCACATCACCGGGGAGGAGCTCCGCGTGGCCGTAGTCAGGATGAGTGCCAAAGACACGGCACCCGGACCGGACGGCATCCATGGCCGGGTCCTGGCCTTGGCCATCAATGCCCTAGGGGACCGACTCTTGAGGCTTTACGACTCTTGCCTCGAGTCGGGACGGTTTCCCTCGCTGTGGCGAGAGGGTAGACTTGTCCTTCTCAGGAAGGAGGGGCGCCCGGCGGATACAGCCGCCGGTTACCGTCCTATCGTGCTGCTGGACGAGGTGGGCAAATTGCTGGAACGCATTCTGGCTGCCCGCATCGTCCAGCACCTGGTCGGGGTTGGACCCGACCTGTCGGCGGAGCAGTACGGCTTCAGAGAGGGCCGCTCAACCGTGGACGCGATCCTTCGCGTGCGGACCCTCTCAAATGAAGCCGTATCACAGGGCGGGGTGGCCTTGGCGGTGTCGCTCGACATCGCCAACGCATTCCACACCTTGCCCTGGTCCGTGATAGGGGGGGCACTCGAGAGACATGGAGTCCCCCCTACCTCCGCCGGCTGGTCGGCTCCTACTTGGAGGCCAGGTCGGTAGTGTGCACTGGGCACGATGGGACTGTGTACCGGTTTCCGGTCGTATGCGGGGTTCCTCAGGGGTCGGTCCTCGGACCCCTCCTTTGGAATGTCGGGTACGACTGGGTGCTGAGAGGCGCCCTGCTCCCGGGCCTGAGCGTAATTTGTTACGCTGATGACACGTTGGTCATGGCCCGGGGGCAAGACTTTAGAGAGGCTACCCGTCTCGCCACAGCGGGGGTGGCCCTCGTCGTCGGTCGCATTAGGAGATTGGGCCTCGCTGTGGCGCTCAATAAATCCCAGGCCCTGTGGTTCCACAGGGCTCGGGTGACGCCACCTGCAGGGGCCCAGATCGTGGTAGGAGGCGTCCCAATAGAGGTCGGGGTGCGATTGAAGTACCTCGGCCTCATACTGGACAGCCGTTGGACCTTCCGGAACTCGTCCCCCGATTGATGAGGACAGCCGGCGCACTGAGTCGGTTGCTTCCGAATGTCGGGGGACCAAACCGTGTCGTGTGCCGCCTCTACGCGGGGGTGGTGCGTTCGATGGCCCTGTACGGCGCGCCCGTTTGGGCCGGACAGGGAAACCGGACAGCAACCGTTGTCCGGCTCCTGCACCGGCCGCAGCGCGTCGTAGCTATCAGGGTCATCCGCGGATACCGCACCGTCTCCTTCGAGGCGGCGTGCGTGCTGGCGGGGACGCCGCCCTGGGATCTAGAGGCGGAGGCGCTCGCCGACGACTATCGTTGGCGTTGCGACCTCCGTGCTCTGGGCGTTGTGCGTCCCCTCAGAGCCGCGGTACGGGACCGGAAGGCCCAATCTCGGCGGTCCGTGCTGGAGGCTTGGTCAAGGCGCTTGGCCAACCCCAGCTGGGGTCTAAGGACCGTCGAGGCGATTCGCCCTGTCCTGGAGGACTGGATGAGTCGCGGCGAGGGACGTCTCACCTTTCGTCTGGTGCAGGTGCTGACCGGGCATGGTTGCTTCGGGAAGTACCTGCATCGGATACAGGTCGAGCCGACGACGAGGTGCCATCATTGCACAAGCGACCTGGACACGGCAGAGCATACGCTCGCTGTCTGCCCCGCATGGGAGGAGCAGCGCCGTGTCCTGGTCGCACAAGTAGGACGGGACTTGTCGTTGCCGGGCGTCGTGGCATCGATGCTCGACGACGACGAGTCCTGGAAAGCTATGCTCGACTTCTGCGAGTCCACCATCTCGCAGAAGGAGGCGGCGGGACGGGAGAGGGAGAGCTCTTCCCTCCCCGACCGACCCCGCCGCTGCCGACGTCGAGCGGGGGGCCGGCCTCGGGAGATGTCCCGGGATCTGGCCCCCTAAGAGTACCGGGTCCAACAACACCGGACCCGAGGGGTGCTGCGCTAGGCATCAGCGCGCACCCTCCGTGCCATCTATCCGGGGGATGGCAAGCCGTGCTCCCCGACCCGGGCTGGTCCTGGGCCGGCCTGAGCCGAGGGAGACCCTCCAACACACGGCCCCATCTCGGCGGACTGTAAGGTCCGTCTACCGAGTGAGCCGGTGGTCGTTCTCACCGACGGCTGCCGGTTCGACGTCCGGGGGTGACGGGGCGATACGTGAGCGACAATCGCGAACGCGTCCTGTCACCCCTACATCATCGGATGTCGAGCGTGATTGGCGGGAGGTTTTAGTGCGGTTCGACACCCACATACCCCACTCGCGGGGCGAGTGGAAGTCCGGCGATTTCCTCCCGTCAAAAAAAAAAAAAAAAAAAAACACCTGCAACTTGTTTCAAAGCACCAATCGCCACGAGGCTTTCATCCAAATTGCTCCACAACTTTATATTGAATCAGACGTTAACAACTTTGGGTAGTACTTTAATATCCAAATATTATTATTGTTTGAAATCCATTAGTGCGATTGGATCTATTTTAGAAGGTTTCATTGTGATTAATATTCGTTTTTGGTCTTAAAAGGGTTGAGTATTGATTTTAATTGTGCTAAGTTCAATTTGATTGATTAAAATATTATAGTTACGGTTTCCTATAAAAATTTGTCAAAAATTTGTGTTCGAATTAATTGATTACTTGATTTAACCACATTACAGACATATTGTGAAGAAGTGTAAGTTTGGATACATAATTTCTGAAGATTTTTTAATCCTACTGCAATGTACAAGTTTTTTTATTTTTAGCTTTATAATTAGTGATTAATGTAAAAACTTTTTAATACTAGCTGGAATTAAAATTTTCACTGTAGACTCGGAATACTCGGTGATTGTTTGATACCAATAAGTGGAGTAACAAAAGTGTTATTTAAATTGCATGTTACTGTAATTGTTGTAATTTAAATTAAAGTGTATATTCTGTTGTTTTAACTTTATTATATAAAAAAATAACTCAGCCACTACGCGGAAGTCGTAGTAAAATAACAATTTCATATAAATCTGATATTCCTAAAACGCTTATATAAAGTCGTTATTCTTTGGGCCATTAAGAGGATTGGATCGGCGCGGGTCAAACAATATATTTCATAATACAAACATAGAAAAAATGTTATACAGAAGTAAAGTTACGACTATGAAAAGCTACAGGAAATAAAATGAAATTATTTATCTCAACGTTAATGAAATTCTCATGCTTGTTGATGTCAAAAGGCTTCCATCAGTTCGGAAAAAGAAATAGCCACCGTCCTGAGAAGAACTAGACAGAAACTCAGCGGACAGTCAGCGGTAGTCTTTTTTTGCAAGTATTATTTTTCTTTTTTTTTTCGTTTCAACTTAATATTACAATTTTTTGTTACAATTTTGACCTAAAACGAAAGCTTCATTCCCACTCCCAGTGCAGTCATCTAGAAAATCACTAATTATATAATGAGCTTTACTGCACAAACGATTTTTCACAACTTTTTAAGGTAGGTATTTTTGACAATAGCACTAGGGTTAACAAATTTGACTTAATTTCAACGTGTCTTTTCTATCATCGCACCCGGCGTCGAGGCGGAGTTCATCCCTACTATAAGGAACCATCATCCATCTACGGTTCGTTTCAGGAATTTTTCTTAGCCACACATAATCCAGCTGTGGAATGAGCTACCTTCCTCAGTGTTTGCCGAGCGCTATCACTCTCTATCTTTCTTAAAATGGACCTTAAGAAAGTCCTTGTGTAAAGTTTGATCGTAGGAAAGAAGTTGTTTTTGCATATTTTAGAAACCTCTTGTTATTACATGTCAGTGAGAAATATTTATGTGTGTGTGAGTTAGTTTAATTAATATGTCAAGTTATTTTATGTAATAAGTTTTTTTTAGGTAGACGTGCTAACGAGATACCTGATGGTAGGTTTGTTACAGTCGCTCATATTTTATGTCTGGGCATCACGAGGTTGTTGAACCTTGCTTCAAAAAGTACTCGGAAAATACCGTGTAATTTCGTGTCTGTTATAGTTTTGTATCAAATTTTACTTTTGTGTAGTGATTCTGTGATACAGAGCAATGAAAACTTTACGTCTCATGTCGTTAAGACAGATGGGCCTCCCGATACAAATCGTAAACCGTTTTACTGGTTTTCTTTTATATCTATATTACAAGGAATTATTGCTTTGGACCTAGCGAGATTGGAGATTAGGGATTGATCTAATATTGTTAATACAATAATGTTTTTGTTAAAAATTAAAAAAGGTTTCAGTGATTAAAGTTTTAATGTAAACTGTCAAAGTCAAATCATTTATTTCAAAGTTGATGTGGACGCACATACATTTTGAAAGTCAATTAAAAAAAGTTCTAACACCAGTTCGCTAATTACGCCTCCGTCCTAAGAAGAGCCGGCGCAAGAAACTCAGCGGGCATGTCTTTTTTATTTATTATTAAATTATAAATTATTTTTTATTTTAAATTACTTGAGACAATACTTTAAAAACTTAAATTTTGCTTGAACTGGATCTAATTATTTGTCACTACATAAACAAGGGTTGAATTTTGCAAATTTCATTTGGCCAACTTCCCAGTTGAGAAATTTTGTAGACATTTGTATGTCATCACGTCATAATGCATAATACAGCTGGTTTGTTGATATTTAACTTTGTTTAACTTCCACTTAACTGCTACATGATATCCAGGATCTTTAAAAAACCTGTTCACTTTAATTAATTTGTCATTTAAAGAATACACTGGTTGGTCTTTAGAAACACCAATTAGTGTAATTCACAGAAATATTTAAAAAAATCGCCAATACTTTCCCAATTTTTATTGTCAAACTGTCCCCAATCTCAAAGCCCATTCAACTAAATTAATGCGAGGAACTTAAAGAAAGTTCGGCGGTTCCCGTTGATGGATCAAGTTTGGTCTTCAACTTGAAACATAGTTCTAATACTAACGACATCTTGTTATCTTGGAGTTGAGCCGCTTATAAGTTTTGACGTTATGAAGTAATTAAAAGGATTAAGAAGCTGGGACCAAATTTGACTAAAAAAAACAAAGTTTGTAATGATAGTGTCATTGATAGACATTTGATAGCTACAGACTAATGGTTAGGTAGACTGAGTCTACATGGATGGAGCGATTAACGACGACAGAGAAGATTCTTTGTTAATTTTCCCAAAATTAAATTGTAGCTGTTTGGTTGCTTTTTCGTAATAAAACTTTCTGATTAAGCCCATTTTTTATTTGAGGAAATCGCCGGATTGTATATGTCGGAATTGAACGGCACTTAGACCACCAACCGCTCACACTCAGCTTCCGAAACCCTTGCTGGCAGAACCCAGCATAGGAATATACGAAACGGCACGACACGTCATGTACTAAGGCACCCTTTCCCGTCGCGACGCCCCCACAGATGCAGGACAGGCTTGAAGAAATATCTCGGTTCAAGAGCGTCGGTTACCACTAGCCCCGTTTTCTCGTCTGCATGGTGGCAAAAAATTAGTACCTAGGTCTCTTCTTTAAATCTTAAATCTTTTAAAAGCCAGAGCATAACAATATAAACATGATATTTATCTTTGGTTAAACCATAAATCAAACATCAAACATTTGGACCAACACGTTTGATCCAACGTTGGTATTTAAACGCTGTCACGGTGTCCCATTACCTCGGAACTTGGTCGATTATTGTTACAAGCGCTATTAACCCTTGGCTCCCGATAATGGCCCGGCATTAGTTTAATGCACTGCGATTTTCGAGCCATTTCCGATATTTTACCTCGATTATTCAAAATTCTGTTGATAGATGTTGTGTTAGGTAGTTAAATAGATATTTTAAGATATAAATGGACATGTCACTTTTAGAAGACGTTTAAGAAAGTCTTATACAGTCGTATCTGTAACTTTATCCTACGACCAATATACTTCACAATGTCTTGTTTTTTAATAACCGAAAAACAACAAAAATTATTAAGTTTTCCATTTATTGCATTAATTTAGTGTGAATTGACCTGTCTAAATGCAAATTAGACAGTTTTGGAATCGTTGAAACTTTTTTCTAACATTAAAAAAAAAATTCAAAGCAAATACAAAAAATCTATAAATAGAAATGATAATAATTGCTGTTTTTTTTTTATTAAATAAGAAACATCATGAAGTCATATTCGTCGTAGGTGGTGGATCTACAGCGTTCCCTGACATTGCAGTAAGATCACGAGCAACCCACCATTAGGTTTAAAGATCTTTATTTATATAAAAAGGAACATACTGTCTCACTTACCAATATAAATTAAGTGTAACTTTAAAAAAGGCGGTTTTAGTTCGCCAGTGAATTATTTTAACAAAATAGTACTTAATTACAGTCTATACCTAATATACATTATCTAACTTATGAATTAATCTATAAATATCTACTTAATAACTAATAAGCAATAGTTTCTGATCGATAACATAGTATATTGTTTTATAATACATTTACAATATTTTAGAATAGTTTAGCATCTAATATTATCGCAAGTTAGTATGTTTCCATTACAAATTATTTCACCCTCCTCTTAAACAGTAAAGTGGAATCTATATTTTTAATACGTTTGGGCAATTTATTAAAGTACTCGGCTCCGTTAAAGAGTATTGTTCTATGACCATAGCCGGTCCTAGTGTTTGGTAAGGCGAGATTGTTAGCGCTTCTAAGTTTCTTTAGTTGATTGGAATGTTCGCCCTTTTCTGTAAATTATAGTTTTATGTGTATTTGTTTCTTTATTGTTTTCTTTATCAAAATGCAGGTATTATAAATATGCTGTTGCTTAATGTTTAAAATAGGTTGGTAGGTTGACCTATTACTCATTTACTTTCCAATAAAAAGAAACATGACTAAAAAAGAATTTCAACTAAAACATGTTTACCTAACTTTCCCATTCTCTCGCTGTAAGTCGCACGATAGCAGAATAACCAGGTAATTACTTCGAGTTAATTAACCCTCGGCTTTTTAAACCCTCGTCTGTCTGTTTACTTAGAAAATCGCTACACAAAGAGATCAAAACGTTTGAAATTATTTTAGTGAAGTTTCTTTCAATTTAGCGAAATTTCGAGTTTGTATTTACATCCTTTTGTGGTACATAATACAATAGATTTCATCTGTTGTATTATTTTTAAAGGTAAAAAGATTTATTGATTATGCGATAATTTTGTACTTAGGTACAGCTACTAAGTCAGTACCTCTAAATGTAAATGTGAAAAAGATTTATGTGCAATTTTTCACAACACCAGTGGCTAAAAACGGTGAAGGAAAACATTGTAATGAAACCTGCATAATATCGGAAAAGGGTTCTAAAAATCCTTTGAAAATATGTGAAGTTCCCAATCCGCACTGGGCAAGCGTGATGGACTATACCTAATCCCTCTTCTGAGGAGACCTGAGCCCAACTGTGGGCAGTAATGGGTTGGTACAGACTAAGTTAGTTAGGTGGTACTTTTAAGTAATAGGTTCGATCAAGTATAATAAGATACACAGTATAAAACAAAGTAAGAAAACAGTGACTCCAAAAATTTTACTCCTGACGTCTAAAAACTTTTTACGCTAACATTGTGTATCTACATTTACTTAATCGAAGATAATTAGGGTTAACTTGAAGTAGGTACATTTTAATTATTAGATTTCTAGGTAAAAGGCGTATTACGACTTTTTCTTTTGCGTAATTGAAAAATATGAAAACATTAAAAATAATATTCATCAGTACACTTCCAATTACCTATACGTCAATGAAACATGTGTATTAAAAATCGTAACACTTCTACAAACACCAAACATATTATTTAAAACATAAAAGACAAAAATGCTCCAACTGCAGAAATCCGGGCATCGTTAATTTAAAAAAAAACATGTCGTAAAAATGCTGCATTCTGAACCGGATATTAAATAAATGATATATTCCGGTGATTCTGACCCGGTCGGCGGCCATGTTTTATTAATAGTTGACGAGTTGCAATATTCAGCATTCACGCGCCAACGAGCCAATATGTAGGGAATTTGAAACCGTAATTACCATGGTAAAATTGACTTTTATTTTATTTGATTTATTTTAAAGTAAATGAAATAAAAGTTGTTTTGATCGAGTGGAGTGCTTGTTTTCCATAGGAGAGGTATTCAAAACCTTGTACCTCTAAATAAGATATAGAAATGTGAAAAGATTTATGTGCAATTTTTCACAACACCACTGGGTAAAACGGTGAAGAAAAACATCATGAAGAATCCTGCATATTGCGAATTATTCTAAAAATTCTTCGAAGACATTATGTGAAGTCCCCAATCTGCATTGGGCAATCGTGGTGGACTACGCCTAATTTCTCTTCTGAGGAGACTTGAGCCTAGCAGTGGGCAACCCAACCCATCATCTTTAGGTATACTGATTGGCGGTTTGCTTACTAATAAAAAATTAAGACTATAACATTGGTATTACAATGGAGCAGTAATAACAGCATTGTAAAATTGTCAATACTTGAGTTGAGACTTTTTATCTTGAGCTCTAAAATTCTACTCCTTAACCAGAATAACCTAAAAATATAACGAGACAAAATTGGACTGCCACTTACTTCAAATTGCGAATAATTTGACAAAAATTAAACGGGGACTTTGAATAATTTACTATTCTGTACATAGATGGCGTTGTTCGTCTTGAACCCTTTCGGCCCTGTATACGAGCGGTTTTGACGCGCGTTAAAAATTTGGTTTATTTAATTTAATAATTAACTCTACTGAAACAAGACTCAAATTGGAACGAACTTGATAAACAGGTTGCAGCACGGGTTTGTGTTGAAACAAATTGGCTGAAAATCCGTGTTTGTGGTCTGTTGTAGCCCATTGAAGAGTGTGGTGGTTTCTAGAAAATGCACTACTATTACTACTACTATTTTTTTTGCGTATTTAAAATTACCGTAAAACTACCCCGTAGATATAATGAGTCAAACTGTACTAAAACCCTGGACTTTCGTCCGAAGCCCGCAAGAAGGGTTTATGAGGTATCCCTCCACGGAATATCCCATTGGGTCAGAACCAGCGTGGATTTGCATTTGGAACAAAAAACACTTTTAGAAATAAATTATTTCAATTCAACTAAATCCAGAGATTGCTCTGTTTGCACCGAAAAGAAGAATAATAATGCACTTCACCATTTGGTCCTTACGGCATTGGAGTGTAAATTATTTAATTTGACACTTTTTTAACGCGCGTCAAAAGCGCTCGTGTGTGTGTATCTTTAACGCTGGCTACAGAGCGGCAAAAGCTCGTGAATATTCATGAAAAGCACCACTGAACCCTTTATTGGATCATCTAACTCGAGCTTTTCGCTTGCATTTATAAAAGCTTCATTTTTGTAAAATGTACGATGAAAATTTTCGATGTAGTTTTTGTGCTGTTTTTACGAAGGTATCAAATATTGCGCATTTTAATTGGTGAGTGAATTTTAAATAAATTGGACTGACAAAAAAATATAGTTATTAAAAGGTGGTATTTTTTTGGTTGCAAAATAAAAGAGCTTACGGCCCAACTGACCATAAGCCGTCGCTTATCAATATCAGGATATTTTGAACCATTATCCATGACCATAGGAGTTTTCTTAAGCCTCGTATTATGAGGTAATATTTTAGACGAAATGACAAGAATCTCTGTCATTTCGTAGTAGGTATTAATGCATTGTCATCCAAATCTTGTCAAACGTAAAAATATGTAGGCAAAAAAAATAAATTAATATGAGATCGAGGAGATTAAGACATAGGTTTAAATAAAAACAAATGAAATCAAATTTTAATGGTAACTGGTTACGCGGTTTTTAGCGTAGCTTGCCGTCTCGTTCTCGCTTGCTTAGTCTTGGTAGGATGAAGAGAGGTGGCGAACTGTCATCGCAGTTCTCGCATCGCACGCGCAAGTGGCGCCGCCACTTACCCCGCAACCACCGCTCAGTTCATATTCGCCTTTCGAGAGCGCGCACGTATCCGCTGCCTCTCACCGCTACTGGCCCACGGCCGGCCGTTAATGTGAACTCAACAAAACATCTACGAACAGTATAACCTGGACAGTGTCGTAATCAGTGAAGTTTGTGCCCCTGTGGAGCTGCGATATAAGGTAAGTCACCTCAATTTACTTGCCAAGACGCCACGCACCAGGAATCTGACGGCACGTATAGCTTTCAGCCATATGCAACGCACAAAGACATTGTTCTGGCTATATTTTTCTTCGCATTATTTCTTCGCACAACGCCTAAATACAGTCCACTTATTATCTTATACTCGCATATAATTTTCGACCCACTAAGGGTCGAACGCACCACACTGCGACCTCAAAGCTTGAGGTTGCACCGCATCGCATATTTTTTCCGCATCTATATATTTCGACCTCAAATTGCTTGAGGCCGAACGCACCGCTGGCCTTTGTAAGGTCCATATGTATGGTCCTTATCGAACCGGATAGTTTGATCCGTATCGCCGGATAACGCATATTTTTGATCCGTATTGAACGGGACAACGCATCGCATTTATTTTAAGTACTAATTAACTTATTACCGCTTATTTACACATTTTTACATTTATTTTTCACACACCGCAAAAACAAACATTGCTGATTTTACAAATCCGCGTATTTCTTTGTAATCAGTGCGTATAATGGTATTTTTACAAGCGCAGCTTATAATAAACATACATTAGCATAGATATAACGTAATATTTTTACGAAATAACGATATTTGCATCATTATTACATTTTCTTTGTTCTTCATTGTTAAAACTTTTCAACATGGCGTCCGATCGAAAAATTAAAATTATTATCGCTAAGAAACAAAGTATCTTCGCTCATATTGATACTATATATCAGAAATCTAAGAAAGTAGGTACTTTTGATACGAGAACAAAGGAAGATTTTTTGTCATCATCAGCTAACATTGAAAAATTATATTCTCAATTTAATGAATTATGTGATAAACATAATGAAATACTTTTAGACGAAAATCCAGATTGTCAACTGAACTTCAGTGAATGGGATGCCTTTGAAACTCTGTACGCAAAAATAAGTCATACTCGTACATTATTGTTACGACCTGTTGAGTCTACTGCTTTAAAATCTTCTCCACGAAACTACTGTAATTTACCTCCATTAGAATTGGTGAGTTTTAATGGTTCGCTAACAGAGTAGCCGCAATTTTATGAAAGTTTTAAAACTAACGTTCACCAAAATGAATCTTTGACAGATGGTCAACGCGTACAATACCTGATGTCAAAATTGACTGGTAGTGCTCGAAACATTTTTGCTGGATTAATACCAACAGAGGAAAATTATTCCATCATCTGGAAATCATTAATAGATAAATACCAAGACAAGCGAATGTTAGGAAGTTTGTATCTGAACAAAATCTTAGACATAAAACCGGTTTCTGACACCGCTTTGCAGTTAAATACCTTTATTGAACAAATTACATCTTCATGGTCAGCGCTTAAATTGCTCGATATTAAAAATTTAGATGATTTTATTTTTACACATATAATACTTAAAAAATTAGACACAAAAATAATTGAAAGTTTTGAAACATCACTAAAACATGATTCGCTTCCAACTAGTGACAGTTTAATAAGTCATTTGAAACATCGTGTGAAGGTATTTGAGAGATCTGGTATATTCCGTCAAGATACACCTCATAAATTTAATAAATCTAGCCGCACATTTTTAGTCACTGAAAATCTTAATAAAGTAAATAAATTATCTTGCAACTATTGTAACAAAACAATTCACATACATCTTTATGAGTGTCCAGACTTTAAAAACTTATCAACTAATGATCGCTTTAATTTTATAAAATCTAAAAATTTATGCATAAATTGTTTTAGCTCTAAACACAACACTTTAAAATGTGCTTCTTTAAACAAATGTAAACATTGTCACAAGAAACATCATACATTGTTGCATTTTGATCAGAATAAAAATTCTGAGAATAAACCTGAACATTCTTCATCTATTGAAAATGTTTGTATGCATTCTAGTTTAAATACTCAACCTAAATGTACATCTATATTACCTACTGCAAAGGTCATTGTCTATGAAAATAATAAACGTTTCTTAGTTAGGTGCTTAATTGATAGCGGCTCACAAAATAATATTATAACATATGACTGTTGTCAAAAATTAAAATTAGTTATTAAACCACTTAAATCATCATTAAATTCAGTAGGAAATATTTCTGTACCTATTAAAGGTCAGGTCACACTCAATATACATTCTCAATTTTCTAATTTTCAATATACTTTAAATTTATTAGTCATTGATCATATATCATACTTGCCAACTCAACGAGTTGAGATTTCACATTTAAATAATTTTAATCATTTGTCTCTAGCGGATGATAGCTGGTATGTGCCTGGAAACATTGAAATCATTTTGGGCGCTTCCATGATGGCTAATATTTTGCAGGGTAACAATATGGGTACTCCCTTACCCATGCATACTTCTGTAATGACGCGCTCTCATCCACATGCATTTAATACAACGCTTGGATATAACATTATGGGGGAGACCTCTTATGAAAATTTATGTAATTCTACTTGGTCATTTGGACCTCTCACAGAAAACTTAAATAAAACAATGGCAAAATTTTGGGAACTGGAAGAGATACCTTCTGCAGGTACTTTAACCTCAGATGATAACCACTGTGAGGAATTTTATAAATTCACTATAACTAAAAATTCACATGGTAGGTATATAGTGTCATTGCCATTCAAGGGTGACTCCACGATCTTGGGTGATTCTTATGCTACAGCTCAGCGTCGCTTTTCGACGTTGGAGCGTAAATTTAACGCTATTCCGGAATTACGACAAGCTTATGATGACGTCATCAGGGATTACATTGAACAAGGCTATTTATCCGAAATACCCCGCACTCCGTCGGTCTTAAATGAGGGTTATTTCGTTCCGCATCATCCTGTACAACGTCCTGAAAAATTATTAACTAAAACGCGCGTTGTTCTTGACGCTAGTTCAAAAACATCAAATGGTATTTCTTTGAATGATATTCTTCATCCGGGACCAAATTTACAAAAAGATTTATTTTCACTATTGTTAAATTTTAGACATTTTAAAATCGCTATTACCGCAGATATAAGACAGATGTATCTAAGAATTTTAGTAAGAGAGGAGGATCGCAAATTTCAGAAAATAATTTACCGCTTTAATAATACTGAGGATCATCGCATTTTTCAATTTAATTCTTTAGCTTTCGGACTTCGCTGTAGTCCATTCTTGGCCATGCGTACGGTTCACCAGCTGGCCGAAGATAATCGCGCACGCTTCCCTCTTGCTGCAGAAGTGGCCAGTAGGGAATTTTACATGGATGACTTGACCACCTCTGTCAGTTCCATAGAGGATGGTATCCGCTTATCGTATGAATTACGCGCTTTATTCGCTGAAGGAGGTTTTGACTTGGTCAAGTGGGCCAGTAACTCACTTGAGTTACTCAATCATTTGCCTGAGGCATGCCGGGTGCCGATTGAATTCACCGACCATAGCGATACGCTGAAGGTGTTAGGCCTGAAGTGGTTACCTCAGACGGGTGTGTTCACTTTTACCACGTCTCCTCCACCCTCTGTTAATACTAAACGATCTATATTATCTACTATCGCTCGCCTTTTTGACGTTTTGGGCTTCGTCGCACCAGTTATTCTCTACGCCAAGCTCCTAATACAGGATCTTTGGCTTACCAAGGTAGGTTGGGATGATGAACCACCAGAGGTTATCATCAATCGCTTCGTTAAATTTAAAACCGAGTTGCCTCTGCTTTCGAACTTGCGCGTTCCTCGCCATTTGGGCGTTGGGGCAGGTTGTGTAGTGAGACTGTTGGCCTTTGCTGACGCTAGTCTCAAGGCTTACGGCTGCGTCATATACCTACACGTTACGCATCCTAACGATGACATATCGGTTGAATTAGTTGGAGCTAAGTCAAAGGTAGCTCCACTAAAAACGGTATCACTTGCTAGGTTAGAACTTTGTGCCGCTTTAATATTATCAAATTTAGTTAAACAAGTATGCGCGGTTTTCAACAACCGCTATCACGTCACTGAGACATTTGCCTTCAGTGATTCCATGATCGCTTTGTCATGGATCAATTCTTCACCACATCGATGGCAAATTTTTGTTGCTAATCGCGTAACTAAAATACAAGAAAACTTGTCTCCGGACCGTTTCTTTCACATAAACGGAAAGGAAAACCCCGCTGACTGTTTATCGAGAGGATTGCTGCCTTCTCAAATCATAACGCACCCGCTTTGGTGGTACGGTCCTGAATGGATTCGTACTCCAATTGCCGAATGGCCTATAGAACCATTCAGCTCATCGCTCGTCGAAGGTCCTATACCTGAGGCGAAGAATGTAATCGCTGTTGCCACTACATCCAATGTGGATGTATCTCCGCTACTTGAATTGTCGCTTCGTGTTTCTTCTTGGAAGAAATTATTACGCATAACTGTATACGTCTTACGTTTCGCTCGAAAATTGACTCATTCGCCAATAATCCAAACTGCGGATCTTGAAACCGCTGAACAGTTTATCATCCGCGAATTACAAACTCAATACTTTTCCAAAGAATTGGAACACATTAAACGGGGTACTTTACCCTCACCGCCGCTTCGAAAACTTAACCCATTCGTGGACGACAACGGATTACTACGAGTGGGTGGTCGGTTGTCAAACGCAAATTTACCTTTTGAAAATCGTCATCCACTCCTTTTACCGCGACGACATCATATTGTTAGATAGATAGATAAAAATTCAGCTTATGCCAATTCCCAATTTTTGAGTGAAGTTGAGAGCAGGTGGCCTGATCATCATATATTCTTTACTGATGCATCTAAGTTTGGTTTATCTAGAACGGGCGTATCGGTCTTTTACCAAAACTCTAGAATTCTCCTACAATTTCAATGTCCAGTTGAAACATCAGTTTTCACAGGTGAATGCATTGGCATCCTTGAGGCATGTAAATTTATATTCAGTCATAGCACAATCAAAAGGGCTGTTATTTTTTCAGACTCACAAAGCGCCTTGGAGGCTATAAACAAAAACCCTTTTAAAGATAAACTTCATAGTCCAATAATTGCTGAAACAAAGAATTGTTTATTTTCTTGCGCAGAAAGAAATGTTGAAGTGATATTGGCCTGGATCCCCAGTCACTCTGGTATAAGAGGGAATGAGATTGCTGATTCAGCAGCTAAGTCTGCGGTTTCTAACACCTTAGCAGATCTTAAATATAACTATGTGTTGAGTTATGACCTACTTCACTTAACCAAATCAAACTTGCACTCAGCATGGCAATCTCATTGGAACGTGTCCAGCAGGACAAAGGGCTTCCACTTTGCCTCAATACAACCTACCATCCCTGCAAGACCTTGGTTTTTTAAGTACAAAAGTACTCCAAAAACAGTGATATCGGTACTGTGCAGAGTTCGCCTTGGTCATTGTTGCTGCCCGGTGTTCTTGAATAAATTGAGAATTAGAGACAACTCAATCTGTGAATGTGGTCTTGATGAGGGGAGCTTGGACCACATTTTCCTCAATTGTCATCTGAACAATGCTTTTAACATGGATCAAGTAATTGAGAAACTAAATATTCCACGCCCTGTGAATGTCCGCCACCTTCTGTCATTATTTCCAGATCCCGAAATCATCAATGCTTTTATTAAGTTCATTTCTATTAATAATATAAAACTATAAATAATTTTAAGTAGTTTATCTCTTGTCTATCATACTATTGTAATCAATATATTTACTAACAAGTATTATTTGTTTGTGTTTGATTCAGGCACCTCTCCTATTTCCACAACGGGATTTCTAAACTTAAAAATTTACTTGTTAATGACTTTAAATACTCTATTTTCTTTCCATGAGTATCCATCACATGACACTGGCTTTAAATTGCCGGAAGCATCGGCAGGAGCCATAACACAAAAATTCATTCATTCATCATATTGTTGAACTCTTGATCGACGACTTCCATTTCTTTAATTGTCACACTGGTTCGCATTTATTAATTTCTTTATTAAGACAACGTTATTGGATTCTATCAGCCCGAAATATTATTAGGCAACGCGTTCGTCAATGTAATTTTTGTTTCAAGGTCGCACCTACTCGTCTCGCTCCTATGATGGCAGACCTACCATCAGCGCGTGTCCAAGAAGCTAAAGCCTTCTCGCATACTGGAGTCGATTACGCCGGACCTATAGACATAACTATGACGCGTAGACGAGGAGTGCGTAGCCAAAAGGCGTACATTTGTCTCTTCGTCTGTTTGACGACGAAGGCCATACACATCGAAATTGCATCTGACTTGAGCACGGAAACCTTTTTAGACGCTCTTAAACGTTTTTTAGCTAGACGAGGGCCAGTCTCTTGTATTTACTCCGATAATGGAACCAACTTCATAGGCGCAAAACGCAAATTGAATGAGTTATATAACTTCTTACATTCACAGTCAGTTTCGTTGGCTTTTCAAAATGAATTTAACAATCACAAAATAACTTGGCGAACGATTCCTCCGAGGGCTCCTCATATGGGTGGAATTTGGGAAAGTAACATAAAATGCATAAAAACTCATTTATTCCGTTGTATCGGTAATCAATTGTTATGTTACGAAGAATTATTGACAGTTTTAAACCAAATTGAATGTATTTTAAATTCGCGACCGTTAGGGGTACTGTCTGATCAGCCTCACACTATTTTAACACCAGCACATTTTCTTAATACAACACCATTACTCGCACTGCCAGCTTATGAGATTGACGAGTCAACTAGCCTATCAAATAGGAAAAAACTTCTCGATGCTTTAGTCCAGAGTTACTGGAAGAAGTGGCGTGTAGATTATCTACACACACTACAGCTCAGACACAAATGGAATAAAACTTCCAATCCCATTACCGTGGGTACTCTTGTTCTTATACATCAGGATGATGTTCCTCCGCTTCAATGGCCCACGGGTATTATAGAGCAAGTGTATCCCGGTACAGACGGGATCACTCGCGTGGCGTTAGTACGCACTGCTTCGGGTCATTTTAAACGCCCAACGGTGAAACTTTGTCCGTTACCATTACAATAACGCGCTTTGTTAAATATAATTTATACCACTTTCGCTTTCTTTACATACTTAGCTTTAATTTAACAAATTTTTTCGCATATTTATATTGCGACCTTAACGCTTGAGGTCTCCTCGCATCGCAACAATCATAATATGTAATAGTTTAATTAATTTTTCGCATTTAGGTTAGTTTTTACTTTATAGCTATTTAGTCATAAGTTAGCTGCGCTCGCATTTATATTATCATACGCATTTAAAATAATCGCTCCGTGGTTCTTTGTATGCTATATAATGTTTACACTTACTCACACAACATCACACGCATATTTTTATGTATGTATCATTTATTGACACATACTGCATTCTTGCTTATAACACATGACTTTGTGCTTTGTAAAGCCCAGGACTGGGCTTTGGCGGGGAGCATGGTTACGCGGTTTTTAGCGTAGCTTGCCGTCTCGTTCTCGCTTGCTTAGTCTTGGTAGGATGAAGAGAGGTGGCGAACTGTCATCGCAGTTCTCGCATCGCACGCGCAAGTGGCGCCGCCACTTACCCCGCAACCACCGCTCAGTTCATATTCGCCTTTCGAGAGCGCGCACGTATCCGCTGCCTCTCACCGCTACTGGCCCACGGCCGGCCGTTAATGTGAACTCAACAAAACATCTACGAACAGTATAACCTGGATAGTGTCGTAATCAGTGAAGTTTGTGCCCCTGTGGAGCTGCGATATAAGGTAAGTCACCTCAATTTACTTGCCAAGACGCCACGCACCAGGAATCTGACGGCACGTATAGCTTTCAGCCATATGCAACGCACAAAGACATTGTTCTGGCTATATTTTTCTTCGCATTATTTCTTCGCACAACGCCTAAATACAGTCCACTTATTATCTTATACTCGCATATAATTTTCGACCCACTAAGGGTCGAACGCACCACACTGCGACCTCAAAGCTTGAGGTTGCACCGCATCGCATATTTTTTCCGCATCTATATATTTCGACCTCAAATTGCTTGAGGCCGAACGCACCGCTGGCCTTTGTAAGGTCCAGTAACATTTTTAAGATCTCTATTTTTGGTCAAGTTGCCAAACAAATCTAATCATTATCCTAATAAAAATAAGGTTTCTTTTCTTTCGTACATTCCTATAGTACAAACAGTAACCGACTATAGAGAACGAGTTCAGCAGCTAATATTCCCTGTATAAATGAATTTCGCTTACAATAAAAAGTAACGGCACGATTCTACCTTCATAATGACAATACATTGGCATCATTTGCCAAATTAAATTACGTATATACTATATTAGAGCTAAATATATTTTTTTGTTAAATAAACTATACGATAAAATGAAACATAAGCTTGTAGATTGGATATTACGTAGCAGTAGTTCTAACCAAGATAAATAAAACGAGCCCAAACACGATGGGTCTATCTTGTTTAGTACAAGAGTTACTATGACTACCTTCCGACTCAACCATCAGCTCCATGGTACTTGAATGGATATTATTGCATTGTCACACGATAATGGCCCTGTAGTTTTTCAAACCTCCAATTTCATTTTTTAGTTTTCCTTCACAAGCTATTGTGTAAGTATATATATATGTGCTTTAAATGGAATAACTTTACTATGTTTCAGATAAAAATTATCATTAAAATACACACAAAAAATATCCATACATAAATAGACTAACCAAACTCGAGCCTTAATTCTCAACCCATTAAATTCAAATTATTTTCGAACTAGGACAGTGGAACATCCAATTTGGCGACACCCCCGTACATTAGTGTCGTGTGTCAATACATGTGACATCGAGGTCAATAGATTGGTGTCGCGGTGTCGTGCATATGTATGTGTGCATGTATTAATTCGGTATAAGCGTCTGAGAGTGTCTCATTAAGAGCTTGTAGACATACATAACATATAGTAGACATATATGATATATTTCAGACATATACAGGGTGATTTGTTAGAGAGGGTACATATTGCAGGAGGGTGATGAGTACTCTGTTCTAATATGGAATATTACGAAAAATAGGTAAAATTACATTTTTTTTTTTTTTTTTTTTTAAATCTAAATTCGACAAATCTACCTCAAACATAAACAATTTCGGCTTAGAGAGTGTTGACTAATGAACTCTAGTGCCTCCGCCACACCCATCAGTTGTCGAAAAACCATCATTTTGCAAGAATTTTAGATATTTTTAAGTTGCGATTACTAAGGCATTAAGCCATATTCTTTGGTAATAATATTTTTACTGGCCGTATATAACCATCAGTTACCAACACCTTCAATATGTACCCTCACTAGGAAATCACCCTGTATAGCTTATAATCTTAAGCGTTTTTCACACGGGTGTTTTTTTCGGCACGTTTATTTTGGTATTGAGTTTTATACTCAAAATGCAATGCTACTAGGTAAACAAGTGATTTGAGTTGCATTTTATGCCGCGTTTTTATATTGGATCGCCAACTTCTAATGCGCGCCATTGACAATTGTTAGTTCATTGGTCGACCGAAACCGTCCGTTGTTTTTTGAGTGTGTACGTAAGCCAATATGAAAACGCGGTATTAGAATTGTCCCTACAATTGGAGGAAGAAAAATATCTATGCGCGGCAATTTAAACGTCTATGTGACTGAGAGATTATTTTGCTTTACGATTGTACACAAATGATTTTGATGACAATAAGACCTTTCCATGCTTAGACTTGTACTTAAAATTTTTATTTAAATCTATTTTTACGCTCTGATTGTGTATTGAAAATTAAAACACACTTCACCACTTTGTTATAAGGAACGTGTTTTAAAATATTTTGATCACAGCGCCATCTAGCATTAATCATATAAAACAAAATAAGGAATTTTTTTAAAAGATTTTGATCACATCGCCATCTAGAGATAATCATCTAAAACAAAAAAAGTGTTGTGACAACTTTTAGTAAGAATTTTTTCCGTCTAACCCCCTTTCACAACCCGCGATAAGGAACTTCGTTTCAATACACAAAAACTGTAATCAGAATCTTATTGACGAATATACCTTGAATTACATAACCGAATTGAAATAAAAGTAATAATAATATTATATAACTTGACACACTTCACCACTTTGTAGAAAAAACACAAAAATTGTAATCAGAATCCTGAAAACATTTAGCCGATTTATAATAAAAGTAATATATAACTTTGGAAAATAACCGAAAATGAAACCTCCATAATTTATTTACCTGAACTTTGATTTCGTAATGTTGGCCGGGTTACCTTATATTTTACACCGAAGCTTATTTAATTACGTATAAATCAAAATTAGTGGAACTTTCGCGAAACACAGGTCGCCATTTATATCGGGGTCGAGTTACAGAATATTTTCTATACAGAAGTGTATTTTATTTTACCGATAAAACCTTAAATTAAAAACATCTGAAATTTATCACAACACTGAATAAAAACGGTGAAAAATCGTGAGGAAACCTGCATAGGAAAAGGATTCTAAGTGAAGTCTATGACTTGTCCTTCTTCAAACGAGGCTTAAGGAAGGTTCTTAACGATAGGTCGTAAGCGATCTTCTAATATTCTCTGACATTGCAGAGGTGAAAAAGATTTATGTGCAATTTTTCACAACACCACTGGCTAAAAACGGTGAAGGAAAACATCGTGAGGAAACCTGCATGTCGGAAAAGGATTCTAAAAATCTTTTGAAGATATGTGAGGCCCAATCCGGACTGGGCAAACGTGGTGGACTATGCCTAATCCCTCTTCTGAGGAGACCTGAGTCCAACAGAGGGCAGTAATGGCTTAATATAGACAGACAGATGAGTGACGGTAATCACGAACGGCTTATTGGCTTGTTTAACTACACTATAATAAAAAAAAGGTATGAGAAGTCCCCAATCCGCATTGAGCAAGCGAGATGAACTATGCCTTATCCCTGAGAGATCCCCGGAGATCTGAGTCAAGCAGTGAGCAGTAAGGTTTTGAAACAGTACAGTAATAAACTTATTCAGACACTCGCGGTTTTCTATAATACTTTCATGCATTTTAAACGGGTTCTTACCACGATATTACAGTACAGTAAGTTCATCGTTGTCATTTCTGTAAAACTTTCTTTCTGTCTTATTATGCTGTGATCGAATATTTAAGCAAGTGTTATAAGGTTAATGAAAAATGATTTCTGTGATTAAGATATGGAAGTTATTTGTGAAAAAATTAATAAACCTAGGCCGAAGTAAAATGTTTCAAATTTGCGGCTTTCAAATAATTCAATTTCATTTTACCACTACGATGCTTTAAGCAAACGGCACCTTTTTATGGCCTTATAGATGTGGCGGTTGAAATAATTAAATTAAATTTTTAAGAGAAACGAAAAATTTTAAAGTTTAAAGAGCGATTAAGAATCCACTTAGTTTACATTTTTTTTTAACGTAAGTTGGTCTGTCTAACTAGATTTTCGATTTTAAAAAATGACTGGTTGATTGAACCGCACTAAAAGCTCCAGTCACTCACACTCAGCGTCTGAAATGTAATTGGTACCAGATTCCAGATCGGGATTACGCGAGGCGGAACGACGCGTTACGAAATCTATTTTTTATCACCATGCCCCACTTAGCACTTACTCGTACTGTACTGTAACACTATTACTGCCCACTGCTGGACTCAAGTCTCCTCAGTCCTGTAAAGTGAGTATAATAAGTACGAGCTCTCCATTTTACTCTATTCACGATCCAACCTTATATTGTTTGATTTTGTAATTACACCTCGAGTACTCTCCTGGGTACGGAATGCTTAGCGGTTTTCTGTTTCGTTGAAATAACATAGTTACTATATCTATATAGAGATACTTTGAAAGTTAATTGGATTAGGTAAATA
Source organism: Trilocha varians (assembly GCA_030269945.2). NCBI lineage: Eukaryota > Metazoa > Arthropoda > Insecta > Lepidoptera > Bombycidae > Trilocha > Trilocha varians. The sequence goes on from AP028265.1 coordinate 649,190, forward strand.
ATTTTATGTTATTTGATTCAAATATATATACGAGTAGATATACAATTGGAGAATAAAATCGACTTGACGTGACATTTTGTAGGCTATTTATAAAAAAATAACACTAAAGTAGGGATGTCTTTTAACTCTATATTGCCAAACGATAGCAACAGCAGATAGAAGAAAAATAATGCCATAGTGTGTAACACGTCGTGCCATCCCGCATCGTACCGGGTTTAGACGTATGTAGTGACCCTTAGAGGTTCATGAGCAACAGTGCCCATAGTACCCATTTACCATCAGCGTAGATCGTAAACTCGCTTTTTTTTTTGCGACTGGAGGAAATCGCCGGACTACCACTCGCCCCGCGAGTGGGGTATGTGGGGGTTGAAACGCACTATCACTTCCCGCCCTTCGCGCTCGACGTCCGATCTGGTAGGGGTGACAGGACGCGTTCGCGATTGTCGCTCACGTATCGCCCCGTCACCCCCGTTTACCTTAGCAAAAAGAAATATAAAAAAAAAATACCAAAAACGTTTATATTATCTCTCATGTTGCTAACATATCTCCCCCTTTCCCGATAACTGAATGATATATCGAAGGATTAGGTTTTCAGATAGTTTTCGTTCTTCCTTACCTCGAAGTGATATCAGTAAAAGTTACTCATAGGTACGTTTTATTACAATAAGATGTGTTTAAATGGGAGCTTTAGTTTATCAAAATAAAAGTCTAGAAAATATTATAAATTTATCCTTTTGGGAAGTGGGTCAAAAATAATTAAAAAGTCAGAATTAACGCTTCTAATAGAAATATCAATAGTTTCCAAATTGACGATACCGTGAACACAGTGAACTATTAGTTGCTGTCAGCCAGTTAACTTATAAATAAACGAATTCAATGGGCATTTGGACAAACGGCATTTTCTAATTTAATTCATTATTAAAGTACTATACAGTGAGACTACTACTACTCATGCAGGTGAACGTTCTCCTGTAAACCGTATAATGGAAAATTATAATAATCTTTATGCTAAGTTGGATATCTTTGCACTTTCACTGCCTAAGTTTAAGGAAGAAATTGTAAAACCTATATCTAACATTTCGTAATAGATTCTATGCCAATGCATAGAAAAGTTACTATTCACAACAATTTGTTAATAGTAATTTTTTAATTTCACAATTATAATATTGCTGTTGTGGTTAACATAGCTGACTGTACAATTAATCTAAGCACGCTAAGTTAGTTCTTTAAGTAACAATTATTGTACTGTTGTTTGTTAATCTAAATAAATAAAATAAAAAATGTATTAGACATGTACTTACTAAAAGTACGAAAATACCTACTAAGAAAATATGTCACACTGCATTAGTACCACTTCCAAATTATTCTGAACTATTTTAAGCTTAAACTACGATATAACACCAACATCGAACCAGCATCCTCTTAGGTCCCAACTAAGTTTGACCAACATGCCAACAGTTGGTTCAACTCCCTCAACTCCGTTCCGTATTTCAATTACTGCAATGTTCTATCAAGTTGGTGACATATTTGACACATTGGCGTGTCGTCGCCAACACGAAGTAATAGGACAGGAGCTGATAAAGTATTCATATTCGCGCATTTCTCATCGTATACTGAAATGGAATTTTATCAGGCGAACAATATTTAAGTTATTTGATTTTTCTTTGGGTATTTTGTATAAAGGCTTAATCTTCTAAATATGTAGGCAAGTATTTTGCCAAATTATTAGTAAAGCATACTATAGAATAGAATCGAAGAAATCCTATTGAGTATGGGCTCATTTAAAAGAGCTGTCAGAGGGTTATATTTTAGCTTCGGCAGATTCCCTTTACAAGTATGCTACTTTTGTCAAAACATTTGCATGTATTTTTTGCGAATGCGTTATATTGGAACGAAGTTCCTTATCGCGCGTTATCGAAAGGGAAGAGGCTAGACGGAAATTCTTATGAAAAAGTTGTCATGACACTTTTTTGTTTTAGATGATAATCGCTAGATGGCACTGTGATTAAAATCTTTTAAAACAATTCCTTATTTTGTTTTATATGATTAATGTTAGATGGCGCTGTGATCAAAATAATTTAAAAAGCAATTTCTTATTTTGTTTTATATGATTAATGCTAGATGGCGCTGTGATCAAAATATTTTATTTAAGTTATAATAATTAGTTTTAAAACGTTTAAAACGTAAACGAGACAGACGTTTTAAACTAACTAATTATTATAACTTAAAAAAATAAAATTTAATTACAATTCCCTCACTAATTAATCGAAGGAACTTTGTTCCATCCGGGTGTCCCTTGACACCTCTCAAGTTTTTTTTTTTTATGTAGTGTTTTCTTTTATCTAGATCATAAAAATTCCTGTATTTTTCTAAAGATAAACGTAACAACCACTACAACATTATTGTCAAAGTGACATCTGACAGATTGGTATTTCATCATGATGTCACAGCGAGCGTCAACAGTGAATTATCAGCCGACATGGTCTCGAGTCGGAATGTCGAGAACGCGGTATATTAGTTTCGTGTCATCGGAGTATAACAACGGTATGAATGTTATTATAAATGTCTGTGTCGGTTGGTGAATTTATGTTATGGGTTGTTATTTTAGAGGGGAACTCGGTAGTTCGAGGTTTGAGAGTCTTTGTAGGTTGTAGGTAGCTTCGTACTGGTATTGCAGTGGTCTATGTGGGATTGTAGGCACTTTTGATCAGATGGCCTGTTGGTTCGTATGCCTAAAAGTCATTTTTTTTCTAATTTTGTTTTTTTTTTGGGTTTTGATACTATATTATTTAACTTCAACTGCTGCAATTTTTTTCTACACTAAACTTTATTTCCTTTGTAGTTAATACAAAAGAAACTGAAACATTTTATGATATTATGCCATGTCAAAGACAGTTAAAAAGTCGTGAATATTTTGATTTTCGTTAGTTAGCAATTTAAACGCTTTAATTGTAGTACTAGATCATTTGTAAAAACAGGGAAGGCATAATAATAAATAATACCCACCAAAATTAATAAGATACATCACATTTTTTCCAAACAAAATAGTTTTATCTAAATGAAAATAGAAGGTGTCTATACCCCTGTTACATTTCCACACCTTACATACGCTAGCACACCTAGTTTAAACTTTCCGATAGAGTTGGCAGTCTTCGAGAAATGTCTTAACGAATATTCTAGACTGTGGCAAACCGCTGCTAGTTCGGAACAAGTCTAACGTGTAAAAGTTCTACAGCTTAGCAAGTTTCACAATTATCTTCAAATTTAAGATTTTCGTTTCTGAGAACAAAAGTAATTTTATGTGTTAAGTAGTGGTTAAATCTGTGATTCCCAGGAATTTAATAATGTAGTTTCAAGTTTATGATACGAGTAATCTAAATAATATGATAATAGTTGCTCCTCTCAAGAAGAATAGTAGGGGAGCGAGGGGCTTGTTGTAACAGTTTTCATGAAAATTAATATATTTTGAGATCTGTTCATTTTATTCCCACCAAATAAAGGTGGATGGATGCTATAACTCTTCCTCTACCAAACCAAGTAAAAATAATACCATAACTGTTGGTCATTACTTTACAATCAATTATTTTCTAGAAAAAGTGCCGTGTTACAACTTACCCCGTCCTTGGGGTAAGTTGTAACTTCTACCGGGGCAAGTAGTAACAACAAAAAAAAACAATACTAATATCTCTAATAATTTCTTCTTTGTTTATTTTAAACAAAATTGACATCTTTTATATATTATATTCTGTATATTATACAATTCTTATCAAAAATCAATACTGCATTTTTTTTTCAAAACATCAGCTGCCGCTAACTCGTACACTTCTTGGCTTTGTGTTGCCCGCTCTGACTTTCTTTTATACACCCTCATTCTAGAAGAAAGAAAAAAACTAAGTAGGTATCTACATCATAACATGGGGCATGTTGTAACATGTTACAACAAACCCCGGCATTTTGGTACAACTAACCCCATGGTATGATTTTTAATATTTATTAAGATAACTATTTAAACAATGAAGCAATCTCAAAATCAGTTACACATAATCAGAGGTAGATAAAATTTGAATGTAAATAAGTTATGGAAAGTTTATTATTAGTCACATAAATAATGCAAACCAAAATTTTACTATAGTTAAATTTTATATTACCTGGCAAAAATGAAGCGCGTGCACAATTCCACTCACTGCGTCGGTCGGCGGGACACTGGCTATGGTAATACGACGCGACGTGGTTTATAGGTTAAATCAAGTAAAACAAATACGTTAATAAAGTTTAAGATCCTAGAGAAAAAAGCCTGTTACTATTTACCCCTGTTACAACAAGCCCCTCGTTCCCCTAATTTTATCTGTTAAGTAGAGGCTAAATCTGTGATTTCCAGGAATTAATAAATGTAATTTAAATTTGTGATACAAGTGATGCAAATAGTAACAGTCGTTTCTTTCAGGAAGAAAAGTAATTTTGTATGTAGGTAAGATGTCATTTTTTTTGAGTTGGAGAAAGTGGTCGAACTTTCGTTGACCCTCAGATATGATATGCGGGAGCCGCACTAAAACCTACACGTGCTTGCGCTCAGCGTCTGAACCTCGACTAAGGCCAGAACCCAGCACTAAGTTATGCAGGGCGTGCGCGTTACGTACTACGGCATTCTTCACAGAAGAGAAACTGCCCCGCTACCTCCAACCTACCGTTAAGAATCTTCTTCAAGCCTCGTTTGAAGAACTCGCATATTCCCCAAACAAATATTATGGTACATTTCAAAATTCATGGCCAATGGAAGTCACAAATCACCAACTGCAAAGGAAACTGGGGAGAGCGTTGGGTTAATCTTCGAAAGGGGTGACGTCATAAATCTCGGGCCGGGCTCTGATTTTATCAGTTTAATTCACTTTGAAGCAATTAAAGGTGCGTGCGTTGATATAGTGAGGTTCCAAGATAGTTCTAGACTGGAGATTGCGATGGTTTAATGTAAGATAAGTAATACTTTGATAAATTTTGATGAGAGACGTCCTCGAAAAATATCTATAAATCATCTTTATAATTGAATCTTCTCCACGACAATGACCATCTCTTTTACAAACAATCACCAAAGCGATGCATACTCAGTCTCTTTTTATTCAATCGCCTATGGAGCGCCTCTTATAGACTTCTGCATTGCCACGTGCAAAATCACAACTTAGTCCTTTTCTATTAAGGTCTAAATTCAAAACCATGTAAAATTCCAATTCACTTCTTCGTTTCTAAAAAAGAAAATCTTATAAATATTCTTTTACAAACACAGATAGACACTAAACTAATAAAAGCCATTACAAAAAGCTGAAACAAAAACTGAAAATTCCTGTCAAGGAATGTTTATCTGTTGCTGCATTTGTAGCTTCGTTTGAAACAAGTGACGGTGTAGTTTTCACTGAGATTTCACGGGTTGAATTACGGAACTGGAGCCAAATACCTTTGTAAGAAGTTTACGTCGCCTTGAGTTGCTCAAATTAAGAGTCAAGGTTTTGCTCAAATTAATTGCTTAAATGAGAAGCGGTGAGTAATTTGAGGGTAGATTTTCATACCACTAGTTTAACCATGGAATTCTACATCTTCAAAATTCACTACGGTGAGTTTATTGTGACTTTGGTTAGTGTCGCTGAGAAAATATTGCGATGGATATATAGAACAATAGATAAAAGATATACAATTACATATTGGATAAGACTTTGCAACGTTATTATACAAAATATTAATGTAAGTCTACATAATAATATTATAAAGTGGGGCACGGTATATTGAGCGAAGAATGGATGGACGTTGGGAGTGAAAAGTTCTGGAGTGGCAGCCACGTGGGCAGACCTCACACAGAATGGACCAACAACCTCCAGAAAGCGCAGGACCGGTCATTGTGGTGAGGTTTGGAGAAGGCCTATGTCCAGCAGTGGACGTCTACTTACTGGTGATGATGATTGGTGTAAGTACCTACATATTTTTATCGTCAGTAGTGAATTTATCACTAGTTTCAACCTGTGCCTCCCTCCTTAGAAGAAATAGCAAAACAAACGTAGCAGACACGTTTCTTCTCTGTATTATCATGCAGTCAATAAAATACATTACAATGAAGAACATTTACCCAAACGACATCAAAGATCCCGAAAACATATTTTAATCCATTAATTCCTAACAGCTCAGCCCTTTGAACTACTTGGAACATCTCACATCTCTTGTTTTGTTTAAGGCCGAAGTTATTACCCGGCTAAAAGGCAAAGCACAATGGCCTATTATTTTCTAAACAATAAGGATGTTGGAGCCAGTTTTCTTCAGAGTTCAAACCATCCTAATTGCTTTACTCTTTGTGATCTAACTTTTGAAGTTTTTCCCTTTGGAGGTCTGTAATACGATGTTACTTCTGAAATTGTACTTTAATTTGTTTTATTTGTCAAACGTGGGTTTTAACTGTGGATTGTGGGTGTTTTGTTACATAAGTAACCTTTTAATTAATTAAGATTTAATTATTAAATTTAAAGCTGTCAAATTGTTATCATTATTAGTTCATCATATAAGGGAGACCTCACTGCTGAAAATAGGGATAATTTTTTTTTCCTATTACAAATAGATCTCTTTTTTCGTGGGTTACCTAATCACACTGCATTAAATTACATACAAAGCTAATCACAAATCACAATAAATATAACTATTACAAAAGTAACAAGATTAAGCCAAGAACCCTCATTTTAAACTCGCTTCAAAGTATCAGATCTCGACAAGTAAAACTTAATGAAGACACTAAGACCGAGTACTCAACAGAACGTCGCAATAAACGGCAAACTCCAACAATTTCAACTAAAAACAGACATCATAATTAAGAGTTATCAAAACGGAAGACACGATATTAGCATGTTAATTTACGATTTCGTCGGGATCTTCAATTTTCCGCCGATTTATTCACGAACAAAGCGTTAGAGGGGGCGACAGAGCCTTATCGCCGGTTATTTATCGGCGCAGCACCTAGTCGGAGCTCGTTAACGCGATTTACCTTACCCCCCCCCCCTCCCTTATAACCTATAATTTACCCGTTTTTACTTAACGACCGGTTTGTTAACCGAATTAATGTTTTAGTACCGGTATTTTAACTGGCTATGGTCATAATATAAATTTTTGGTATATACGAATATATGTGGATGCGTGTTGGTTTCAGAAATGTACACGAAATCAGCCACAAAGTAATTGAGTAAACGTTTTTTTCTACAAATGTCGAAAACGTATTTTAACTAAATACCGTAGTTTCCTCATCATTACATAGCGTACTTTGCGCCAGTAAGTTTTTAAAGTACCATCAAAGCTCCCACACTAGATTCCCAAAAAAATTAACCATAAACTAAGTTCACTCAACACTCATACTCACGTCCCAACAGAGTTCTAAATAACCAAAAACCTTTAAAACATACGCGACATAATGCGACATGTTGTACCATTATACGTCGTTTACACAGCCTCGTAATTAAGCAACAAATGCGGGTATGAAGCTATAAAATTTAACAAACTGTCGCGCAAAGTGCCGTTAAATCGAGCGGTTATCTGATGGTGTTTGAGTGATAGTTGGGAATGTTGATTTTGTATTTAATAGATGTTTTTTTTAGACAGTAGCAATTCAGGACTTCCACCCGCAGTATGTGGGAGTTGAACAGCACTAATACCTCCTGCCACGCTCAGCGTCCGAATCCGGTTGATGTCAGCGCTCAGCACAAGATTGGGCGGATCGGTGGAGTACGCATGATCGGTGTACTTTAAATTGGTTTCATTCTGTTCTTCATGAGGTTGATCCTAGATCTAATAATTCTATGGGTGTATGAAGTAGAAAAAAAAGTGAAAATCAAACGACTGGAATGGGCTGGAAATGTCTAACGGATGGAAGATTATTGCATACAAAAAGTTGCTGATTACAAAACCTGAGGGCCGTCGAAGCAGCGGCAGAGCAAGGCTCAGGTGGTTGGACGGAGTGGACCGAGACGCGGAAATTATTGGTGTGAGGAATTGGAGAACTATCTCTAGATAAGATGGTCTGGAGGAAGAAACTAGAGCAGGCCAAGGCCCACAACTGGCTATAGCGCCACTGATGATGATGTATGAAGTAGAAAATCAGAATACATTTTAAAGAACTGTTTCTACTGTTGATGATCTTTTTCTAAGAATAGTTTCTTTGCGTAAAAAGTATAGAAATTCCTTATATTGGACGGAGTTGTGGACATTGTCAAACTTAATTTTATAAACACAAATGACGAAGATCAATAAATTTCAAAAAACCTTAATAATCCTAGTACAACTTCAAAAGGGTTACGAAAATTATTTTTCAGATTATATAATGCAATCAATTCTAAAAATACCATTCACTCGAAATGTTTCAATTCAATTCAAATATCTAAAATCCAAAAAGAAATTGCCCGAATTTAGATATTTATAACTTAATTGAGTTTGGTACTCTATTCTGAGACTCAAATAAATAAGGCAATACTTAATTGAGAGCTGTCATTCGAAGATGGAGATTTATCGTGGATTTCAGAATAAACGCCCTAGAGACCTTGTAGCTGTTGAAATTAAGGTGGAACTAGGGTTGGCAGGTTGCATTTTTTGTTGATAGGGTTGTCATTTTTTTGTTTTTAAATCGATACTGAATTTTCTAATTTGTTGCTTGCAGTAGTATTGCAGAGATGTCAATAAGCGACGGTACCTAACCATTTTGGTTTAGGTGGCCCGTTAGCTTCTCTGTAAAATGAATGACGGTCCTAATTGTATTTAGCGTATTTATTTAATTTTTTTTAATGATACTACACCAACATTAAAATTACAGACAAAAGTATCTACAAAACGTATTACAAAACTTTAATTATAATTAAGCCGCATCCAACAGATTAAACAAATACTCATTTCTGATTGGTCGCCACTGATGACGCGACCACAATCCGCCAATAGCAAGCAAGCTTAACCGTGCGGCTGCAGCCCAAACATTTATTACCCACGGTATAATTAAAAGTGCATAATTAATCAAATTGCGTCGAAATAAACAAATTAATCAGTTTATTGTGCGAATTTTGGGTAATTCTGTTGACGTCGCTTTATTTATTATTTGTGAATTTACGGTGTTTGTATTTGGTTGTAATTTTAAATGTTATCGTGGTGAAAGATTTGTGGGTACTAAAATATTTAGAAATAAAATCATCAACAAAATGAAGCCAATTGTAAAATTGTGTGTGTTATATCTACTCTTTAGGACGCAACCATTTATGATTGGTTAGATTTTATGATTTGCTGTGCGTGTTTGCGTGTATTTATTTTCTGAAGAAACCGATTTCGATATTTCTTTTTTGTTATAAACAGATACATTAGACATTACCTCTCATGAATTTGATAAAGATCTGTACAGTAGTTTTTGTGCTATTCTTAAAAATGGTAATCTAAAATATTAGTTACCCAATCTTGGGAGCGTCACAATGGTAAAGAAAGCTGTAAGTCGTAACGCGTCATTCCACACCGCATAACTCCATGCTGAGTTCTGGCCGGGGATCTGACGCTGAGTACGAATGGTTTAGTGTTTTAGTGCGTTTCAACTACCGCATATCTCACCCGCGGGTCAGAAGTCCAGTGATTTCCTCCAAGGAAACAAAAGATATTCAACCTTATATTTAGAGAATTAGAGTCCAATATTACACTTTGTAACTAAATTCTTATAGTTTTAGTAAGCAAGGCGTTGCTTTGTAACAGACGCCTTTTATGATAAAAGCCTTTGAAGGCTTCACCGAGTTATCAAAATTAAATATGAGGAAGCAATTTTGTTGATGCAAGTCGTAAAGATGAAACTATAGTATTTTGTAAAGGTAGTTTCGTACGTACAAGTTCGTAAAAAGTAAAATTACTGTTTTCTGTGATAATATTGAAATGCAGAAACCTACTTACCTAGTCTAATAGGTTCCGTGCAAATTTTGAAACTCTTCGATGAAAAACGATGGAGTGTTATGTATTTGAAGTTCTTATGTGTCTCCACCCCCTCCACCCTTACTAAGTACGCACGAAATATCCCTATTTCTAGAGTTTGCGCTGTCTACAACTCCAGCTTCTCCCTTGATTCTAAGATAGATATCTTCCATAATAGTAAACTTCAATTAAAGACTAACATTTTCAATAATTTACATAGCAGCTTCAAACACAGTCTACCACACTCATGTCATCACTAGACATTTTTCATCATATTACGTTTTATTATATACACAGACACCCACACACACACACACATACACTCAGTCATGCTAACCCACACACTCACACTATCACACACAATTACACTCAATCACACATACACACACATTAATGACACATAGCCGTCCTCCAGTAGGTAAATCTATTTATTGAGTAATTTTTGGTACTTGTTGTAAACTTAAAAGTAGTAGATTGTCTGGTAGATAAAAGATGATGATTAAACAATGTTATTTATAAATGTCTACTCTCACTCTCTGTTTCTGGACTGTTAATATGTCCATTTCATTATTCTTTATATTTAACTCCATGCACATTTGTATTGTACCAACATGTTTAAATTTTTTTTTATTTGTGAACAAATGCATTGTTATCATTCAGCTGTACTGTTTTTATGTTTTTTTATGTTTTATGTTTTTGTTAAGTAAGTGTAAAATGTTAATAGTCACTTCGATGCCAAACCATAATGTTTTGTAATAGTTATGGAAACCTGTTATTGGCATAATTTTTATGCTGTTGGTTTTCTGAATAAATAAATAAATAAATAAATAAATAAATAAATAAATAAATAAATCAAATTGACGTGGACTTCAAAGTAAAAGCAATGCTGCTGAGGATTTACTATTAATACGTAAGTGTGTACAAAACTAATGATAATATTAATCTATACTTTAATATTATAAAGCTGAAGAGTTTGTTTGTTTGTTTGAACGCGCTAATCTCAGGATCTACCGGTCCGATTTCAAAAATTCTTTTACTGTTGGAATGTCCATTTATCGAGGAAGGTTATAGGCTATATTTTATTTTCAAAAAAATTAGGGATCCGTATGAAAATATCCAATATGTAACACAAGTGAATAATTGAAAACCTATTTATGCGTACGCTGCAAAAACTATTGACAATATAACAAAATAATGTACTACGGGTTTTTAGGTCTTTTGAAGACAAACAAAAAAGTCCGCGACAGCATATATCTAACTATCATAGTTTAGTCACAACAACTGCTTTTATGTTAAAAAAAAAAATTCGTCCGAAGAATGAATTTAACGTTAAATTAGTATTGTTATATTAATCCTTATCCAAATAAAGTATTATGTTATCAAGAGTATTAATGTAGAAGTAAATTACTTTTTGTTTTATTCCAATCGGACTTTTCGTTTAGAAGTTATTACGAATATAAAACATGAATTCTCCCTGGGCCGCGCAAATAATATCGCAACAGCATTAAGAGTATGTACTGTTTTTACCCCTTTGTGACGCAGACGAAGTTGCGAGGGTCATCAGTATTATTATAAGCTCCTGCAAAATTTTCAGTGCTAACACTATGAACATCCACACACACAAACACATTACACGACAATGCAAACAAAACGAATAAAAGCTTCACAAGACATTCGCACCCACGTGGTACATTTAACTCCGTAACTCGTAAAGCAAGTTTTTCACCGTAATTACCGGCTCGTAAGCATGCCGAAATTTTGAATAATTCACTTGAACTTCCAGCCGAGAGAGGTATTTTAAATATTTTATACGCAATCTTATATTTTATAAGCTGTAAATCTGCCCTTCTTCGCTCTTAATGGAGTAAGAAACTTGCATGAAAATGAATAAAGGTATTTAACAGGTAACTTTATAGGGTACTGTACCCAAGGGGTAAAGGGTACTACTGAGACTTCAACTTCTCTCTGCAGGTCGTATCTTGAGAGATAGCTAGATAGTAGAAATTTTCACAAATGTACTACTGGAAAAGTAAAAAAAAAAAAACTTGGGAGGTGTCAAGGGACACTCGGATTGAACAAAGTTCCTTTCGATTAATTAGTGAGGGAATTGTAATAAAATTTTATCTTTTTAAGTTATAATAATTAGTTAGTTTAAAACGTCTATCTCTCTCTCTTTCTCTCTTTAAAATAGTTTGATCACAGCTCCATCTAGCATTAATCATATAAAACAAAATAAGAAATTGTTTTAAAAGATTTTAATCACAGCACCATCTAGCGATAATCATCTAAAACAAAAAAGTGTCGTGACAACTTTTTCATAAGAATTTCCGTCTAGCCCCCTTTCGATAACGCGCGATAAGGAATTTCGTTCCAAAACATAAAACCAACCAATCATTGGTGTGTAACAATAACCGATCCAAAGCAAACTGATCCTTATTCGTTAGAAATAGAGTATAATATATCCACTACTCATATCTTAATGCAACGATTTTTCTAAGCTTAATAACTAATGTATTTCTGATTTTGATCATTTATAACATACACACTATCAACATAAAATGGCGCCAACTGAACATTACTAAAATAAAAATTAGTACTTATTTTGATGTAATTTGTTCACTGACCGCTTATGATGTAACTTAACAATATAAAATGTTCCAAATTACACATCTTAAGTGCAATACATGGATAATCTGTCCAATTCTGAGCCCACTGTGGGTACCTACAGTGGACTTATGGCCAAAGGGAGATCGTAGCGGACGAGGTAGTGTATGGCGGTCAGGCCGAAGCCCACTGTAGTAGATTTCAGATACCGTATATATCCGAAGATTTCTGCAAATGTCGTAACCGCGATTCAGGATCTCGCACGTTATTATTGGTCGCCACACCCACTAATCTTTATGCACAACTCTAAACCCTATGCTAATAACAATAAAGTCTAATACACAACCACCTTATTCAAAGGTTTTTAATTTTCTATGTAATCTTCAGTTTAATCACTGAAGTCGACTCGCTGAGCATCAACACTGATAATAAATTCAACTAAGTTTTAAACTCAGATCTCGGGCCATTAAACAAGCGGGTAAATATTCATTGGATAAGATAAATTATGTAATTTCCGTTGTAATAAGTTGTCAGTTGAAGATTAAAGTTTTATGATAATGTCAACAACTTTCAGAAAAAGAGTTTTTTTTAGAAAAGAGCTAAGTTATTCGTTTTGCTAAGATAAAATTTAACACTTGTGCGGTTTTAAGATTGTTACATTTTTCGAACAAATATCCCAAAAACATGATTATTTAAAGCGTAAAAATGGTTCAAACTGAACACTACCAAAATCAAAAATTGATAGTCTATTGGATAAGATGCGGTTATCCCAATAGGTTTTTATTTCGTACAATATGACACAGACTTTAAAACTTAGAAGTACATACAGGCATAGAAACATACATTTTGATAACATCTGCTTTTTTACAATTTATTGAGGAACTAAACTAATATAGGCAAAGATTTACCTTTAATAGAGTTCGGAAAAAAAATAACATTTCCTGTTCCTATAATATTGAATACTAGCTTTTGCCCGCGACTTCGTTCGCGTGGACTTCAGGTTTGTCCCGTCTAGCCCGTCTAGTTCGCGACGTCTATAATATAGTACTATTATACCGCAAAAAATTTTTTTTTTAAGACTTTAGAAACCTCAAAACTTGTAGCCTATGTATAAGCTATATTGTGGTAAAGTTTTATTCAAATCCATTCAGTAGTTTTTACGTGAAAGAGTCACAAACATACATCCATACATCCATACTTACAAACTTTCGCCTTTATAATATATATTAGATTAGATTGGCTGGTATAAGCTCGTTCAAGGGCCCAACACAACTGTCAGATTGATGTGTAACACACCGAGACAGACACGTGTTCACGCTTCGAATCACGTCGAAACGACTCGAACGTCGAGCGGGAAACTAATTAATCGAAACTCCTTTCATCTTTACATATAAATAAACTCAACTGCTTTGATTTATAGTGGCTTACTAGTGCTGCCGTAATAGTGACGCTAAATTAAAGAATATTTTGTTGAGTATTTCATCAAAAACTGTGGAAAAACTTTAAACCAATACAACATATTATCATCATCAGTCTGTAGAAGTCTACATAATCCTCCCCTAAACTTCGGTTTAAAGATCTTTATTTATATTAAAATAAACATACTGTCTCACTTATCAATATAAATTAAATGTAACATAAAAAAGGCGTTTTTAGTTCGCCAGTGAATTATTTTAACATAATAGTACTTTTCTTACAGTCTATACTTAATAATAAAACTTATCTAGCTTATGAATTAATCTATAAATACCTACTTAATAACTAATGAGGAATTATGTCTGATCAATAACATAGTATATTGTTTTATAATACACTAGCTGCTGCCCGCGACGTCGTCTGCGTGAACCCTATGACCCGTTTTTTCAATTCTTCCCGGCAACTATTCGATTTTTTCTCGCTGTAAAAACCATCCTTGAACTTCAACGAACATTTTAAAAAAAGATTTGGCTAAATTGGTGCAGGCGTTGTTGAGTTATGCGCTTACCAATACATTTTACGATTCATTTTTATATATAAGATTTACAATATTTTAGGATAGCTTAGTATCTAATATAGTATCTAAACTTCGCACAACGACCGGTCCTGTACTGTTTGTATTCAGTGACTCCCTGACCAGGACGTTGGTTCATCTTGTTGTAGGTCTGTCTACGCTGCACCTACAGGTTTATTACTATAGATGACAAATCGTAGATACCGCCTACTGACTTCCTATTTTGTATATTTAAAGAAATGACTGCTTAATCCACGGGGATTGCTTCAAGGAATTATTCGAGATGATTCCAACATCTTTTTGCCTTGAGAAAGTCATTAACGGTAGGCCGTAGGTAGCGACTTCGCAGTATCCAGTACAGAGGTCCATGAACCACGATAACTGCTTATGATCAAGTGACTCGATAGCTCGTCTGCCTATATGGCTATAAAGAAGATATACTGTAAAAAAAAAACTAGAGTGGTGTCATGGGACACCCGAATAGAACGAAGTTCCTTTCGATTAAAAGATATCTTCAAGAAAAAATATTTCCTTTCGTAACGCACGATAAGGAACATGTTTCAAAAGATTTTGATCACAGCGCCATCTAGCGATAATCATCTAAAACAAAAATAAGGAACATGTTTCAAAAGATTTTAATCACAGCGCCGTCTAGCGATAATCATATAAAAAAAAAAGTGTCATGATAACTTTTCGTAAGATTTTTTCCGTCTAGCCCCCTTTCGATAACGCGCGATAAGGAACTTCGTTCCAATAAGAGTTAAACATTTAGATATGATTATCAATTTTTACACGAAAAATCTGTTTATAATACTAAACTTCAATAAAACAAGTAACCCAAACTTACAAAAGAAACTACTGTAAATAATAATGAACGTTAGTATTAATAACAGTGAGTTGGCTTCGCTCTAGTGTTTAATTTGCATTCGGAGTGAGAGCACCAGATGTGCCGTAAAATTAGCTACGATCCCAACGTCTTAATTAAAACTCTTCTATCTTATGCTATCCCTGTATTTAGCTTAGTGTTAGTATTTAAATATATAGTGTTAGTATTTAAATTTGTCCTTCTTCAAACGAGGCTTGAGGATGTTAAAGTTAGGTAGTAGGTAGCGACCCCTCAATGTCCCCTGACATTGCAGAGGTTCATGAGCGACGGTAACCACTTACGATCAGGTGGCCCGTTGGCTTGTCTGCCTACATGGCAATAAAAAAAAATACAGATATGTAACTTTTATCATGATAAATTAACCCGAGAGATAGTGACAATTTTTGAGGTATTTGAGCAAGCTGAAGACTTGGTCCATAGTTTGATGTACCCCAACTCAGAACTGTTGGAGCATGTTTATTTTATAAACAACCTATTTAGTTGTGTTTGGCATAACGGGTGTGTTGCCGTTGCCATGAAAAAGCAGAGCGAAGATTGCCGCCAAAAATGAAAAATGTGAAAATGTAAAAGATGTAAAATAAAATGTTATGTGATGTTATATTAATCGCAATCCGAATTTAATTACGTATCAATCTTTATAGTTAATCCGCAACAAGATCTGACTACTAAACTTTTAAAATGTAGGGTTCCGTTTAGCCCCGCTACTCAACAGCTAGTCCTCTGAATGGAAGAAATATTTTGACAAAATAAGTGACAGTTCAGCGAGATGGTATACATTGAGAAACACGTGAATCATATTTAGAAACCATTTCATTCCTTACATCTAAAGTGACGCAGATGAAGTTGCGTGGATCAATATTGGCTTAAAACATGGATTGACTGCTTCTTATGATATTCATTCTCTCTGTGCATTCTATATCGTCTGGTACATGGGGAATGCTCCGAGGAACTCTTTGAGATGATTCCTTCATCCTTTCTACCATCGCACCACACGCCGCAGGGGCAAGGTTCACCACCTTCACTTGGAACCGTTGCGCTCTTCCACAGTTCGGTTCAGAAGATCATTTTTGCCCCGTACCATTCTGATTTGGAATGAACTCCCGTCCGCAGTGTTCCCGGAGCGCTATGACATGTCCCTCTTTAAACGAGGTTTAAGAAAATTCCTGTATGGGTAGGTGATAGATAACGACCCCTCATTGCCCTGGCATTGCAGAGGTTCATGAGCGACGGTGACCGCTTACCATCAGGTGGGCCGTAAGCTCGTTTATCTATTTCGCAATAAAAAAAAATCGATATAGCAGAATGCTGTCAGTGCCACTCTTTTCGATTGAATTTTCCAACATTTTCTTCTCCAAACTAAAATGATTTTTCTTTTCAGACTAATTGCACACTTAAACTCTCATTCCTATGAAAGCTTTCTCGTCAGATATCTTTCAGACAAAGCAACAAGACTAAGTGATTTAAAATCTAAAAGATCTTCAACGAGACGTAGAAAGGAACGTGGATTTATTCTGAACAACAGATGTAACCTAAAACAGACTTTAGCTGTATTGGTTTAAGTATGAGATTCGTGTAGCAAAGTGTGTAGTATATTTGTTATTGTCAAGATAAAATATTGGCCTATTTAGTAAACCAACATTGAAGGAGTATCGTATGTACATTCAAACAATTGTAATTGTGTAATTATGGTTCGCGCATTGCTTTAGGAAATTGTGTAGAAATTTGAGATTTTTAGGAAAACGTTGTTGGAATGTGTGTTTTTTATTTATTAATAGCTCAGAATAAATGTTTTTTGATTTGATTTGATTTGATTTGATTTGATCTTGTTCTGAAGAGTATTGTTAAGTTTCAAAGAAAGATGACAGCTTTACAAGGTCTAGTGGGTTTTTTCGGAGGAAATCACCAGATCCACCGCCCCGCGGGTGGGGTATGTGGGAGTTGAACCGCACTAAAACCTCCAACCGCTCACACTCAGCGTCCGAACCCCAGTTGAGGCCAGAACCCAGCACAGGGTTATGAGAAACGGCGCGACGCGTGACGCTTCAGCACTCTTTCCCGTTGCGCCGAATAATCGAAATATGAGTAAACACATACTATTACAAAGATATAAAGTAGCGATGTAAATAACAGAATACGAATCAAATGACTACGTACCTTAATAAAGAACCTTTAAAACTGGAAGCGCCAGTAAATGTTAGAGCTCTCAACTTTAACCCGTACGCTGCGTCGGAAAATAGCTCGAGGTAATTGAAATGTAAATGTAGACAGAGTCTTTGTATTTTAACGGGTGCTTTTTGTGAAAATATTTCGTTAATACACTCTTTTCTGTTTAAATGGACATTATTTTGTATTATCAGTATGATTTCCTCCAACAGTGTAAGATAGCCAACTTGATTGTTAAAAGGATTTTTTTATTTATTCATTGTGTATCATGCATACGATTTGCTGTGCGTTTTTGCGTGTTTTTTTTAACTATATGAACTGATTTCAATGATTCTTTTTTTAGGAATTTTATTTTGAATATTTATGATAAAGATCTAACTGTGGTACTGTAAAAAACCTAATGCTGCCAGTGAGAGAGAAGTTAAGAAGGAATCATAAAATAAAACGAAGAAAATAAAAGTTGTGAAAAAATGACATCATCTAACATCTATTCGGATACAAATTCAAAAAGTATTTACATAAAAGAGGTTTAAATAATAATTAGTTATAGATGGCGCTTTCGTCGACAGTACCCAAAGTCTTAGGTAGATTAAATAAATTATTAATTGTTGATTCTGTCGCCTACAGGTACTATGCACGAAAAATGGAAGTCTGTCGTTTTCATCAATAAAAATATTATTTATCTAATATTCGCATTTATTTCCAAAAAATACTATTTCTGTAAAGTTACTCTACGCCCAATAAAAGTAGGATAAGAGTTACGAGTGTACATGTGTGTTCGGAGATATATAACACAGTGTTGCCGTATATCTGGCGACGTCACACGCACGCTGCCAGCACAATAAAACACGCACAATCGCTCGCCCCACGAAATAATACAATTTCATTGAACACGGAAAACTTGTAGAATTTGTGATTCATAGTTTTATGTTTCAATTCGTTTTGATTATGAAGAGATGTCGTGATGTTTATGACGCTGTAAACTTTGGTTTATTGAACCGATTTCGATAATATTTTTAGTAATAGGAAGCTACGTTATTTCTAAGTTTCATAGTTTAGAATAATATAATAATTGTTTTGTTAAAATTTTGTAAAAACTCGAGGGTAAAGGGTAGAGATTATAAAATCATACATACACGTACATTTTCTTAAGATAACGGTTAAAGGTTTTAATTATCATCATTTATAATTACTTATCCCCAATTTATTATCTACTAGGTAGGTAGGTCGTAGTTAGCTCTCCCACAGTGTCTTCTAACATTTCTGAGGTCCTTAAGACGTGACTGTAATCTCTGACAATCATTCCAACTATCTGTTTACAATGCACAAAAAAAACACTGCCCTGGCATTACAGAGGTTCATGAGCTACGGTAACCACTTACCATCAGGTGGGTCGTAGGCTTCTAGGTCTTTCTTTAGCTCAACCTTATCCCATTCAAATGGGGTCGGCGCAATATATTTTATTTTTCCATTCAATCCTAATCTGGCATAAGTCTTCTGTTGCGCAGCAAATTTTCATATCTTCTTTCACACAATCCAACCATCTCTTCTTGGGCCTTCTCCTCTTTCAAATTCTACAATCTATCATGCAATAAAGAAATACCAACCCATTACTGCCCACTGTTGGGCTCAAGTCTCCTCAGAAGAGGGATTAGGCATAGTCCACCACGCTTGCCCAGTGCGAATTGGGGACTTCACATATCTTCAAAGGATTTTTTTTATAACCCTTTTCCGATATGCAGGTTTCCTCACGATGTTTTCCATCACCGTTTTTAGCCAGTGGTGTTCTGAAAAATTGCACATAAAATTTTTTCATATTTAGATTTAGAGGTACAAGCCGGCCGGATTTGAACCCGCGACCTCCCGTTCGGAAGGAAGAGCTTCGACCACTCGGCTACTACGACTTACCTATAAAGAAATACCATTTAATATTTCTAGAAATAAGTTCCACATCTTCAAAAGCATTCGCTGTACCGACAGAGAAATATCAAAAGTACACTCAAGGCGTAAATTTATGCAAACAATTCACACATACAGCAGTTCGCGACGTTGTAAGAAAATTTCGTGTGAATATTATTCGTAATGTACTTAGAACTGTTGCGAACTTAGTAGTGATGGGACACATTGTTGAAATAAGACTCGTTTTGTCGAGTCTGACAGACTCAGAATTTTTTTACATGAGTAGATCTACGTAGAAATAAAAAGTTGTATGGCATATCTTAGTACATCAGCATTCTGCTTATCAAAAATGATCAAACCATTACATATCCGAAACAAACAAACAAACAGATAATGATGATGGTAATGATCCCACAATATTCTGACATTGCAGAGGTTGAAGAACGACGCCACCTACTAACCATTAGATGGAGTGATTATGTTGATAACGGTCAAATTCCCTCACATTACAGAGGTTCTAGAGCGACAGTAACCGTCTACCATCAGTTGGGCTGTAGACTCATTTACGTACACTGCTATAAAATAATGTAATGGCATCATAAAAACGGTAATTTTATTATTACAAAGACTCACATTAAATTATATTTTCAGTGTAAATAAGTTATAGTTTACTCATAAAATATGAAAAGTTTAAATTCCTAAACTAGTAGGTATACCCATTTGTAAATGATTTAGTAGGTTACCAATCTAGGCAACTAATTAACTAATACAAGGTATTTAGTAACGTGATATTTCAGAGCTCGGCAGACGATACTAATTAACCTCAATATACCTGTTAATAAATAATAGTCTCAAATATTAAGACGAAAATGTTTAGGAAAATTATTTTGAACTATCTACAAGTCTGTTGGAAAATGAAGCCTTAATTATGAAGCTGGTGTAGAATCTGTGATTATGTTTGAATCTGTTTATACAAATACGAGTACTCAATATGTTTTACAAATTTATGACATCAACTTACCTGATTTCACTGGTTTTTCAGCTACAAAAAGGTCAGAATCCGATGCCCATCGATATTATAATTATCATCGTAAAATTAAAATAAATATATTTTTGGAATTTTTTTATAATTATGAATGTATAAACAGTACACCGTATGTCTATTTATTTCGGAAAAACTTAAAAAATACTAGGAATTTAGCTGGAAAATAGCCGATAACCAATATAATAGGAAGATATTTTAATGTACTCACATTTACAGTATACGTGCTTTCCCCAACATACACATATTTATTCAAATTAACAGTAAAAAATCGACATCGGTAAAGACTCACATCCCCCAAGACTACCTTTTCCCATCCCTATTACAAACATATTCCCATAAATAAAGTATCAGGCGCAATAAAACGGCGTACGGAATCGTCTCAGCTTCGGAGTTCACCAGGACACATGTATGAATATTTTTGTTACGACGAAATGTTATAGTCTCGCTTTACGAGAGACTTCGCGTTTAAAATGTGTCTTGTTGAATGTTCACTTGAAGTGATGTTGAATTAAATCATGGAAATGTATTACTTCGCAGCTTCGTCTGCGTCAAAAAGGGGTTCAGGCGCTGTTAGATTTTAATAAGAGCTACAAGCCCGTAGTACATCATTTTGTTTCATTATAGTTTTGCAGCGTATGCGATGTAAGTTTTCGGATATTTTTATAGCCATTTTTTGAAACGAAGTTCCTTATCGCGTGTTGTGAAAGGGGGCTAGACGGAAATTCTTACAAAAAAGTTGTCATGACACTTATTACCACATGATTATCGCTAGATGGCGCTGTGATCAAAATCTTAAAAAAAAATTCCTTATTTTGTTTTATATGATTAATGCTAGATGGCGCTGTGATAAAAATATTTTAAAAAACGTTCCTTATGGCGCATTACGAAAGGAAATAATTTTTATGAGATAAGTTTTAATCGAAAGGAACTTCGTTCCATCCATGTGTCCCTTGACACCTCACAAGTTTTTTAAAATAAATATTTAGGTTAGCCTATGTCACTCAGGGATATAGCTTTTCAATGGTGAAAGATTTTATCAATTTCGGTGCCTAATCGAGACAAACAAACCTTTCCTCTTTGTAATATTAGTATAGATAAGAAAATGTACACAGTTTTTGAAACAGTTGAAATTCGTAGATACCGAATTGCTACGCGGTTAACGTCGTAGCTCTACGGTCGTAGAGGGTCTACGATCGTGACGTAATATAAAATTGTTCCACACACTGCATTCTCATATATCACGTAGAGAACATTAATCCTCGAGATAGACACTTCACAGAATATTTACAGAACAGAAGTTAAACTACAAACAAAGCTTGACAAACATACACGTTAACAGTTTTCACAGATTAAAATTATCATATTATTAAAGAATAATAAATTATTATTATACATTCATGCATTTTCAACGGGTTCTAACCACGATATTTAATTAATTGAGTTGTCTCGATATTTCAATGTTGTTGCAAATGTCATGATCACGAGAAGACTGGATACTGCGGGTCGATTTAAGAGCAAACAAATCTGTCTACCCTCATTCTCGTTCGCTTTTGGGTAGTACCACTGGAACTCGAACTCACATCACGACACACCACACTCACTGTATCTACAAGACTCTCTGAGAAAACCGCGAGTGTTTGAATAAGTTTATAAATTATTATTAGTTTATTTTCCCGTTAAGATTTAGAAATAAAATCTGGCCTGTTTTGAATCCGTGTCCTCCCGTACGAAAGCTAAGAGCTTCAACCACTCGGTCACCACGACTTCGTTAGCTTGTTATATGGCAATAAAAATCCACATAGCTTTGCCTTCTGTATAACTAGTGTTCTGTGTGTCAGGTACAGCGGCAGAATCAAAGGAAGCGTTTTCAGAGCCGAGAGTCGTATCCAGCCACTTTGGGGAATCATTTCAAAAAATTTCATTATTTCAAGAGCATGTAAGTGCTTTGTTTGTAATGTTTTATTTTAATGTGTTTTCTGAAGCTTCTTTACTATAAAAAATACTTACTGTATTGGGTTTATTTATGTCACAATCTATAATGTAAAAATGAATCGCTAATCGTGTTGCTAAGCGCATAACTCTACAAATTTCGTAGACATATGATAAGACTCGGGTTGCAATCACTGGATACAATTACATAATCCTCAGGTACTATCTTCTGAATGTCGTTACGTACCAAGGATGGTTAAAGAAGCTATCGAGATTTCAAGACATAGCACTTTTAACAACAGGGGTGACGGCTTCAGATTATCGAGTATGTGGAATCCAGTGCTAAACACAACAGTCACTAAGGGTTCATGCTCAGAGAGTCTTGTAGATACAGTGAGTGTGGTGTGTCGTGATGTGAGTTCGAGTTCCAGTAGTACTACCCAAAAGTGAACGAGAAAGAGGGTAGACATATTTGTTCGCTCTTAAATTGACCCGCAGTATCCAGTCCTCTCGTGATCATGACGTTTGCAACAACGTTGAAATATCGAGACAACTCAATTAAGTAAATATCGTGGTAAGAACCCGTTGAAAATGCATGAAAGTATTATAGAAAACCGCGAGTGTCTGAATAAGTTTATATGATAAAGATTTAATACTTATAAGTGTTATACTTGAATTACAAAGACTGTAATGTCTTTTTTGACAAAATTCCTGCCATATATCCTACCTAAACTTGAAACTTTTACCCAAAATCCACACTAAACCTACGTTCCCTTAGTACAATACCTGTAGAAACGAAACAGTATTTATGGCAGTCGCAGAACCCGCTCTGAATAATTCATTTCAAACGATGCTGGGCTCTAAGTAACGGTAGAGCGAAATATTGCAACATTATGAATGTAAGTCGAGGTCAACGTGTGTCGTGAGCTGAAATCTACAGTGGGGTTGCTTTATTGTTTTGATAGTTTTATAGACATGTCCTTCTTCAAACGAGGCTTAAGGATTTTAAAGGTAGGTTGAAGGTGGTGTCCCCTGACTTTGTTGAGGTCTATGAGCGACGGTAACCACTTACAATCAGGTGGCCCGTTGGCTCATCTTCCTACATGATAATAAAAGAAAAGAGATGCATTACAAGGTCAAGCCTGTCAAATGTAAGTATCTTTAAACGAGGTTTAAGAAAAGGCCTGTATGGGTAGGTGATAGATAACGGCCCCTCTTTGCCCTGGCAATGCAGAGGTCCATGAGTGACGGTAGCCGCTTACCATCAGGTGGGCCGTAGGCTCGAGTATCTATTAAGCAATAAAAAAAAAGAAAAAAAAAGATGGCATTACAAGACTTACGCCAATTTGGTTAATTTCAAGTTGATCATAATAGTTTTTTATACCTGACTTTACTAACTACCTACTACTGCAAAAATGATGTGTAATTCTGTTTACAATGTATGTGAGCAATTTCCTATCTTCTCAAATAGTTCCAAGCTTGAGCAGTAATTCTTCACTTAAACATTAATAAATTTACTTTATGTACAGACAAATTACAACCTTATCTCCTATACTTAAGACTCAATCAACTCACAGCTTCAGTGTGCACAGGATGCACAGCAAACAGCAAGGCAGCGAGCGCAGCGAACGGTTTTTGCAGTCTCGCTACCACAGCGCCGGCTCGAGCGACCAATGCACAGCAGGTAGCGTGCAGAGCAATGTTGCACGCATGCCACCACCACGGGGAACGACCGCATAGCTTGTAGTTTAATCTGTGACAAAGAAAAATATACTATGAGTAATTCTAAATATACTAGACACGAGATTACGATGTATTGTATCATCATCTTTACAAATTGTATTCTTTTCCATTTAGAAGTTAATTGCTGTTCATTACTCTCGATAAAACTCAAGAACAGCTGTATTGATTTGGCTAAAATTAGTTTTTAAATATTCGTGGAAGTCCAGAGAAGGTTTATACGGTGAGAAATTTGAGAGAACACTCTTATAAGATGCAGACGAAGTTGCACAAGAAATGTAATTGCATATAAAAATGAAGATTTATCCAAGCCAAACCATTTCAAACGAGTGACCACTCGCTCCAGAAGCACCGACCCTCTATTGACCCTAGCATTGAAGAGGCTCATGACAGTTTGAAGAAGGACAAGCAGACATACAACATTTTATCTTAAACACCTAATTCCATAGAAATTGTCTTTTCTTCCATACATAATTGTTTCCGTCTCCCCGAAGACTTCTGATACATAGAGTTGGCTAACTCATTACGAAAACAAATTGGTTTACATGCTTCGGCGAGATAAAACAATTTGAATCTACGTATACGCTCTTAAAACATATTTTTATGGGTGAGTTACGTTATTACAAAATAAAAACTTTACATAAATAAAATTTATATGATATTCCATATATATATGAGAACCAATGGTCAAAACCACGAGGAGTCACTGGATGAAGATAGCGCAGAACTGGTTATTGTGGCAAGGTTTGGGGGATGTCCAGAAATGGACATCAAGGGTTGTTAATGATGATGCTGAGTACCACCTTTTCGACATACCATTGACCCGCAGTATCCAGTCTTCTGGTGATTATGACGTTTGCAACAATGTTGAAATATCGAGACAACTCAATTAATTAAATATCGTGGTAAGAACCCGTTGAAAATGCATGAAAGTATTATAGAAAACCGCGAGTGTCTGAATAAGTCAATAGCATATCACTTCTGAAGCGGTTTAAAAAAGTGTATGCTTGGAGTCTATAGCTCTTCTAACTTAGATTCCAAAATTCTGCTGGAATACCCTGCTTAATAAGTCTTCATGATCTTTCTAAAACCAAGTCTCCGTAGTTTAAACCAAACATATTTACGTACACGGTTTCATTACCGCCATTACGTAGATCGTGCGGTTTGGCAAAGTCTCTGGCACGCCAGACGCCTGGTGATATACGACGGCTGTGGATGCCAAATGCAACCGAATGCCATAAATAGAGTCGTTGGCATCCTGGCATTCTTTTCGGGGTTATTTGCATTTTTAGTTAGTTCAACGAACTGTCTTGGCTGGTTATCTAGCTTTAAGTTTAGATGATAGGTTCTGGATTTTTGTATTGCAAGTATAGGGTGGGCAATCTAACGTTTGCATTTTGAACTACTGTTTATTTAGAGAATGTCAGCTCAAATGTCATTCAATTTGTGTTCATAGTTTAGTTAAAGGTTTGACATTTACGAAATGGGACGCTACACGCTAGAACAAAATTGGGAAATATTGAAAAGTTACTTTCAAAGTGGTGAGTCTTCAGTCCAAACTGTAAGAAATGTGTGTGTGTGTGTCAGATGAAGCCCATTTTCACATCTTTCATTTCCAATTTTTCACATCTTTCATTTCCATCTTTCATTCCAATGCGACAATTTCCAAAATTGTCGCATCTGGGGTCGGAAAATCCACACGTTACCATTGAGAAGCCAATGCACCCACAAAGAGTTACGGTTTGGTGTGGGTTTTGGTCTGGCGGCATCATTCGAAAATGAGCAAGGAGCCGCCGTTACGGTCAAAGGCGAGCGTTACCGTGCCATGCTCAAAGAATTTTTGTTTCCAAAAGTTGAAAAGTATGACACGGACGACATTTGGTTTCAACAGGATGGCGCAACATGCCACACAGCCAACATGACAGTCGAACTTTTCAAAAATGCAAACTTTATATGGCCCACCCCTTATTTAATGGTGAGCGGTTACCATTGCTCATGAATCTTTGGAATTCATCTCGAAGACCTTTTTAATGTCAGGTAATACTGTGAAGTCACTGCATACGATCTACTTTTTAAGA
Organism: Trilocha varians; assembly: GCA_030269945.2. Lineage (NCBI taxonomy): Eukaryota > Metazoa > Arthropoda > Insecta > Lepidoptera > Bombycidae > Trilocha > Trilocha varians. The sequence goes on from AP028265.1 coordinate 675,469, forward strand.
TTCCTTTCAAACCACATTCAAAAAGAACTAACGCATTTGAATTAAAGACAAGGCAAGCGCGAGCTACCTTCTGTATCTACTATATTCGATTGCAACAAAGATAAAAAAATAATAATTTAAAAAAGACATGCCGGCTGAGTTTCTTGCGCCGGTTCTTCTCAGGACGGAGGCGTAATTGTAGCGAACTGGTGGTTTTTTTTTAAGTTGAAGGAAATATCGGATCCCCCGGGGTATGTGGGAGTTGAACCGCATTAAAACCTCCAACTGCTCACACTCAGCGTCCGCACCGCGGCTGAGGCCAGAACCCAGCACGGGGTTTGGAGGGACGACGCGACACTCTTTCCCGTCGCGCCGTCCCCAGCGAACTGGTAGTAGAACTTTTTTTTTTTTGGCTTTCAAAATGTATGTCACATCAACTTTGAAATAAATGATTTGACTTTGACTTTGATACTTTTTATCAAACAAAAATACATGTTTTACTCTCTATAACTATACCAGTCTTAGAGGCAAAGATACTTTTTTCTCAAACAAATCTATATTTCACTATTGTTTTTCTATGTGGTGTTACAATAAAGAATTTCCTATCTATCTATCCATCTATCTTCACTAAGAAACAAATTTAAATCTACCTAAAGAACCTTAAATAAGCACACATCTAACAATACCCATTCGTCGTCTTAAGAACGTGTGGTCTCTACAACTCTACCGCTCTATATTTCTAAAGCTCTATGTCTTGGCTCTACGTATGTCTCAGGCGACGTGTGTGATGTATTAAGCGTTTTGTCGGCGAAGGCTGTGCCGCTTTGATCTTAGCTCTACAATGCACAAAGCGAGGAAAGTGGGACTCTACGAGAGAGCTTGATTTTTATTAGCTTATGTTTTGTTCAATTTTAGAAAAAAACGAGCCAATGACGGTTCGATTATCTGTCTCACATTAAAAAAAGGCATTGCTGTTACTGTTTATCTTTTTTTTTTTTTTTTTTTTTTTAGTTGGAGGAAATCACCGGATCCCCGCCCGCCCCGCGGGCGGGGTATGTGGGAGTTGAACCGCACTAAAACCTCCAACCGCTCACACTCAGCGTCCGAACCCCGGCTGAGGCCAGAACCCAGCACGGGGTTTGGAGGGACGGCGCGACGCGTTACGCCATCGGCACACTTTCCCGTCGCTCCGTCCCCGGACGCCGAACCGGTAGCCGCCGGCGAATACGGCCACCGGCTCTCTCGGTCGACGGGCTATCCGAAGCCCGCCAAGATGGCTGGACCGCGTGTCACCCTCCCACGGAATACCCCGCTGGGTCAGAACCAGCGTGGATCGGGGAGCGCGGTCCGCCATCCCCCGGATGCTCTGATGCAAGGGCGTGTTGAGCGAGACACGACACCTTCTTGGGTCCCCGCTCGCACTCGCATGCGTTGGGGACCCGAAACTCTTAGGGGGCCAGAATCCGGGCGAGATCCCGGTCCCGACCCCCTGCTCGACGGCGGCGGGTTGGCAAGTTGAGAGCGGCGTATAGCCTCTCTCTCGCAGCCCCCGCCACCTGCTTCTGCGAGATGGTGGACTCGCAGAAGTCGAGCATCGCCTTCCAAGACTCGTCGCTCTCGAGCATCGACGCCGCGACACCCGGGAGCGACAAGTCTGGACCTATTTGTTGGACCAGGACACAGCGCTGCCTCTCCCATGCGGGGCAGCGCGCGAGCGTATGCTCCGGTGTGTCCTGGTCACATCCCACGCAATGATGGCACCTCGCCGTCGGCTCGGCCTTGATCCGGTGCAGATACCGACCGAAGCACCCGTGCCCGGTCAGCATCTGCACCATCCAAAAGGTGAGGCGTCCTTCGCCACGACCCACCCAATCATCTAAGATCGGGCGGATCGCCTCGACGGTCCGTAGACCCCATGTGGGGTTAGCGAGACGTCGCTTCCACGCTTCGGTCACGGACCGCCGAGATTGGACCTTCCTATCGCGAACAGCTTCCCGCAGGGGACGCACCACGCCCCGGGCGCGGAGGTCACATCGCCAGCGATAGTCGCCAGCGAGCGCCTCCGCCTCCAACTCCCAAGGCGGCGTCCCCGCCAGCACGCATGCCGCCTCAAAAGCGACGGTGCGGTACCCGCGGATGGCCCTAATAGCTACGATGCGCTGTGGCCGACGCAGGAATCGGGCGACATGTCTTCGCACCCGTGCGTCGGCCCAGACGGGCGCACCGTATAGGGCCATCGATCGCACCACCCCCGCATAGAGGCGGCGCACAGCGTGGCTGGGCCCCCCGACATTCGGGAGCAACCGACCGAGTTGGCCGGCCGTCCTCATCAGTCGGGGGACCAGGTTCGCGAAGTGGGCCTGGAAGGTCCAACGGCTATCCAACACGAGGCCGAGGTACTTCAGCTGCACCCCGACCTCAATCTGGACGCCTCCAACCATTATCTGGGCGTCGATTGGTGGCGCTGCCCTAGCCCCGTGGAACCACAGGGCCTGGGATTTGTGCAGCGCCACGTCGAGGCCCAGCCTCCTTATTTTGCCGACGACGAGGGCCACCCCCGCTGTGGCAAGACGGGCAGACTCCCGGAAGTCATCCCCCCGGGCCACGACCAAAGTGTCGTCCGCGTAGCAGATAACGCTAAGGCCCGGGAGGAGGGCGCCCCTCAGCACCCAGTCGTACCCGATATTCCACAGTAGAGGTCCAAGAACGGACCCCTGTGGAACACCGCGCACGACCTGGAACCGGTGCAAGGTCCCACCGTACCCGGCACACATGACCGACCTGGCCTCCAGGTAGGAGCCGATCAGCCGGCGGAGATAGAGGGGCACTCCATGCCTCTCCAGTGCCCCCCCAATCACGGACCAGGGCAGGGTGTTGAAGGCATTGGCGATGTCGAGCGACACCGCCAAGGCCACCCCACCCTGGGAGACGGCCTCCTCCGAGAGGGCCCGGACACGTAGAATTGCGTCTACGGTCGAACGACCCTCCCGGAAGCCGTACTGCTCCGCCGACAGATCGGGTCCAACCCCGACCAGGTGCTGAACGATGCGGGCGGCCAGAACGCGTTCCAGCAATTTGCCCACCTCGTCCAGCAGCACGATGGGACGGTAACCGGCGGCTGATTCCGCCGGGCGCCCCTCCTTACGTAGGAGGACCAGTCTGCCCGTCCTCCAGAGCGAGGGAAACCGTCCCGACTCCAGGCAAGAATTAAACAGCCTGAGGAGTCGGTCCCCTAGGGCATTGATGGCCAAGGCCAGGACCCGGCCGTGGATGCCGTCCGGGCCGGGGGCCGTGTCTTTCGCGCTCATTTTGACCACGGCCACATGGAGCTCATCTCTCGTGATGTGAGGCACCTCAGCAGTGGCTTCACCGCCGGTGTGATCCGGCGTCTCACCCATAGCAGGCGGAGTAAATCCGGCCTGCTCCTGCGGGAACAGCGCCGAGACGATGTCCCGCAGCTGCTGAGGCGGGAGACGCTCGGTCAGGGGAGGCGCCCACGGACGCAACTTTCCACGCACTGTTTTGTACGGGCGTCCCCACGGGTCCTCGTCGAGCGTCTCCAAGAGAGCCTCCATGTTCCTCTCCTTGGCCTGCTTGATGGCCAGCCGCATGGCGCTCCTCGCTTCCGCGTATTCGCCATACAGCCGGGCTTCCTCCTCCGCGAACGCGACGGGATCGTCGCGACGCGCGAGGATGCGGCGGCGATGCCGGGCGCACCGGCGCCTCGCCCGGACGCATACAGCACGAAGCTGCGCTATCTCGGGCGCCCACCAGTACGCCGACTTACTCGGAGGCCGAGGGCCGACCCGAGGCATCGACGCATCGCTAATGCGGTGCATCGCGTCCCGGAGCCACTGCGCCTCGACCTCCACATCCACGGGATGTGGACGCATGGGCGTCCACGCCGCCACAGTGGAAGCTTCCATCAAGCGCTCCTTGTCCAGGAGCTTCAATGCCCACCTGGGGAATGACCGGGGTGCAGTCCCCTGGGCGACCGCGGTTGGCGCAGAGGCGGAGAGGTCGAACCGGATGTACCTGTGATCCGACAAGGATTCCGCCTCCACTAGCACTTCCCAACCGCGGATGCGTTGTGCGATGGCAGAGCTCGCGAACGTCACGTCCACGATGGACTCGCCCTGCCACCGCACGCAAGTCGCGACCGACCCTCTGTTCATGATACAGAGTCCGGCCGCGACCGCCCACTCTTCCAACAGCCTACCCCGAGCGTTCGAGCGGAGGGAACCCCAAGCGACAGATTTCGCGTTGAGGTCCCCCGCAAGTATCACTGGACGGGGGGCGGAGCGCTGAGTGATCGCTCCGATCCCGTCCAGGAACTGCTCAAACTCGCGAGTAGGCCGATTTGGAGAGAAGTTACTGTTTATCTAAGGTATTTTTAGGTAAAGAAAAAACTTAAGAGGTGTCAAGGGACACCCGGATGGAACGAAGTTCCTTTCGATTAATTAGTGAGGGAATTGTAATAAAAGATTTTAATCACAGCGCCATCTAGCATTAATCATATAAAACAAAATAAGGAATTGTTTTAAAAGATTTTAATCACAGCGCCATCTAGCGATAATCATCTAAAACAAAAAAAGTGTCGTGACAACTTTTTCATAAGAATTTCCGTCTAGCCCCCTTTCGATAACGCGCGATAAGGAACTTCGTTCCAATAAATAATAGACATTTTGAAAGTGAACGTTAAGAAATAAGTATAAATTAAAAACATTAAATACACATACATACATAGTGTTTCATACATACATAGTGTTTCATTTTATACTTATACTGCACTTTCTGTAAAAATACAGATTATGATCGAATTGAGATATGAACACTCCCAAACTACCTACGATACCATAGACAAACACACAGATACGTCAAATGATATGATGCTGTTTTTCATCAATGGTTAAAATAAATAAATAATATTAGTACCTACAGATAATCCCTATCTGTACTAATATTATAAAGCTGAAGAGTTTGTTTGTTTGTTTGAACGCGCTAATCGCAGGGACTACTGGTCCAATTTGAAAAATTCTTTCACTGTTAGAAAGTTCATTTAACGAAGAAGGCTATAGGCTATGTTGTATCCCTGACGCAGACGAAGTTGCGCGGGTCACCTAGTCACCTATATATGTGAAAATACGAGTAAATCATCATCATCAGCAAATAGACGTCTACAACTGGACATAGGCCCAGTCAATTACTGGACATAGTTCTGTTAAAATTTTGCAGCATAACTACCCATCCTGCGTTGTTTACATCTAGTAACTTCCGAAGGACCAGGTTGTCCGTCCATCGCCTTGGGATGTATTAGCGTATACAAGTTTTCCTGGTAGGCCAGTTTCACAAACGATAAAAAAACATATGCGACACAGAGCCACAGAATAAGTATTGTACAGAAGCAAAGCTTAAACATGTACCAATATTTTGTCAATTTATTTTTATATACGATATTCTGAAATGTTTGACACTCTTTTCTATTCATTTGAAACCATTTTAGCTTCTGTAGGGTAACTACATCATTGCTGAACTGACTTTTATTCGACCAATTCGTTTTATTATAGTTTTTTAAGCGGTTACCGTCGCTCTGCATTGTCAGGGGGACACCCCTACTTACAACTTTTAAGGACAGTTCAGTTCAGTTTTTTCCCGATGTAAACTGCCAAAACCCATGTTAAAATTATTAGAACACACGAATTTAAATTTCGGTCTTTGTTCGAAAAGATTTCAAATGTTGATTTCACTACCATGAAAGGTCCCCCCACACTGCAGCACTGGTTTGTTTATTGCCACATAAGTAGACAAGATTACGGCCCACCTAATGGTTAGTTAACATCATTCCTGCAATATCAGAGGCTTTGTGGCTTCACCTACAACATACCTACATTTGTAAATGCTGTGAGTTCATTTAAAGAGTTGTGTGAACCTTCATTTCTGTACAGTTATTCTGTAACAACGCGTAAGGATTCGCGTGTATGCCACGTGTCGAATATTGCACAAAGTTTTAATAAGCGTCTGGGTCGGGACCCCTTCTTATAACATTTCCTTCCTAATGTAACGATGTTTTGTTTCGTATGTGGGTCATTCCATGTCAAATCGACAAATAGTTGGACGCGACCCCCACCGATTTGGATGATTTTTGGTGGAGAGTTTTGTCTCATTATAAAACGAAGTTCTGCCAAAGGAAAAAAAATTAAAAATTTTTCCTAAGAGATATTCAATATCAAAAATTTCATTGTTTTTCCGATTTTATGAGTTTAGTTATTTAATATTTCAGAGACTACTGAGTATTAAAAAAAAAACTCTGGTATATTTTTAGAGGATACTTAGAGGTATTAGAAAAAAAAAAAATTTAAAAAAAATTTTGAAACTGATCAAAATTAAAAAAAATTGAATTTTTCAAAATCGTGAAAAGTACCCATCGCGGGAAAATTTTGGCCTGAAATTTTTTTATATTATACTTATAACATATCTAAAGATATTCTGAAATTTTTAGAGGGGTGTTATTTTTCGTTTCATAGATATGAATTTTTGAATTTTGACAAAAAAAAAAATTTACTATTTTTATAATTTTTTTTTGTTAAATATCATTATTCTACTACATGATTACTAGAATTTGATGTCTAAAATATTTTTTTATGTTAATGGGATGTGAAAACAAAAATATTTCAAAATGTACTATATATTATAGATTCAACTTTAAATCAAAACTTATATAATGTTAAAAGTGTCACACTCTGCCGCCTAAAAAACACTGATGTTTATGATATCATCGATGAATCACCAATGAAAACCAGGTAGGAAAATCAGAATTTCGAGTTTTTTTACTTGATGGCAATTAATCTTTTATTTTAAAATTGATATCATTTCTTTCTTTCAAGATTGAGAAAAAGGTCTGAGACATCAACCTCAGAAAAGGGAGTGACCAAAAAACGTCGTACGAAATAAACTGCAGCAAACTCTGAAAGGACAAGAGGAATTACAGTTTTAAAAATTAAATACTTCCTTTATGCTTTTAATCCTTTCATTTAATCACAGAAGCCTTAAATGTTAAATAGTATTCTAAATAAACAGATAATTACATACAATTTTGAAATATTTTTGTTTTCACATCCCATTAACATAAAAAAAATATTTTAGACATAAAATTTTAGTAATCATGTAGTAGAATAATGATATTTAACAAAAAAAAATTATAAAAATAGTATTTTTTTTTTTTTGTCAAAATTCAAAAATTCATATCTATGAAACGAAAACTAACACCCCTCTAAAAATTTCAGAATATCTTTAGATATGTTATAAGTATAATATAAAAAATTTTCAGGCCACAATTTTCCCGCGATGGGTACTTTTCACGATTTTGAAAAATTCAAAATTTTTTAATTTTGATCAGTTTCAAAATTTTTTTTTTTAAATTTTTTTTTCAAATACCTCTAAGTATCCTCTAAAAATATACCAGAGTTTTTTTTTTAATACTCAGTAGTCTCTGAAATATTAAATAACTAAACTCATAAAATCGGAAAAACAATGAAATTTTTGATATTGAATATCTCTTAGGAAAAATTTTTAATTTTTTTTTCCTTTGGCAGAACTTCGTTTTATAATGAGACAAAACTCTCCACCAAAAATCATCCGAATCGGTGGGGGTCGCGTCCAACTATTTGTCGATTTGACATGGAATGACCCATGTCGCATTCGTGATGTTTGATATTATTATGCAGTAAAGAGATGAAAATTTATTTTTAGTATATGAGGTATGTATAATGTGTCTGTAATACGAGTAGATTGTCGAGATTAGTATTATTGACGCTTATTTTATATTTAGAACATCTACATCTCTTGGTAAAAAAAAACTTGAGAGGTATCATGAGACACCCGAATAGAACGAAGTTCCTTTCGATTAAAAGATATCATATAATTTTTTTCCTAACGTAACGCGCGATAAGGAACGTGTTTTCAAAAGATTTTGATCACAGCGCCATCTAACGATGATCATCTAAAACAAAAAGAAGGAACGTGTTTTAAAAGATTTTGATCACAGCGCCATCTAGCGATAATCATCTAAAACAAAAAAAGTGTCGTGACAACTTTTCGTAAGATTTTTTTCCGTCTAGCCCCCTTTCACAACGCGCGATAATGAACTTCGTTACAATAATGGGACTTCTAATATACTAGTCTTTAAATGAAGTTTCAAAACATACGCCTTCAAAAAAGACGTTCGCAGATTACGCGATATACATCTGCGTGTAAAATGTCAGCTCAATCGGAAACCGGGACGTTTGTCAAATTCAACTCGCAAGATTCCACCCGAACTTACATAGGTACATTAGTACATAGTTACATCCAGTGCAAGTTAATATAAAGCGTATAAAAATAAAGTTTAAACTGATATTTCTCGAACATTTCCGTGGAAGTTATCGTAGTTGTGGGTTCCCCATAAAATGTTCCATCAATTTTATTATTATGTCGAATCTCAGGGGAGCGATAAAATCTACATCGCCTATCCAAGCTTAGATTAAATTATATTATTACTTGAAGCGTGAACTTGACACACTTTCATGAATTTCATCTTAAGAGAAAAAAAGAAAAAGAAAGCTATTATAAAATCTAGGTACAGGTGAAAAACAGGGAATAAAGCAGTTCAGTTTTCAAAATAGTTCGCGCCAAAAGATGTTTTTGTCTATGGTGGTATGTAATACTTATAAATTTACTCCTAAACTTTTCATTGTATTTTTCTAAAAATCTATTCATTAGGACATTTACTGTTCTTTGCTCAAGTAAAGCAACCGTCAGCTTCAACTTCGTCTGCGTCACAAATGCGTAACAAACAATATATTATCCTATAGCCTTCCTCGATAAATGAAGAATTTTTAAAATGGGACTAGTAGTTTCGGAGCCTATTCGAGACAACAAACAATCTGTGGCGACCAATAATAACGCGCGCGATCCTGAATCGCGGTTACGACATTTACAGAAATCTTCGCATATATACGGCATCTGAAATCTACTACAGTGGGCTTCGGCCTGACCGGGCATACACTACCTCACCCGGTCGGAGATCTCCCGTTGGCCTAATATCAACTGTACCCACAAATCAAACCTTTTCTCTTTATAATATTAGTGTAGATCTACATCAGTACTGATTTCAATAATAACATTTAAGTCATAAAAGAATGGATGTTATTTTCGTTTGTCCCGTCTGGTTCTACAAAGACTAAAAAAAGTCCTGAAAGTTACGCGTTGGCTTTACCCTTATTGTAAATAGTGAGCGACTAAAAGTTTCGTTTTCGGACAGTTTCGACTTATGTTTCAGTTTCGTCCGAAAATAGACGAAAGTTTCGATCGAACTACACCTGAGTATTCGTGAATTGTTTGCACGTCATTACGCTTTTTTTTTAGTTGTAGGAAATCACCGCGCGCGGGTGGGGTATGTGGGAGTTGAACCACACTAAAACCTCCAACCGCTCACACTCAGCGTCCGAACCCCGGCTGAGGCCAGAACCCAGCACGGGGTTATGAGGAGCGGCGCGACGCGTTACGCGCTATGGCACTCTTTCCCGTCGCGCTGCCACCACGTCATTACGCTTACTCGATACATTATTAAAAATTCGTGGTGACCGAGTGTTTAAAGAGCTTCCCAATTTCGTTGCATTGTTTATTTATAAGTGGATTATCATTAAGTAATCTAACCACAGTACTCAGTCTTCCCGTGATCATAGCGCTTGCAACAGTGTTGAAATATCGCGATCGCTCATTTAGTAAAAATCGTGGTAAGAATCTGTTTAGTAATTGTGTAGGTGATCAATATTTTATACTTCGTTTATTGGCTCGCCAACATCCAACACACGTAAAAAACAAATGACGGTAACGGCCGATCAACATGTTTACGGGGGTTTGGTATGCAATAGCCGGCTTTGAAATTATGTGAAACACCGTTTGACAGTTGTCATACCAGTTGTCATTGTAAGTTGGTGATCCAATATGTGAACTATTATTCAGACACTCGCGGTTTTCTATATTCATGCATTTTCAACGGGTTCTTACCACGATATTTAATTAATTAAGTTGTCTCGATATTTCAACGTTGTTGCAAACGTCATGATCACGAGAAGACATCACGATACGATGTGAGTTCGAGTTCCAGTGGTACTACCCAAAAGCGAACGAGAAAGAGGGTAGACAGATTTGTTTGCTCTTAAATCGACCCGTAGTATCCAGTCTTCTCGTGATCATGACGCAACAACGTTGAAATATCGAGACAACTCAATTAATTAAATATCGTGGTAAGAACCCGTTGAAAATACATGAAAGTATGTGAATAATTGTTCATTGATTATTAACAAAATCAAGTAATGAAGTACTCTACAATCGTAAGCTACATCACATAAGCGAGATTGGTTCATGTCATCTTACTCAACGTTTTGACGGTTGAATGCGTGATAAATGGACCGGTTGACATGTGTCGTAACCGTATCGTACTTACAGAGTCATGTTTACGTTTTAGGGTTAAATTAAAGTATTTTGTACATGGAGGTTTTAAAGAAAATACTAGATAAATCGGAATGTCAATTAGCAATGTGTAGAGGCAAGTTTTCTCACAATGTTTTCCCTCACAGTATTGTACCGTAGTAGTAAAAAGACTATTAGTGTCTATAGTAGTAATCTTAATCCATGAGTTCTGGCCACAGCCGAGGTTCAGACCCTGAGTACAGCAGAAGGTTTTAGTCCGGCTTCCCACCACAAAAAAACAGTCAAAGTCAAATCACTTATTTCAAAGTAGATGTGGACACACATACATTTTGAATGTCAAAAATAAAATCAAAAGTTCTACCACCAGTTCGTTAAAATTACGCCTCTGTCCTGAGAAGAACTGGCGCAAGAAACTCAGCGGGCATGTCTTTTTTTTAATTTTATATGTTTTTCTTTTCCTTTTTTTTAAATTTTGTTTTACAATATTTTTGTTTTTAACAAATGTATCAATTGAAATGGCCCGGGACGAGCACCTCATTCCCATTTTGTGCAGTCAATGAAACTCCTAAAAGAATAAATATACAATAAAGTCGACAATGAAACTCCTAAAATAAAAAAATATACAATTATAACCTGTGAAATAAGTTACAAACAATATCCAATTATAAGTCAAACATTAACAAAAATTTTCAAACGTTTACCAAAAAAAAAGATCCCAAAAACTTTCGTCAGTCCGGCAACACCTAAACTTGCAAACTTCGGACCGGGACAGCCCCTCTTTTAGTGGAGTTTATTTATTTTACCCTCCCAATAGACCTTCGAGATTTGTTATCGGTCACAATGAAAATATAACCGAAAACTTTTGCTTGTTTGGGATCTACGGATCGTGGTGCAGTCATTGTTTAGTCAAGCTCTTCTAAATTTGAAATTGATGTGACGTGGATGCGATTTTTGTCTCTGAAGTGAAGATTTATTTGAAAAAAGAAGGTGTGTCAATTCGACTTGATTTATGTTTGTTTGCGGATAATACTGTTATTTAGAAACCGATTTTGATAATTGTTATTTTTTGAAAAAAAAATATCTAAGATAGTCCCATGACTGAACCCCGGATGAGACCAGAATTCAACACGGATAGGTATAGGTGGGACTTAGAGAGCAAATGTTAAGAAAATCCATACTGAAGTAATGTTATATCTTCTTCATCATCTTATATATAAAAATGAATTGCTGTTCGTTAGTCTCGCTAAAACTCGAGAACGACTGAACCGATTTGGCTTATTTTAATCTTGAAATATTCGTAGAAGTCCAGGGAAGGTTTAAACGGTGAGAAAATTTCCTTATGTGACGCAGACGAAGTTGTGTGGGCCAGCTAGTCATATATATAAAAATGAATTGCTGTTCGTTAGTCTCGCTAAAACTCGAGAACGACTGAAAAGATTCGGCTTATTTTAATCTTGAAATATTCGTAGAAGTCCAGGGAAGGTTTAAACGGTGAGAAAATTTCCTTATGTGACGCAGACGAAGTTGTGTGGGCCAGCTAGTTTCTTTATATAAAAATGAATTGCTGTTCGTTAGTCTCGCTAAAACTCGAAAACTACTGAATCGATTTGATTAATTTTAGTCTTGAAATATTCGTAGAAGTTCCAGGGAAGGTTTAGACGGTGAGAAATTATGTGACGCAGACGAAGTTGCGTCACATAAGTGAATTTTAGTTCCAGCTAGTTGTCAATATTTGTTCTAATAAAACGCCACTAGCACACATATGAATATTATTAACACTGTTACTGCTATCTTTTCACACTTAAACTACTAAAAATAGTTGCCACTTTTAAACAGTGCCGTTATTTTGTCCAACAACGCAAAACTTATTTCGTCACGATCATAATTCCCTCACATTTCTTCCGAAAAGTAATTATAACAACAAAAATAATTGACAGCCGCCGAAAAATGTTCTCCCAACAAATACGCAGTTCTATCAACTGCTTTTTCCTTAAGGAAACCAGTTCCTTTTCGCTGATACAGGCTGAAATTGGCAGTTGTGTGATGTGTGTATGTGCGCAGTTCAATTTCCTGTTACAAATCAAAATTATCAACGATGGTGTTATATTGAGTTGTGAAATATAGAAGAAAAAATTCTTTGATGTTTTTGGGCAGATGAAAGTTTTTTCGTCCTGAAGGCAGTTGAAAAATGGGCCACCTGATCGTAAGCTATATGCCTCTCATAGACTTCTGTTTTTTTTTTTTTTTTTTTTAGTTGGAGCAAATCACCGGATCCCACGTGTATGCCACGTGTGGGGTTATCCTTCAATGAAGGTGGTCACGCCCACGGACGCCAGCAACGGGGGCCCCTCATAGACTTCTGTAATGTTGAAGACACTGCGAGACTGAAGAAGGACAAGTTTTAATTAGATCGACTGCCGTCTTCCTTCTAGCTGGTCGCACCACACTGCGCTTGCTTGACGTGGAAATTTATTTATTTCAAGTCAATACATCATCATCAGCCTATAGACGTCCACTGCTGGACATAGACCTCCACAAACCTCGCCACATCGACCGGTCCTGCGCGCAATCGTATCTCGTAATTTGGAAAAACTTTTGCGCAGTTTATCACAATACGACTACGTAAATTCTCTCAAAGAAAACATGAATAGGAATGTCCTATCTTAGCGAAAGGTTTAAAAGACGATATTACAAATCTTTTTGGACAAAAAATAGTCTTCACTCTTTACAGAAGACATCTAAGCCCAGCAGTAGGCAAAGCATGTTGTTTGTAAAATATTGACCAAGTGTGCAATGAAAAAATGTGAACACAAAATGTGAAAAAATGTGTACATTGAAGGATTTAAACCCGACGAAGTTGAAGTTCTTAATCTGCATCAAATGAGCATGACCAGACTATGCTAGACTCCTATACTGAGAAAACACCAGTAATAAGTAGAAATAGATAATACAATACAGTACATTGAATACAATACAATACAACAAATACAATTTTCATCATCATCAGCCCATAGACGTCCATTGCTGGACGTCCTCCGGTCCTGCGCTGTCCGCATCCAGCCACCTCCCGCGGTCCTGACCAGGTCATCCGTCCACCTTGTGAGAGGTCTGCCTACGCTACGCCTACCAGTTCTTGGTCGCCACTCTAGAACTTTTCGGCCCCATCGGCCATCAGTTCTGCGCACAATGTGTCCTACGCATTGCCACTTCAAAGATGCAATTCTTTGAGCTATGTCGGTAAATTCAATTATCATTTCCAAATTCGTACAAGGAACATTTTAGAACAAACATTGCTGAACGTATGAACACACGTATCCAATCATCTCAGACGTATAAGTAAGGATGTGTATATGCAAAGTAATTCTACAGATAGAGTAAAGCAAAGGGCTCTATTTACCATTTAAATAATTGAACGCAGGTTTTAGATCACGTGTATAATTTTAATTTCTTGTTATGGTAAAAAGTAGCCAGTATTAGCAAAATCCTTGCAAAGAATTTGTATGCTTAGATTATTAGTAGCAAATAGTAGTATTAGTAGCAAATACTTTGTATGTTTAGTCATCATTGTCTCACATTTATATAGGTATCTTCTGCGTTTAGTGATCCTCAAGTTTTTTTTTTGTATGTTTTTATTTGCATGCTGTGTTTACATGTAGTAGTTCATTCATATAATCATGTTCGTTATGTTAATTTATTTATTGTTATACCATTGTAATTAACAGTTTTGTAAACCATTAAAATAAAATAAAAAATTAAATAGTGAAATAGCTATTGAATAACTTTCCAAATAGGGTGCAATGGTGGCAAATATAACATAAAGCATAATTAGTGACATTTCAATTTTTAAGTGGCTCACCGATTGAACGAAATTGGCAAACGAGCCAATATAAATGCAGCATACGTCCGAACAAAAACTAAAACTACAGTCCTCTTTCTGTATAACTTATTCTGTGGTAACATGTTGTCGTTTGAAGTTCACATTAATTAATTAAATCGACATATTCGACGTAACATCGAAGAGGAATTATTTTTTATTCTAAATACGAAGTGTACACGTTCGGAGTTTTAATTAAACGAATTAATCAAACCCCGGGCCCTGCACCCCGCTGCTTGTTCTTGCCCGATAAAGACGAGGTGTGACTGATAGCGGGAATAAAACGCTACAGCTTATGATGGAATGTCAGCGTTAAGTTATGCATGTGACTTGTGTTAGTGTGTGCATTGTTACTACAAAACAAATGAACCGGTTTTTGTGATTGAGCAATCGAGTGTTCTTAGTTAAGTTGGATAAAGACTATTGTGTACCAACCAAATTTGGCGTATATCTAGTAGTACCAACTATGGATGACAGCCACAGACGATTGATTACTTTATAAATACACTAGGTGACCCGCGCAACTTCGTCTGCGTTACAAAGGGGTTCAGAAATTGTAGCCTATGTGTTATTCTAATGTATAAGCTATATTGTGGTAAAGTTTCATTCAAATCCATTCAGTAGTTTTTACGTGAAAGAGTAACAAACATACATCCATACATACAAACTTTCGCCTTTATAATATTACTAGGTGACCCGCGCAACTTCGCCTGCGTTACAAAAGGGTTCAAAAATTCAGTAGTTTTTACGTGAAAGAGTAACAAACATACAAACATACATCCATACATACAAACTTTCGCCTTATTATGATGATCAACAAGCCAGTTTCCAATTGAGCTGAAATTTGGCAATCATGTGCAATGCAATAATATGATACCAAGTAGCCAATCTAATGACGAATGTGGATGGTAGATATTAAGGAACGTCTGTACTAAACAAAATAAACCCATCGTGTTTGATCTCGTTTTACAACTACTTCTACACGATATCTAAGGTCTTAAAAGCTTGTGTGTATTATGACGGATTTTAAAACAAACGCTTTTTAAATATATGACGGGGTGATAACAAGGGAAACTAACCTATTCACCGTGCGGGTAGTTGGAAGTGACGACTTGCTATAAAAACAGGCTTTGGCCGCTGTTATTATTCATTCTTGCTTGAATTGTCCAGGCGAACGGACCTCTTGATGTAAAAGTAATAAACTGTTAAAACTCGTTATTTTGAAGATTTTATTCAAAAGTGTTGATCACATTGTGACGTCATTCCTGACAAAACAAAACGAAGATCGACTATTTACGTCATTACACCTCAACACACTATTTACGCCGTTATATATTTTATTATTTTAAACATTTGTTTATTTTTATTTTAAACATTTTTGAGTTAAAGTCTCGCTTGCAGTATAACCTCAGCCGTATCCACAGTTCCCTTCACCCGGTCGCACGGCCGCGTCAATCAGGTGACTGAGCGTTTTTGTCGGGCGAAATGCTTTTAATTACATATGTAGTCCTATATCTCATTTACAACGTGTGGCCAGAGGGCTCGTTATGTACAACCAGGAATTAGGGTGAAACGCATTGTGATGTGAAGAGTGCTTTATAATTATTATGATGATTTGACTGAAATAAATGGAAAAAGGTGAAGTCTTCTAGGACAATCTATTGGTTTTAATGGTAAGTGATTATTGTCGCTTTTGAACTGCGATATAAAGAGAAAACTTATACTAAATACACATAGGATTCAACTTACAGATGTGCCTGAACAAGTTACCAATGGTCCTCACACTAGGCAAAGCCTGTATCGTGAGGACCACGCTAAATGAAGTGTTACATAGTGGAAGCTGGGCACAGTTAATCACTAGCAGAGTGATAAAACTTAATACTAGTTACTATCCAAGGAAAAGAAAATGAAAGAAAAAAAATAAAATAGAAATAAAATATACAGTAAAAAATTAAATATATAAAAGCTGACAGTCTCTTTCTTGTTGCATAGTTCAGGGACAAAAGTACTTCACAACCACGCTATCGACCTTAAAATGAAGCAGTTTTGAATGTGAGGCTTATGGGCGACGATAACAGTTGACCATCAGGAGGCTGTAAAAAAAAATCTCAAAATATAAGAAAATTTAGTAACGCTAATTTTGAAATCAGAACTAAATACTCAATCTAATTCATCATTCACCAAAATTCCATTAAACTATTCACAGATTACTAATCAAAAAATCTCAAGCTCCCAATACACACAGTAATTGAATTCCAAATTCAAATTAACATTTCTATAACAAATATCTTCAAAAGGCTCTTTTAATTTCGTCTTCGATAAGGACACAGCCTAAAAATTCTGTAACAATTTTCCTTTTGATCTCGCAGTGGCCTCCGAGATTCCTTAGTGGAGTTCCTAGTCTATGTCGTTGCATAATTTAAGTGCCTTTCGAAACTGGTCTCCGAGGAATTTCTGTTGAAATTCAGCTGAGAGCCGATCTTTGTGGACTGGACTTTGAGTGGGCATAGCTACGAGTTTCTTGCGAAGAATATTGTTGAAGTAGTTTTCTTTCTTGTAGTTTTATTACCTTTGTAATAGCATTTTTAACTTTGAATTGATACTTTTGTTTATCTGTAGTTATTAATAATTAATCGATGCATTTTCTTTGGTTTTTTTTGGGGTTATAATAGTGACATCAATAAAGTAGGCTTTAAAATTAGATAATGTATGTACATTTAACATTCTAAATGATACCTTAATTATAGGCACATAAGATATGAAAAAGGTATACAAAACAGCATTATACAATTAAAATTAAATTATCACTTGCTCAAACTACATTTGCAAAAATAAAAGTAAATTCAGAATTCCGTATATACCAAGTTATATAAAGTTAAAACCTGATTACTTCTAGCTATAGTTTTAAATAATCGTTCTTAACTAAATTCTAGTCAAAGCGTTAATTCAAAGGCTATAAGCAACACCATTTAGTTTTCGTACTGAATTGAATGAAAAGACTCATAGAAATTAATTTCAATGGTTCATAAATCTGATAATTGCTTTTCAGAGATCATTAGCTTTCAAATTGCGATATGGATCAGTCCATTTAACTTCTTTTATCTTAAATTTAAATCGATCTCAAAGGGAATCTTGTCTTTAAATTTCTTTAAAGTTTCAAAGATACATCACACAAATATTAAACGGGTTCATATCACGATTTTCATTATGCAGTACTCAGTTTCCCTGGGTTGACTCTTGACCTTAAGAGTCGGTAGGAGGTAAATAAGCACCGAAATGCCCCCTGAGTCCTGACATTGCAGTGATCCATGAGTGATGTCTCCAACGAACGAACTAACTTTTAAGTTTTAAAATATCAATTAAGTTCTAAAACAAGTCAAAAATCTGATTTGTCACGACATCGTTTGCTAAGACCTCTTGAAGATTGGTGACCCGTAAGCTCGTCTGCCTATATGGCAAAAACAAAAGAAAAACTAAAAGTTAAAAATTGCACAGATCACAAATAGAATATAAGGTAGTATTAGGTTAGAGTATAAAACATTCTGAAAACATAGAAAGAGGAATTAAACTAAAAAATAAATAAACATACGACCCCATTAACAGATTCATTCGAAAAGCACGCGACAAAGCTCCTTGACGCGAACTTCCATGTAATTAAAGCTGTCGCAGTTTGTCCACCACACTTACACAGAATAACACAGAAGGTAATAAAATTATTATAACTATTGTGGGTATTTTAGTGGCCAAAGGGACATGTCCTTGCGGGCGAGGTAGTGCATGCCCGGTCAGGCCGAAGCTCACTGTAGTAGATTTCAGATGTCGTATATATGCGCCGAACGTTGCAAATGTCAACTTCGCGATTAAGGATTTCGCGCGCTATTGGTCGCCACACTATCGTGTATGAACGGGTTCTTAATACGTTTTCAAAATAATTGGGTGGTCTCGATATTTTAACGTTGCAAATATCATGATCACCAGACGACTGAATACTACGGATAGATTTAAGAAAAAACTAATCTGTCTACCCTGAGTCAGCTAGTAGTTAATTATCTGATCTTGTCGCTTCAGTTAGTTCAGTTGATTGTCTCTTTTAAGCAAAAAAAAATAGTTGTTATAGTATACCTAATTATTATTAAACGAAGCCGCCTATGCAAAATATATCAATATAAAAACAAACAAAATAAAACTAAAACAGTTAATTTATACATGAGCTCTACTTCTGCAAACTTATTCTATGGCACTTCAGTATAATACCAAAAAAGCTAGTCTCTCTTTGAATTTTAAAATATAAACGAAAATGTATGCAAATTCTGTCCGGGCGAATTTTACTTGGAAATTTGAAAGGAGTTTTATCATTGCATCTTTTCGACGTCAAAGCCAGATCTGTGATAAGGTTAAACTAGCTACAGCTGAAGATATACTTATACAGGGTGATTTGTTAGACAGGGTACATATTGCAGGAGGGTGATGAGTACTCTGTTCTAATACGGAATATTACAAAAAATAAGTAAAATTACAAATTATTATTATTATTTTTTTAAATCTAAATTCGACAAAACTACCTCAAACATAAGCAATTTCGGCTTAAAGAGTGTTGACTAATGACCTCTAGTGATCTCGCGCACCCCACACCTCCGCCACACTCATCAGCTGTCGAAAAACCATCATTTTGCAAGAATTTTAGGTATTTTTAAGATGCAATTACTAAGTCATTAAGCCATATTCTTTGGTAATAATATTTTTACTGGTCGTATATAACCATCAGCTACCATGACCTTCAATATGTACCCTCACTAGGAAATCACCCCGTATATAAAGCTGGAGAGTTTGTTTGAACGTGTTAATCTGAGGACTCGCTGGTCCTATTTGGAAAATTCTTTCAGTCTTTGATAGTCCATTTATGACAAAAGCTATCCATTTGTGACGCAAACGAAGTTTCACTGATCAGCTAGTGATATATAAGCTAAAGAGTGTATTAGTTTAAAAGCAGTAATTGCAGGAACCGTTACACTGATCCGATTTGAAAAATTCATCCAGTGTTTGATAGTCCATTTATCGAGGAAGTCTATATCATCATCATCATCAGCCTATAGACGTCCACTGCTGGACATAGGCCTCCCCCAAACTTCGCCACTTCGACCGGTCCTGCGCCATCTGCATCCAGTGACCTCCCGCGATCTTGACCAGATCGTCGATCCATCTTGTGGGGGGTCTGTCAACATTGCGCCTACCGGTTCGTGACCGCCACTCCAGAACTTTTCGGCCCCGCCGGCCATCCGTTCTTCGGTCTATATGGCTTTATATATTTAAAAAAGATAGAATACCTTACTAAAACTCTAATAATCTAACCCAAAATATAAAAAGAGTCGAAAATAAAGTAAAAACTATAATTTTCAGGTGAAAATGCGCAGATCAGCTAGTCTATGATAACTTATACTATCTCTACAGCTGAAGTATTTAATAAAATATGTAAACTTCACAGTTTCGAGCCAGTTCATTAACAAAGTGCTGTATTTTGATATAAACGAGAAGCTGGGGAATATTATTTTGTTCTTGAAAACATGTTAATGTTGATGATAGTTATACAATCTTTTATACTTGTTTTTTTTAATAACTCATTTTTGCTACGGCTGCTTTTTTTATTAACTTGTATGTTTGACAATGTGATGATTACTTACATTATTACTAAACGGGTTCTTACCACGATTATTTTTAAGTGATGTAGATAACCGCGAGTGTTCAAAGAAATGTGATGATTAGGTACTATGGTCAATTATGTATTCATCTTTAATAAGTTCTTATCTTTCTTGTTACAAAATCATCAAATAAATACTTCTTAACTATTTTTTTATAATGCAAAACAGATAAACCAGTTTACGGCCTTCGGTGCTAAGAGGTCATCGTCGCTCCAAAAAATAAATAATAATCCAACAGTAATCAACAGCATTACAATACTTCTACAACAACCTGATTCAGAATCTTACACAAAAAAAACCCCGTACCCCAAAAAAATATCATTACAAAATACATACATCGAAAACCACAATACCTCATTATTCCAAGATACCTCAAGAAAAGGGTAAATCTAATTCCGTTTCGGCCCGGAGCGACATTAATCCATTCAGCTCAAATTTTCATGCTTTATTTAAAGGGTTAACGCGGTCGCCCTTTTGTTAAAACAAGTGTATCGTGCAAGACCCAGATGTCAAAAATGACGGATTTCGCTTCTTTTGAAGTTTTAAATGACAATTTTTTGCCTTTTTTAAGTAAATGTGTAGAAATATCGAAAAACATGGTTATTTGTTTTAATTACTACTTTTGCGGGTTATGAAAAATATTCGTGTAGTTTTTGTATAGTATGTATACCTTATTTGAAGGATTACTTGATGGAACTTTATACCGGCTTCTAGATTGTTCGCAATGCGCCTCGAATGGAGTGACAGAGATAGAAATACATATCTCTGTCTCACTTGCACATTGTTCTAGAAGCTTCTGGAATAGTCCCGAATGGAGCGACTAACACGTTCTAGAAAGTTCTCGATTAGTCTGGAAAGTTGTTCTAGAAGCTTCTCGACTAGTCTCGAAGGGTGTGAAAGAGATAGCAATTTATCTCTGTCTCTCTCACACACTTTCTAGAACATTGCCGAACAGTCTCGTGTGAGTGAGAGAGATAGCACTATATATCTCTATCTCACTCACACAATTTTCTGGATGTTTCTAGAACATTTTCGTAACAATACAATCTATATCAACAACAACAATCTAATCTAATCTCTCTCCAAAACACCCTGCACAATTTAACTTATGTAACAACCCTCACTTACGATCAAAATTGCTCTTATCCAATCCATTCTCGCAAAAATGGCGAAAATATAAAATTTGAACAAAAGCAAGTTCAACAGTATGCTAATTATGCTAATCTCTGTTTACTCAAACCGTCCCTCCTACAGGTTGAGTGGAACTAATTAAAAATAAACGTGGGGATGACTAAGAATTTTTGTTTGAAAATTGGGTAATAATTTATCTGTTTTTAGAGCACAGTACTAGACAGATGTAAATTTTCATGTATTTATATGCGCTCGTGCGCTTTTATCTAAATCCATGTTTATGGCGTGGGTGTGAAGTGAAGATCATTTGAATGAAACGGATGGTCTTCAAAACTTAAACCATTTACTTCTTCGAAATACCTTTACAGTTGAATAATCTTTTACAAACAATATTCTAATTAACGTAAATCAGTTTAAAATAATTAAAGATTGAGGCGACAGATAGCGATTCGTCGACAGAGTAGTACGCCGGTGACCGCTCTCAAATAAGTCAGTTTTTAAGATGGCCGCCCCGCTTCCACAGACTCCACGCTCCGCTAGAGTGACCATAACAACTGTCACTCTTGTCAATGTCATTTTTCATACGCGCCTACATATTTTTTTGAGCTGGGTTTCATTAATCTGACTTTTAACTTTTGTGTATCACTAAAGTAAGCAAGTAAACCTGCACTAACCCATTACTACCCACTGTTGGGCTCAGATCTCTATCAGAAGAGGGATTAAAGGCATAAACAGCATGCATTACAACATTATAAGACAATCAAATTCAAATTAATTCATCCTTTTGTAAAGTAACTGTCTGTCTGTCTGTCTGTTACGCTTTCCGGCTTAAACCTCTCAACCGATTTTGATGAAATTTGGCACAGACAATTTTTAGACCCTGAGAAAGAACATGGGCTTCTTCGAACCTTTTATCGAAAGTGACGCAGACGAAGTTGCACGGGCCCATTAGTTAAATATAAAAACTGGAAAATTAATTATTTTCCAGAATAGATCAGTAGGTAAATAAAGTTTATCCTGTGGATTCAGTGGGCGTCTGAGCTTAGTTAAGAGATCTAATAACAAAACCAAAACTTGAGATCAAAATGAAGCTATTATAAATTGTAACTACTTAACTTCGACCAATTGTATCAGATACAATAAAATGTTGACATATTATTGGCTCACCAACGTCCATCAAACGTATAATACAAATGACGGTGATGGCCGACCAACATTTAAACGGCGGTTTTGTGTGCATTGACCGGCATTGAAACTATGTGAAACACCGTTTGACAATTGGCCTACCAGTTGTCATTTGCGAGCATTGGAAATGGCGACATAGGTAATATATTATTGGGACGAAGTTCCTTATCGCGCGTTAGACGGAAAAATTCTTACGAAAAGTTGTCACGACACTTTTTTTGTTGTCACGACACTTTTTTGTTTTAGATAATTATCGCTAGATGGCACTGTGATCAAAATCTTTTAAAACACGTTCCTTATCGCGCGTTACGTTAGGAAAAAAAAAATAAGATATCTTTTAATCGAAAGGAACTTCGTTCTATTCGTGTATCCCATGTCACCTTTCAAGTTTTTTTACTGAGACTTTAGATCTAAACATGCGATTTAATGTTGTATGCAAATGTTACCACTTCGTTTTAAAATCATGTAAGTCCTCTTCCATAAGTGAGATTCCCAGTGGGCCCTTACCGCATTTTATTATTGAAATAAAGCCGACATCCTATTAGGCAGCTCGTAAAAGAACACTTATTGTCGTACCTTCAGGATTACCGAGTTATCCGATTTAAATCGCCGATGCAAAACCACATGGATGACAATTTTGACTATGATTTAAATTAGGGATGGTCTGAGAACGATGGATCAAAAAATCGATTTTAAGGAAAATCTTTTTAAATTGATGTGATTGATTCTTCAGTTACTTCATCGTTGAAAATCGACACTTATATCAAAAACTTTTTTTACAACTATCAAAATTATTTTGAGTTCAATTGGAACAAAGTTCCTTATCGCGCGTTATCGAAAGGGGGCTAGACGGGAATTCTTATGAAAAAATTGCCACGACACTTTTTATGTTTTAGATGATTATCGCTAGATGGCACTGTGATTAAAATATTTTATAAAACAATTCCTTATTTTGTTTTATATGATTAATGCTAGATGGCGCTGTGATCAAAATATTTTATTTAAGTTATAATAATTAGTTAGTTAACTAACTAAATAAGAAAGAGAGACAGACGTCGTAAACTAACTAATTATAATAACTTAAAAAAAAAAAAAATTATTACAATTCCCTCACTAATTAATCGAAAGGAACTTCGTTCCATCCGGGTGTCCCTCAACACCTCTCAAGTTTTTTTAAAGAAATACCACCCCTATTTAATCTTTATGGTATTTAGCTTCAACCCTTCACCTAATTGGAAGGAAAATAATCTCCTTGCTCAGTTATTGGGCTAAACGACTATTTGTACTGGGCCCGCATTAATTTTCATGAGCGAACCCAACGTGTTGCAGACGAGATGTTCATGTTGATTAAATTAAACTTGTATTATATTAGGAATCTTGTGTACTTACGACTTTCTTGAAATTGATCTTTTAGTTCATTAAAAATAATTATAAATGAGTTTACAGCCCACCTGATGGTAAGCGGTCACCGTCGCTCGAGAACCTCGGCAATGCCAGAGCAATGAGTGGCTGTTATCTATCATCTACCCATACAAGACTTTTCTTAAACCTCGTTTAAAGAGAGACTTGTCATAGCGCTCCGGGAACACCGCGGATGGAAGTCCATTCTAAATCGGAATGGTAGAGTTTTCTAAGTGACTTCAATTTGGATAGATTTATGAAAAGAGAAGTAATCCAAAATTCGAATAAGGTTAATTATGTGCCTTTTGAACTTAGTATAAAGTTCAAGTTTAAGATATTATTATTCAATTAAATTCAGTTACATTCTCTAGGTGAAGGAAAACATCGTGAGGTATAAACTTATTCAGACACTCGCGGTTTTCTATAATATTTTCATGCATTTTCAACGGGTTCTTACCACGATATTTGATTAATCGAGTGTGGTGTGTCGTGATGTGAGTTCGAGTTCCAGTGGTACTACCCAAAAGCGAACGAGAAAGAGGGTAGACAGATTTGTTTGCTCTTAAATCGACCCGCAGTATCCAGTCTTCTCGTGATCATGACGTTTGCAACAACGTTGAAATATCGAGACAACTCAATTAATTGAATATCGTGGTAAGAACCCGTTGAAAATGCATGAAAGCAACGTGAGGTAACCATCAAGTTAGAACTCTCAGTGTGCATGAAAAATAATCGATTACATAATTCGATTAAAAATCGATGTTGTTCCTCGATCAATCGTAAAAAGAGTCGCATGTTTGCCTACACCTTTATTTGAGCATAAACGGCAGGGTTCAGACTTCGGGCTATAACACCAGTTCGGTATAGTTTAGTTTTAATATTAATTATTCAAACGGTACTATTATTTGCCTTTACACAGATTTCACCTGATTTTAGTTTACTGTATGGTATTTGTTTTGTAATATTATTCTTGTTATTTCTTTTGTGGGTGGATCAGATGAAGTGGAGATGGACAGGCCACATGTTACGAAGCCCACAGGAAAAATGGAGCAGTATTGTGACCCACTGGTATCCAAGAGATGGGAAGAGGTGCAGAGGGCGACCACGTAAAAGATGGGAAGATGACTTGAAGCGGACAGCCGGCCCATACTGGAGAAGGGTAGCAGGGGACCGGCAGCAGTGGAAGACATTGGAGGAGGCTTATGCCAAGAGGCACTCTGAACTTAGGGATATACTTTAAGGGTTTTTTTTTTTTTTTTTTTTTTTTTTTTTTTTCAGTTGGAGGAAATCACCGGATCCCCGCCCGCCCCGCGGGCGGGGTATGTGGGAGTTGAACCTCACTAAAACCTCCAACCGCTCACACTCAGCGTCCGAACCCCGGCTGAGGCCAGAACCCAGCACGGGGTTTTGTGGGACGGCGCGACGCGTAACGCTCTCGGCACACTTTTCCGTCACGCCGTCCCCGGACGCCGAACCGGCAGCCGCCGGCGATACGGCCACCGGCTCTCTCGGTCGGCGGGCTATCCGAAGCCCGCCAAGATGGCTGGACCGCGTGTCACCCTCCCACGGAATACCCCGCTGGGTCAGAACCAGCGTGGGTCGGGGAGCGCGGTCCGCCATCCTCCGGATGCTCTGACGCAAGGGCGTGCTGAGCGAGACACGACACCTTCTTGGGTCCCCGCTCGCACTCACATGCGTTGGGGACCCGAAACTCTTAAGGGGCCAGATTCCGGGCGAGATCCCGGTTCCGGCCCCTTGCTCGACGGCGGCGGGTTGTTGCGGGGCGGAGAGAAGAATAAATTCTCTCCCTCGCACTCCCCGCCACCCTCTTCTGCGAGATGGTGGACTCGCAGAAGTCGAGCATCGCCTTCCAGGACTCGCCACTCTCGAGCATCGACGCCACGACGCCCGGGAGTGACAAGTCCGGTCCTATTTGTCGGACCAGGACACACCGCTGCTGCTCCCATGCGGGGCAGACAGCGAGCGTATGCTCCGGTGTGTCCTGGTCACATCCTATACAGTGATGGCACCTCGTCGTCGGCTCCACCTGAATGCGGTGCAGATACCTCCCGAAGCACCCGTGCCCGGTCAGCATCTGCACCGCCCAAAAGGTGAGGCGTCCTTCGCCACGACCCACCCAATCCTTTAGGACGGGGCGGATCGCCTCGACGGTCCGTAGACCCCAAGTGGGGTTAGCGATACGTCGCTCCCACGACTCCATCACGGACCGCCGAGATTGGGCCTTCCGATCCCGAACAGCTTCCCGCAGGGGACGCACTACGCCCCGGGCCCGGAGGTCGCATCGCCAACGATAATCGTCGGCGAGCGCCTCCGCCTCCAACTCCCAGGGCGGCGTCCCCGCCAGCACGCACGCCGCCTCAAACGCGACGGTGCGGTACCCGCGGATGACCCTGATGGCTACGATGCGCTGTGGCCGGCGCAAGTATCGGGCAAAAATTGCCCGAGTACGAGGCTCGGCCCAAACGGGCGCACCGTACAGGGCCATCGAGCGCACCACCCCCGCGTAGAGGCGGCGCACTGCGTGGCTGGGTCCCCCGATGTTCGGAAGCAACCGACCAAGATGGCCGGCCGTCCTCACAAGTCGAGGGACCAGCTGCTCGAAGTGGGTCCGGAAGGTCCAACGGCTGTCCAGCACGAGGCCGAGGTACCTGAGATGCACCCCGACCTCAATTCGGACGCCTCCAACTACGACGTGGGCGTCGACGGGCGGCACCGCCCTTGCCCTGTGAAACCACAGGGCCTGGGACTTATGCAGCGCCACGTCGAGGCCCAGCCTCCTGATTCTGCCGACGACGAGGGCCACCCCCGCTGTGGCAAGACGGGCAGACTCTCTGTGGTCGTCCCCCCGGGCCACGACCAACGTGTCGTCTGCGTAACAAACGACGCTAAGGCCCGGGAGGAGGGCGCCCCTCAGCACCCAGTCGTACCCGATATTCCACAGGAGGGGTCCAAGAACGGACCCCTGCGGAACACCGCGCACGACCTGGAACCGGTGCAAGGTCCCACCGTACCCGGTACATTCGACCGACCTGGCCTCCAGGTAGGAGCCGATCAGTCGGCGGAGATAGAGGGGCACTCCATGCCTCTCCAGTGCCCCCCCAATCACGGACCAGGGCAGGGTGTTAAAGGCATTGGCGATGTCGAGCGACACCGCCAAGGCCACCCCACCCTGGGAGACGGCCTCCTCCGAGAGGGCCCGGACACGCAGAATTGCATCTACGGTCGAACGACCCTCCCGGAAGCCGTACTGCTCCGCCGACAGATCGGGTCCAACCCCGACCAGGTGCTGAACGATGCGGGCGGCCAGAACGCGTTCCAGCAATTTGCCCACCTCGTCCAGCAGCACGATGGGACGGTAACCGGCGGCTGAGTCCGCCGGGCGCCCCTCCTTACGTAGGAGGACCAGTCTGCCCGTCCTCCAGAGCGAGGGAAACCGTCCCGACTCCAGGCATGAATTGTACAGCCTCAGGAGTCGGTCCCCTAGGGCATTGAGGGCCAAGGCTAGGACCCGGCCGTGGATGCCGTCCGGGCCGGGCGCCGTGTCTTTTCTACTCATTCTGACCACGGCTTCATGGAGCTCATCCTTCGTGATGTGAGGCACCTCAGCAGTGGCTTCACCGCCGGTGTGATCCGGCGGTTCACCCATAGCAGGCGGAATAAATCCGTCCTGCTCCTGCGGGAACAACGTCGAAACGATGTCCCGCAGCTGCTGAGGCGGGAGACGCTCAGTCAGGGGAGGCGCCCACGGGCGCAGCTTGCCACGCACCGCTTTGTACGGGCGCCCCCACGGATCATCGTCGAGCGTCTCCAAGAGTGACTCCATGTACCTCTCCTTGGCCTGCTTGATGGCCAGCTGCATGGCGCTCCTCGCTTCAGCGTACTCGCCATACAGCCGGGCCTCCTCCTCCGCGAACGCGACGGGATCGTCACGGCGCGCGAGGATGCGGCGGCGATGTCTGGCGCACCGGCGCCTCGCCCGGACGCATACAGCACGAAGCTGCGCTATCTCGGGCGACCACCAGTACGCCGACCTGTTAGGAGGCCGAGGGCCGACCCGGGGCATCGAAGCATCGCTAATGCGATGCATCGTGTCCCGGAGCCATAGCGCCTCGACCTCCACGTCCACAGGGTGTGGACGCATAGGCGTCCACGCCGCCACAGTGGAGGCTTCCACCAAGCGCTCCTTGTCCAGGAGCTTCAATGCCCACCTGGGGAATGACCGGGGCGCAGTTCCGCGGGCGACCGCGGTTGTCGTGGGGGCGGAAAGATCAAACCGGATATACCGGTGATCCGATAACGATTCCGCCCCCACCAGCACCTCCCAACCGCGGATGCGTTGTACGATGACAGGGCTCGCGAACGTAACGTCCACGATGGACTCGCCCCGCCACCGCACGCAAGTCGCGACCGACCCTCTGTTCAAGACACAGAGTCCGGCCGCGACCGCCCACTCCTCCAATCGCCTACCCCGAGGTTCGGTGCGGGGGCAACCCCAAGCGACTGACTTCGCATTGAGGTCCCCCGCCAGTATCACAGGACGGGGAGCGGAGCGCTGAGTAATCGCTCCGAGCCCGTCCAGGAACTGCTCGAACTCGAGAATAGGTCGATTTGGAGAGAAATACGCCCCGATCACGACGGTATCTTCCATCATCGCCGCGACGAACCCTGGTCCCTTGGCCACCATTACCAAGGGCGGGATCGCCGCGGCTCTCCTACGTGGATGGCCGCCAAGCCGCACTCGTCCCCGAACCAGCACTCATCTGCCGGGGGAACAAAGTACGGCTCCGCGACCACCGCTACGTCAATGGACCACTCCGCCATGCTCTGGACCAACATGTCCTGAGCCCTGGCGGAGTGGTTCAAATTTCCTTGGAGGAAGCGACGGGTGCAGTCCATTACTGAACTATATCCATCGCTCCCTCCCCTCCTCCATCGCCCCCGCCATCGGGCGCACTAGGCGCCACGGCGGGGTCTGAAACGCCGGCCGGTACTCCCCCGGCCGACTTCTTCTGTTGGCGCCGCTTCATTTTGCGGCGCCTGTTACGTTCGGTGTTTCCACCGGACGGGGAGCAAGCCTTGCCCCCCGCCCGGTGATCGGCCCTGCGACCGGCCGCGGCGCACAACGCGCAGTGCGGCGCGGCCGAGCACACGGCCGCTTTGTGTCCGGTTTGACCGCAGCGGAAGCACAATCCGCTGCGGTCTACAGTGCTGGTGCACCTGGCGACGCTGTGCCCCGTACCGAAGCACTTGAGGCATCGCCAGGCGCGTGACTCCAGCAGCCGCACGTGGGCTGCAACCCAGCCCACGCGCAGCCTGCCAGGGTCCCCAGCCGGCCTTCCGGGCGGAGGAGTGGCCAGGGAGGTGGCGGCCCCGACCGGGCACCGTACCCACACCGAGCTGGCCCCGGTGTAACCTTGGCGAAGTTCGCCTACGGTTACATTTTCCGGGGCGCACTTGCCCTGGGCGGCGATGGCCGCCACCACCTCCTCCCTGGTGGTGCAGTCATCCAGGCCGGTCACACGCAGCTCAGCCATCTTGACCGGCCTGTGCACCTTGACCTCCTCCTCCGGCCATACGACCCGCAGACCCGACACCAGACGGTCCGCGACGCTGTCACTGTCAGCGCCGGGACACTCCAGGAGTCGGGCCCCATTGGCCGTATGCCGGATGCGGAGGCCATCCTCCGCCCCGATCTCTCTGAGGTCTACTGCCGCGCGCGCCTTCGCCATGACGTCGGGGTATGTCAACCCCTTCGCCTGGCCGGCAGGCAGCAGGGTGACCACCACTGCAGCCTGCCGCGGCGCGCGCGGCTTCTTCTTGGCCTTCTGGCTCTTCTTCTTCTTCTTGCCGGCGGCGGGCGCTCGACCCGGTTGGGGAGCAGCCGCGACCGCCGGGGTCACGTTCCTGTTTTGGGCAGTGGTCGCCGCTCTCCCCGGTTGAGGAGTCGCCTTGACCGCTGCCCTCGTCGCGTTCGGTGGTGGTGGTTGGGTCGAAGTCGCCACGACCCTAGCCCTCTTAGCACCCCGTTTTACCACCTCCGTCCAGCCCTCATCCATGTTGGATGGTGGTGGAGGAAGCGGGCGGGGCTGGGGCGCTGGCACCGCAGCCGGTGTACCGTCGCCGCTCTTCTTCTTCTTGTTCTTCTTCCGGGTCGGAGCCGACTCCGGACCCGGAAGAAGTCCAACCGGTTGGGTGGGAGCCGCAGGAGCGACAGGAGCGACCGGAGGTGGGGCGGATGTGGCAGCACCACTCAGGGCCGCCACAATGCCCCTAAGTTCGGCAATCTGCTTGCCGAACTCCTCCGCCAACTCCCGCCTGATGCAGGCAACCATCTCCTCCCGAGACTCCGCCTGCTGTGCCCTGGCCCGTGGTGACGCGAGTCGCCGCGGAGGCAGCCACTCATCGTTGGCCTCCTTATTGGCCCGCGCTCTGGTGCTGCTTGGCTGCGCAACCGGTGGCGTAGGCCGCGCCCTTCGCGAGCCACTCACTGCCGCACTAGTCCCCGGTCCCTGGGTCTCGAGGGCAGTCAGCTTCTCCTTGAGGAGAGCCACTTCTGCCCTCGACCTCTCCAGTTCCGTGCGCTGCGCCGCGTCCCGACTGATGGCCGCTGAGACCACAGGCATGATCCTCTCGGTCTCATCGGCCACCTGTCGCCACCACCGCGCGTAGGTCGGACGCAGCCTGATCGTCCTGGTTAAGGCCGCAGCAGCGGCCTGGCGCCTTATCGTCTCCAGGACGACGACAGGGCTCTCTGAGAGCTCCCCGTCAGTCGCCTGAGCCGAGACGAACGACCCCACTGAGGGCGCCGGTGAGGCGGAGGTCTTCCTCGGATCTTTGTTTGCAGTGGTGGCAGTGGCTCGCCTCGTGGGTCCTCGCGGCGTCTCCTCTTCAGAGGAGGCGGACGAAGGCCCAGTGCTTTCCGAGGTCCGGCGCGTCGCGGTCTTCCGCTTGCGCCGGCCCCTCCCACCCTGCTCGACAGAGCGGGCATCACTCGCGACAGTACTCGCGCGCGATGCCCGCCCCGACCCTACGCCAGTGGCATTCTCCGTCACAGGGGCCTGGTCGCCTACCCCTGTGCGGGCTTCGGTGATGGACTCAACGTCCATCACTCACCGAGAGGTCAGAGGGAGTAATCGCACCAGTGCGATTACTCCCGGGCACCCAACCTAACGGCCGCTCTCCCGTTGCTGCTTTGGCACCACCCGGGGACCACGTGCGGGGTCAGCCTTCAAAGAAGGTGGTCGAGCCCACGGACGTCAGCAACGGGGGGCCCCCATACTTTAAGGGTAATGAAATCAAGATATTTGTAACTTTAAACGGTTCTTTTGTTAGTAATGTTTGTTTTATTATCTCTTATGTGTAAATTGTGTATTTGTAATTAGTTCAGATTGAAGGCTTATTATTATTATATCTTTTGTGTTATCTTTGTGTGTGTGAAATAAATTTACTTTCTTTATTCTTGTAGCCTGTATAACAAGTTGTCTGTGTAATTTGTAGGCAGACGAGTTAACGGACCAATACATCGTAAGCGGTTATCGTTGCTCATGGACCTCTGCATTGTCAGGGGACATTGTGGGCTACCTACAGCCACCTACGATCTGCCTGTAAGTACTCTGAAAGCGATGAAAAGTTGTAGATGTTTGTAATTAAGTTAATTAAGGAAGAATTACCAAAAAACGCAAAATTACTTCTTAAGAGAAGTCCACAAAATTTCGATTAATTTATACAACCAGATCTTGCTAGCACAAGGATATAGAGGTGTCGCTATCTATAGCTTAGCATGCAACACTTTTACAAGGTGAGGAAAAAACAAAATATAGATAGAAAGACATAATTTTTACTTGTCAAAAACTCTTTTGATATGAAATTACCTAGCTGCATTTTATTATTGAAATAAAGCCGACATCCTATTAGGCAGCTCGTAAAAGAACACTTATTGTCGTACCTTCAGGATTACCGAGTTATCCGATTTAAATCGCCGATGCAAAACCACATAGATGACAATTTTGACTATGATTTAAATTAGGGATGGTCTGAGAACGATGGATCAAAAAATCGATTTTAAGGAAAATCTTTTTAAATTGATGTGATTGATTCTTCAGTTACTTCATCGTTGAAAATCGACACTTATATCAAAAACTTTTTTTACAACTATCAAAATTATTTTGAGTTCAATTGGAACAAAGTTCCTTATCGCGCGTTATCGAAAGGGGGCTAGACGGGAATTCTTATGAAAAAATTGCCACGACACTTTTTATGTTTTAGATGATTATCGCTAGATGGCACTGTGATTAAAATATTTTATAAAACAATTCCTTATTTTGTTTTATATGATTAATGCTAGATGGCGCTGTGATCAAAATATTTTATTTAAGTTATAATAATTAGTTAGTTAACTAACTAAATAAGAAAGAGAGACAGACGTCGTAAACTAACTAATTATAATAACTTAAAAAAAAAAAAATTTATTATGAAATCAAGATATTTGTAACTTTAAACGGTTCTTTTGTTAGTAATGTTTGTTTTATTATCTCTTATGTGTAAATTGTGTATTTGTAATTAGTTCAGATTGAAGGCTTATTATTATTATATCTTTTGTGTTATCTTTGTGTGTGTGAAATAAATTTACTTTCTTTATTCTTGTAGCCTGTATAACAAGTTGTCTGTGTAATTTGTAGGCAGACGAGTTAACGGACCAATACATCGTAAGCGGTTATCGTTGCTCATGGACCTCTGCATTGTCAGGGGACATTGTGGGCTACCTACAGCCACCTACGATCTGCCTGTAAGTACTCTGAAAGCGATGAAAAGTTGTAGATGTTTGTAATTAAGTTAATTAAGGAAGAATTACCAAAAAACGCAAAATTACTTCTTAAGAGAAGTCCACAAAATTTCGATTAATTTATACAACCAGATCTTGCTAGCACAAGGATATAGAGGTGTCGCTATCTATAGCTTAGCATGCAACACTTTTACAAGGTGAGGAAAAAACAAAATATAGATAGAAAGACATAATTTTTACTTGTCAAAAACTCTTTTGATATGAAATTACCTAGCTGTGTTGATTAACATTTCTTTTTCAAGAACTCTTTACATTAACATTTTATCTTACATTTGAAATATATTAGTATACTCATCACATTACCTTAGGGAATCTGAGAGATGAACTCATTATAATAAAGTACAAGTTAAAATGGAAACTAAATGTTCTGTCTCAAAGTTGAAATTACTTTGACTTAAGTTGCTAGATTTGTGAGGAGTGCAGATCCACGATTCTGACTTTGAAAAGTTTTGGTAGAATTGTAATGAAATTATAATTTTATATATGATGAATTTTATTTCATTCTTAAAGGACTGTGTGTTGTTAGTGTAAGCGAAGAAGACAGGCGATTCAAAATCCGTACATTTAAAATTTAAACTCCACTAATACTTTCATGCATTTTCAACGGGTTCTTACCGCGATATTTAATTAATTGAGTTGTCTCGATATTTCAACGTTGTTGCAAACGTCATGATCACGAGAAGACGAATTAATTAAATATCGTGGTAAGAACCCGTTGAAAATGCATGAAAGTATTATAGAAAATCGCGAGTGTCTGAATAATTCCACTAATCCAATTTATTTGTATAGATAATAAATAACAACAATAATTTGATTCGAACAAACACTACCTAAGAACTCTCCCCTTTAATATTTCAAAGTGGCAATAAAATAAATTACTGAGCACCAACATCCCCTTTGTTTACTCTTGCCAAATCAACACTTCCCTGATTCATTGGGAGTTATAACGGGGGGACTAAGTGTTACTCCAATTTGTTGACACGTTACAAATCCACATTTTATCATGTTAGTAATGAGAGACTTGACTCCGTGCAGGGCAGAGCTGTTCGTAGCGTTGATGATCCCAGGCTCACGGACCATCTGGAAACTTTGGGTCTGCGAAGAGACTTCGGGTCTCTTTGCATCCTATACCGAGGCTTGAGGAGGGTCCTTAAAGTTAGGTCGTAGGTAGCGACCCCTCAATGTCCTCTGACATTGCAGAGGTTCATTACCGACAGTAACCACTTACGATCAGGTGGCCCGTAGGCTCGTCTGCCTACATGACAATAAAAAAAAAGAAGATAGAAAAGAGATGTTACGCTTAAACAGTTGTTCTTGGAGTTTTCGAAGGAAGAGCTTAGGTATCATCAGTCTGTAAACGTCCACTACTAGATATAGATCTCTCCAAACTTCGCAACAACAACCGATCCTGCGCTGTATCCAGTAACTTCCAGTCATCCTGACCAGGTCGTCGGTGGTGGTCTGCCCACACTGCGCCTACTGGCTCGTGGTCGCCATTTCAGAAGTTTACAGGCTCATGCACTAATAGACCACATACAATTACAGACACATAGAATCATTACAATAGTATTATATTCTCATATTAATTAGTTTTGGTTAAACACTTTTGATCACATTCACATTCATTTCGTTTGATCTGACATTCGCCTTTGTACAACACACGCATAAACACTTAATTTTCTCTCATCATCAAGATTGTTCCAGATCCTTCTCGAATTCCGTTTTCTAGGTTAAGTACGTTGTAAAACTTAAAGCTTTGAATTTTTAAAAGCATCATTCAACTCTTCAAGAATGCGATTCATCCCTTCGCTCCTTTTTTGTAATTTTCGCCCGCCAATCAACCAAATTGAGACGTGAATGACAGGCTGATTTCAACTTTGAACTTTCGAGAATACGACTCAATTTTAAACGTCAGCCGGTTTTAAAAACAATGTTGCCGAAGGAATTTTCGGGAACTTAATTTCTGCTTTGACGTCTTTGAAGTGTTGAAGGATGTTTTTATAATATTATTAAGTTTACATCCGATTAAACACGAAAAGGTTGCGTTTGAAGTTATGGAGGAAAAACCAGAGGCTGATGAAAAGATTTTATTAACAAGTAAATTTAAGTGGATTTTTAATTTACTCGTAAAAATACAGAAAGGCACGGACTGTAATTAAACGCATATGCCAGCAATTTTCGTGGGAAAATGTGTTGCGTTGCGGCCCGCCTGCGAGTACGCGCTTCTTTATACTAAACTAAGATTAGCGACTAAGAAATATCCTGCGATTGAGACTTAATAACTATTAAATCTGTGATGAAATTTTACCAATACCAGTTACCTATTGATTTTCATCAAACACAGTTTCTTAATAAAAAATCTCAACAACCCAAGCTTGTCACCACAGAAATAACACAAATACAACCGTAAAAAAAAACTAAAAAATACAACTAAAATCCCCAGACACCCTTCACACCGTAAGTCCAACATCCCCAATATCAAAACTACCCCTAACTTCCCGATCACGAAAACGCATTAAACGTACTACACTTTCATTTTCCTTACTTCAAAATCCTTTTCCCTATAATAATATCCTTGGGATTAATGTACGGGGTGAGATTTCGTGCATAGATCGAACACCGTAGGTTTTATCGCACCCCTGGGTGTGAATTCGTGAAAAAACCCCGTATTTATACACGAAAATAGCAACACTGTATCGCTTTTATTGGTTTGGCACTTTTGGGTAATAAGATTTTGTTTGATAGAGTAAATAATGTTCGAAGTTTTGTGTGAGGTTGATTGAATTTATTTCTTACAATATTTTCTTAATATATTGGAATATTGTGAATAGCTTTGAATGTGTGGCGACCAATAATAACGCGCGAGATCCTAAATCGCGGTTACGACATTTGCAGAAATCTTCGTATATATACGACATCTGAAATCTACTACGGGGCTTCGGCCTGACCGGGCATACACTACCTCGCCCGGTCTGAGATCTCCCTTTGGCCATAAGTCCACTGTACCCACAACCCACACAATGTATTGAAAACTGCTCGAGCTGTTCGTGTATACAGTTTCGCAGTCCGCAGAACAATGCGACATGGATGGGAAGTACCTTCATATTGATGATAGGGTATTTTGCTGAAATATCGTTATTCATGAATTGTTTGGTTTAAAAGAATATCAAAATCGGTCCAGCACTTTCGATCTACAGACAAACATAAATACACTAATACTCTCAGAGACAGAGGGAGAGTGATATATTTGTTTATTGCCAAGTAATCAGATGAACTTAAAGAAAGAAAGAAAATCTTTATTGCTCTAGCAAAGTGAGTTCCATCAGTAGGTATAATCATTTTAGTCTGAGAGTGCCCTTGCCACAGCAAACGGACCACTGGCTCAGCAAAATACTGTCAAGTGAAACACTTCACAGCGCTGATTTTCATCCAGCCTCGATAATTGTACAGTCACTCGTGGATTTTTTATGATTCTCTCCAAACAAAATAAGCAGGACAAGTCACAGCAAAAAACGACATTGAATCAGAAATTTAATAAAACAAAGTCAGCAAAGCAATCCAAAAATAGATACAATTAAACATGTTTTCCATCAAATTCGTTTCAGAAAAGGAAATTATAACGTTTTATAAAATTACAAAACAAAGCCGAACTGCCGTGTAGGAAGGAAGTGTTTTATTACAGAGCTCGGATTTCGTAGACACGAACTGTAACGAACGCTTTCAGAATAAGACCTTTGGTGTTGCCAGTTTTGCGACATTGGTAAGGCGACTTATTTTAAGGCGGGGTAAAGTTTTTTTTAAGAAGAACCAACCACCCACACACACACACACACATACACACACACAAACACACACACACACAGGCACACTTGTTTGACTTGTAACTTTTGTAACTATTCTTGTATGTACCAAATTATGTCGATTTGAAACAGGAAGGAACTGTCCCGTAAGACAGGCGATAAGCCTACTTCAAGGGACAGGGAATTCAAATTAATATTGTATCAACAAAAGTGGTCAATAAACTTATTTTCATTTTCATTTTTCAAGATTAACAAATCTACTACCACGTGGTAAATGATTGTCGCTCATAAGCTTTTGCTATTTAGATCATGAACTGCAATGCCAAGCCGTAGCGCAAGTCTTGTAAGACTACTACACTAGAAGGCAACAGTACCTATTCTTCGGTGTTGCCAGAAATGTATTCCTTTTCTCTACTCAGTTCAGGTCCTTTTATAAAAGATAAATAAACGATGTTGGTGCAGTTTGTGATGGTTTGACCGTAGATATTTAAATGATGACCCCAATGACTTATAATTGGTTTATTACTAAGATAGACTTTACAATGATTTGATATATATTATGATGATAAAGTATGTACGTGTTGTTCGTATCGATAGTTGTCGCCGACTCCTTGCGTGTTCTCAGCGAGTGTGTCTTGCCCTGCTCCTCCTTCTTTACCTCCTTATTGGACGATGCAGACGAGCGTTGTGTAAATATAGAATTATGTTGACGCGCGTAGACAAACAATTTTAATCCATATCTAACATACAAGTTCCCTCACGAGTTTTCCCCACATCTTAGATCTTTTTACAAATTAATTTTAAAGGTATATAGCCGGTTCAAACCTGCGACAACCCGGAAGGTAAGCTTATGAATTGGCTACCACGGTACATAAGTGTAAGTTCCTAAACATACAAATATTATTACATGTAGTTTTAATTCTATACAGTTTACATTATTATGCTCTTCTTTAAAGTTAACTTTTCATAATTTTCCCAAATTTTTCACAAAGTTATAAACACTGTCCTCATTTTATTATCTTTTTTGACTGAAATTGTCTTCAGGCTAAAAATCTCAGTAAAAATGGTCGTATATTTTTACAAAAAAAAACAAAGCCTATTTTATAAAGAATTTTACTCAGACCTTTTTGTCATTGTTTTCATTACGCGTTTCAAATAAGATTTGTGTTTCATGTTTCATAGTCACAACTGTCACTTAACGAATGTCACAGAATAAGCCGCCTGGTGTTGCTAGTAATGAAGTTCGATTTCTCCTGATGAAACAAAATTATTTCGGTTCGTTTATTGGAACGAAATTTCGAAGTTATCGAAAGGGGGATAGACGGAAAGTCTTATGAAAAAGTTGTCACGACACTTTTTTTGTTTTAGATGATTATCGCTAGATGGGGCTGTGATCAAAATATTTTATAAAAACTAAAACTTTATTACAACTCCCTCACTAATTAATCGAAAGGAACTTCGTTCCATCCGGGTGTCCCTTGGCACCTCTCAAGGTTTTTTTGTCATTTTATACATTACGCTCTTGTGCATTGTGTTTCGTCAACAACTATTAAATGAGCACAATGACTTTAGTTTCTAAAGTATTTTTAAAAGTTCTAAATAAACCTATCATTGGTTGAGTAAGTGATGAAGACGATTCTTTAATCAGGAATTACCAATAATTACATGCCTTGGATAGTAACCGCTTACCATTAGATGAGTCGTACTCTCATTTATCTAAAATCTAGTAAAAACCACACCATATAAACTAAAATAAACCGCTTACCGTGATGGTGGGTTACTGTAAGTGTGGCCATCAAACAAATACGTTCATCACTGATCACGTTCTAACAAACACTATGTTTTATTTGATTACTCTACACTTTAGAAATAATTTAAAACTCAAAAAATCATAGATTAACAAACTTCTGAACGCTTGCAACATTGTTCATGAACAAAATAAAATTTTACATCCAAAATTCATGTTCGCTTTCAGCTGAAACACGTTTCGTACACTTCGCTAAGAAAATTGTAACTCCCACGCGCTCGTCTGCCGTACGTACTACTTTATATTTATAGATATTCAATTACATTAGTGTGTGAAGTTTTATGTTTATTGGTTTGTAGTAATATCGAAATTCAAAATAAAAATCGAAATTTGAAATTCATGAGCAATTTATCACAACATTATGTGATGTTTTCTACATTGCAACTTGTCGCACTAATGCAGGCCCGCGATCGCCAATCAGGAGGATGTGTTGCCATTGTAATATGTATTTTACTGACATTGACATACTACACCTTAACATATGTACTTTTAAGAGAGAGGTTATTGCAAAATTACATAAACTTATAGTTTAACATCAACTGTAGAATGATAATTAAGAGGATTGATTTTATGTATATCCTAATCATAATCATATGCTAAATACTGTCACATACTTATTGTTATTTTACATCTAATTAAGTGCTGATAAGTGCGTATATCTGAAAACTTATATGTGGAACATGTCGATTGAATTGTATGAAACTAATCTTAAATTTAGTTTGTAAAAAAAACTTGTACAATTTGTTTGTGTTCTTCTTATTGTAAATAAATAAATTACTTACTGACTGAAAACGGTGAAGGAAAACATCGTGAGGAATGCATATTGGAAAAGGATTACAAAATCCTTTGAAGGTATGTGAAATTCCCAATCTGCATTGCCAAGCGTGGTGGACTAAGCCTGATCCCGCTACTGAAGAGACCTGAGCCCAACAGTGAGCAGTAATGGGATATTACAGTACTAAAATAATGACATTTAAATGACCTTTAAAATAACTCATTTTGGAAGTAAAAAAATCTCGTAACAATACTCTATTCTAATTTCTTGAGAAAAACTCGCTTTTCCAAATACAAACTAAACACTCGCGGTTATTTATATTACTTCTCTTAAATAACCTACCCGCAGTACTCAGTCTTCCCGTGATCATGGCGCTTTCAACAGTAACGAAATATCGGGATTGTTTATTTAATAAAAATCGTGCTAAGAACCTGTCGGAGATCTCCCTTTGGCCATAAGTCCACTGTAGGTACCACAAACCCGTTTAGTAATTGTGTAAGTGACATTACTTCAACCTTAACTAATATCTTTTAACTTGAACCACACTAAGTGCACCTAACACCGCTGATCGTAAAGAATGACGTACGTATAAATCCTACTTGGCCTTAAGCAAGACTTAGTGCCTGTTTAAGCTGGAGAATCTGGTATTTGATGTAAAACATTGCACTAGACTATGAACGTAAATGTTTTGAAGATCTATGAGTGTCCTTTTAAATAGTGCAAAAGTTATGAGATGATTTTGAAGTTTTTATAATTTATGGTTATTATCAAAAAAACATTATATTAAGAGAATTTTTTTTTATCGCAAGATAGATAAACGAGCCTACGGCCCACCCGATGGTAAGCGGTCACCGTCGCTTATGAACCAATGCCAGGGCAAAGAGGGGCCGTTATCTATCACCTACCATACAGGACTTTTCTTAAACCTCGTTTAAAGAGGGACGTCATAGCGCCCCGGGAACACCGCGGAATTTTTTAGTTACTTCCTTTACTGAAGAAACCTAGAAAGAAAACTTCCATGTCTCAGTGTTGGATAGTCCATTTATCGAGGAAGGCTATAAGGCTATATTGTATCCCTCTGTGACGCAGACGAAGTTGAGCGAAGAATATAAGCCTTTTATATCATCTGTAGGTAAAACTAAATAAATAAAACTGACAGTAAACCTCTCTTTTTTATCAATCAAGACAGTAAGGTCAAACGTAACTTTTATTACACTAACTTTGTAAACTACAGTTACCGTTGTATAGATCCCAAATCGTGACCCCACATAACCTCACCCCACGTCACGTCACTCAGCTGTCATCAGTTGACATAACAACTTCCTATCGAAGGTGTTTATTACTCTCTAGCAAAGTAAACTTATATGTATAAAGAAGTAAACTTCACGTATAAATCTATAATGGACGTAGTTGAGTAGAACGTTCCAATTACTTCCAATGTATCAAATTAATATACAGGGTGATTTCTTAGTGAGGGTACATTTTGAAGGTCATGGTAGCTGATGGTTATATACGACCAGTAAAAATATTATTACCAAAGAATTTGTCTTAATGCCTTAGTAATCGCAACTTAAAAATATTTAAAATTCTTGCAAAATGATGGTTTTTCGTTAGTTGATGGGTGTGGCGGAGGTGTGGGGTGCGCGAGATCACTAGAGGTCGTTAGTCAACACACTTTTAGTCGAAATTGTTTATGTTTGAGGTATTTTTGTCGAATTTAGATTTAAAAAAAAAACCCTGTATATTTTTTTTAATTTACGGTTAAATACTTGTTGATGTTTTTTTTTTTATTGCAAGATAGATAAACGAGCCTACGGCCCACCTGATGTTAAGCGGTCACCGTCGCTCATGAACCTCTGCAATCCCAGGGCAATGAAGGGCTGTTATCTATCGCCTACCGATACAGGACTTTTCTTAAACCTCGTTTAAAGTATTTTGGTACTGTTGTTCTCTATAATAATTGACACACTTTTAGAACTGAAAGTGTTAGCGTATTTTAAAATATCTTGTATTTGTAATTTCGAGGAGGCCAAATGGTTGAAACGCTTATCCTCTGTCGGGAGGTCGCGGGTTCAAAACTGATCGGCTTGTACCTCTAAATCTTAATGTAAAAAAGATTTATGTGCAATTTTTCACAACACCCCTGGCTAAAAACGGTGAAGGAAAACATCGTGAGGAAACCTGCATGTCGGAAAAGGATTTTAAAGATATGTGGTCCCCATTACGCACTGGGC
This sequence comes from Trilocha varians, assembly GCA_030269945.2. Classification (NCBI taxonomy): domain Eukaryota; kingdom Metazoa; phylum Arthropoda; class Insecta; order Lepidoptera; family Bombycidae; genus Trilocha; species Trilocha varians. The sequence goes on from AP028265.1 coordinate 716,687, forward strand.
AAGCGTGGTGGACTATGCCTAATCCCTCCTTAGAGGAGACCTGCCCAGCAGTGGGTAATAATGGGTTGTTACAGTATCTGTAAAAGCTGCTCATCATCAAACAATCTTTGTATTTATTGACTTCTGTAATAAAAGTATTCTGTGTCTATGGATAGATCCATATTTAATGCACAAACTCGGAACTTGAGTTATTAACACTACGAAAAGTTAGTTCGTTGGTTTAAGAAACGTGGAAATAATTTAATTGGGTACAAATTATAGGTATACTTCCGGACTAAATAACTAAATAATTAATTTTATAATATACTGGACGAATATTGAATTAAATTTTAATGTTTAATCACTCTTTAAAACTTTGATTCCTTAATGGATATATTATCGGGTTACAACGAATATTCGTCAAGTAGCAGCGCTAAAAACATCGTGCATGGGCATGGGGAGTGATGAAATAATCCGTATAGATGTAAAGCTTCAAACACTTACCGTAGAAATTAATTATCGCGTTAATACGAATATTCGTTGCAGCCCGCTGATGTGGCCAATAAAGAAAGTTCAAAGTTTTACAAATTTACCATTCAGTACTACAACAATTATTTATACAAAAAATAGTAAGGATTAAATTTTTATTACTTTTTTTTTGTTTATTTTTATTCTAAGACTAGCTGGCCCGCGCAACTTCGTCTGCGTCACAAAAAAAATTATTTTCTCACCGTTTAAACCTTCCCCGGACTACGACAAACATTTTTAAACCAAAATCAGCTCAATCGATCCAACCGTTCTCGAGTTTTAATGAGACTAAAGAACAATAATTCAGTTTTATTTATATAGAAGATAGATAGACAAACAAGCTTTCGGCTCAACTGATGGTAAGCATTCACTCATGAAACTCTTTTAAACCAGACATTATTTCAATTATAAAATGCGACTTTATACACTGTCTTAACAAAACCTTTACACAACAACATTTAAATTGAAAAGTCTTAAATCTAAATGAGAAATACAACGACATTTCGTACTTATAAGCCCCCGCTCGCAAATGATAATATGTCTTCAGTAATAACCCTAAATAAATTCATATATGCTCCTCACGCTCTGTAAACAAGTTAATTTCATATAACTTTAGAAATGTAATGTATTTTCTAAGTATTTGTGAGCTGAAGTTTTGTTTTTAAACGACTACCAACAAGTATTGTAGAGAGTACGTTTATCCACAAAAGTTTGAGTAAACCGATTTGGATGTATCTTTTCTGTTAAATGTTGGTTTTTGTTCTATACCAATATCCATTTTTTTGCTATACCTAAAAATGAACTTGTCATGGACAAGAACTCATGTGTTTACGTTTCACTACAAAAGGGGGCGGCGCGACGGGAAAGAGTGCCATGGGCGTAACGCGTCGCGCCGTCCCTCATAACCCCGTGCTGGGTACTGGCCTCAGCCGGGGTTCGGACGCTGAGTGTGAGCGATTGGAGGTTTTAGTGCGGTTCAACTCCCACACATCCGGTGATTTCCTCCAACTAAAAAAAAAAACATTTTTTTTTGTTTCAAAAATTACCTATCCCGGTCTAGATCCATTTCAGTTATATTGTGTCCAAAGGGTTTACAATCTTCCAGTATTCTATTAGTTAAATGTTTCCATTGCTCAAAATAAAGAAAAAAGTGTATAATTGGATTTTTAAATAAAAAATGTTTAAAACGGACGACCGGCAAAGGTATTCTTTAAACAAAGTGAACTGCTAAAAGTATTTGTCATTGTCAAGCCTTTTAAATATCAAAATAGTCCCGTATTTTTTACAAGATTTTCCCGGGAAAAAGGTGGGATCTCTCGGGATGTTTACAAACAAAACTGAGTAGGAAAAGTGAAAAATCGTTGCCAAAGGAAGTCTCCAATCGTATTTCACGTGATATAATTGTAAAGAAAACATTATTTTTGTTTTTAGGGTTCCGTAAATGAAAATACAAAAACGGATCTCTTGTTTAGGAAATTTTTGTTATCCACTTATTCAGACACTCGCGGTTTTCTATATTACTTTCATGCATTTTCAACGGGTTCTTACCACGATATTTAATAAATTGAGTTGTCTCGATATTTCAACGTTGTTGCAAACGTCATGATGACGAGAAGACTGGATACTGCAGGGAAGACTGGATGGTGCGGCGGCGGTGCTGACAACACAACAGTCACTAAGGGTTCATGCTCAGAGAGTCTTGTAGATACAGTGAGTGTGGTGTGTCGAGAAGTGAGTTCGAGTTCCAGTGGTACTACCCAAAACCGAACGAGAAAGAGGGTAGACAGATTTGTTTGCTCTTAAATCGACCCGCAGTATCCAGTCTTCTCGTGATCATGACGTTTGCAACAACGTTGAAATATCGAGACAACTCAATTAATTAAATATCGTGGTAAGAACCCGTTGAAAATGCATGAAAGCATTTTGTTATCCATCTGTTTGTTAAGAACCTTTGCTCAAATCGCGTAGAGAAATTAAAATGGAATTTATCAAACACCTAAATCTATGCAGTGAAAAGGTATAGCGCAAGGCACAAATTGTCAAAATGTTTGGCACAAGATAATCCAATTTACAGCATAGTAAGTGAACTCAAAATCTTGAAATATGGTACTATGCAATTATATAGCATTATAGCAGTGATAACAAAAACATCGCCGAAATTTACATAATGAAAAAAATATTTATATATTTTAAACTTTTCTTTGTCAAGAACTCCACTAGAGTCACTAAATTCAAATTTATGGCAAATATTCAGGTCCATAATAATTATATCAAGGAAATAAACAAAAATATTGTACGGAACCCATTTCTACGCAACTTCGACTCGCACTTACCCGATTTATTTTCTTTCCGTACTGTTTGTTTCTTACATTTGGCGTCTAAATAAATTACACTCGTTTTATTTATTTTTCGTCTTGACGTTGAAAGGAAGTTAGTATGGTTTCCTTGATGTGGATTTTGATGAAATGTGAAAGATTTTTTTGGTGAACAGATTTTAGAAGCACGAAAAAAAATTAAGGGAAGGAATTATAGAGGGTCTTCGATTATAAACTTCCATTTCTATTAGAAATCTACAATATTTTACAAAAGTTTTGTCACATTTATTATATAGGGTGGGCAATCTAACGTTTGCATTTTGAACTACTGTTTATTTAGAGAATGACAGCTCAAATGTCATTCAATTTGTGTTCATAATTTAGTTAAAGGTTTGACATTTACGAAATGGGACGTTTTCGTTTCGCCCAATGGGCAGAAGATCGTTTGGCCGAAGATGAGCATTTTACCGAAAAAATCGTCTTTTCAGATGAAGCCCATTTTCACTTCGGTCATGTCAATAACCAAAATTGTCGCATCTGGGGGTCGGAAAATCCACACGTCACCATTGAGAAGCCAATGCACCCACAAAGAGTTACGGTTTGGTGTGGGTAAACATATCAAAAAGAGACAGTGAACATAGAAAAGACATTCCCATTATCTTATATTGACACTAAACTCGATACTAGTAACCATCAACTACCAAATCAGAAATACGTAAACAGTAATAAACTATCCGACTTAAGCACTCATCTGAACCCCGAGAGGTCTAAGTTATTGTGATGTTTCGTAAGACATTACCAACTTTGATAGCAGACATTGATCACGAGAGCACCCTTAATAATCATTATACTATACAGAAGACATTCTGATGTGTGTTCCTATCTTTAATGCCGCATCACCATATTGGCTCACCAACGGTCTGCCTAATTGTGCGTGTTCCATTAAACTTCCAAAATCTTAAAAAGAACCTGTTTTTTTTATTATTTCCATGTAGGCAGACGAGCCAACGGCCCACCTGATTGGAAGTGGTTACCGTCGCTCATGAACCTCTGCAATGTCAGGGGACACTGAGGGGTCGCTAACTACAACCTAACTTTAAGGACCCTCCTCAAGCCTCGTTTGAAGAAGGACAAGTCATAGCGCTCAGGGAATACCGAAGAGGGGAGCTCATTCCATAGCCGGATAGTAAATGGATATTAAAAAAAAAATCGTAAAAAATACTAACCTTAATTCTATTTTTACTTAAAATTGAATAGATTGAGTGATGATGGGCAATCCTGGAACTTCCCATAAGATCATCAGTCAGCAGTCCTGTCAGATGTCCTGGTCAAGACCGCGGGAGATCACTGGATGCAGATAGCGTAGGACCGGCCGATGTGGCGAAGTTTGAGGGACGCCTATGTCCAGCAGTGGACATCTATAGGCTGAATGATGATGATATTCCGCTCATCCAAAGTCAACTTAAATTTGTACCAATATTTGATTCTGTTAACTATTTATTTTGTGGTTTATTAGAGGCATAAACTACTGACGTTGACTCAGAAATGTTAAGTACGGATTAATTTGTAGTTAAACTGGGGACAGTGGTCAACAGAATGGTTGGTGTTAATGCCGGAAAGAGATTAGGTAGTATCATTAACTGCAATTAGGAGAATTTACAGCATGAAGTGTGATAGACTTCTAATTGACTTAAGAATGTATTCTTCAAAAATGTATAGAGAAATATCAATGACTAGATGACGCTCGCAACTTCGTCTGCGTCACAAAGGGGTTCAAACAGTACTCTTAATGCTGTTGCGATATTATAATATTTGCGCGGCCCAGGGAGTATTCATTATGTTTTATACTCGTGACAACTTATCAACGAAAAGTCCGATTGGAATAAAACGAAAAGTAATGTACTTTTAAATGAATACTAATTTAACGTTAAGTTCATTCTTCGGACGAATTAAAATTATTTTGAAAACAAAAGCAGTTGTTGTGACTAAAGTATTATAGTTAGATATATGCTCTCGCGGACTTTTTTATAAGTCTTGCTAAGACCTAAAAACCCGTAGAACATCATTTTGTTCTACTGTCAATAGTATTTGCAGCGTACGCATAAATAGGTTTTCGATATTTCACCTTGTCTTACAAATTCGATATTTTCATATGGATCCCTAATTTTTTTCAAAATAAAATAAAGCCTATAACCTTCCTCAATAAATGGATTTTACAACAGTGAAAGAATTTTTGAAATCGGACCAGTAGTTTCTGAGATTAGCGCGTTCAAACAAACAAACTCTGCAGCTTTATAATATTATAAGTATAGATATTAGTACAAGATTGTTGTCGCAGACGATGGCTATGCTATGACTTGTCCTTCTTCAAACGAGGCTTGAAGAAAGTCCTTAAAGGTAGGCCGTAGGTGGAGGCTCCGCAGTGTCTCCTGACGTTGCTATCATATTGTCCGTTAGCTTGTCTGCTTAAATGGCAAAAAAAAGAAAAGACAAATAACAAGTATTTTTTCCATCAGTGCTATTGTTACAAATATGCATGATATAGTGATAAAAGATTGATGGAGCTCGATGTAATCATTCCACATGACGAGCACTTTGTGAAGACAAAAAAAACCTTAATTAATTTAATAGACAATAATCCCTTTATAATGAAAGACAACAAAATCTTCATTTAGTTCCATTACCCAAAAGTAAACAGTATTTTAACGACTCGCTGCCATTTCCATCAATACCAATTAATCCAATAAGCCATACAAAAAAGTATGCATTACAAACACCGGTCGAATTTCAAAATATACCCCAAGGTGAGGTTACAAAACAGAGACTGTAGAGAAATAAAGCGCTCTGAAAAATCGCGTCAGACGAATTTACACATCGTCTTGAACGAATGTAGAATGTTGGAGCTGTCTTGTGCACATAAAATATATTAAAAGTCACTATGACTTGTCCTTCTTCAAACGAGGCTTGAGGAGGGTTCTTAAAGTTAGGTCGTAGGTAGCGACCCCTCAGTGTCCCCTGACATTGCAGAGGTTCATGAGCGACGGTAACCACTTACTATCAGGTGGGCCGTTGGCTCCTCTGCCTACATGGCAATAAAAAAAAAAGTAAATGTTTTCCTATTGCCAAAAGATTTTTTATGCAGGCAAACAAGTCAACGAGTCATCTAATCGTAAGTAGTTACTGTCACTCATAAACCTCTTGTGACCTTCCATGTTTGTTTATGTTCAGGTTTCCTCATTATGGTTTTTAATTTTGCAGGTTTCCTCACGATATTGTTCTTCGCCGTTTTTAGCCACTAGTGAAAAGATAAATTGTAGTTATCTTCTTATATATAAAAATGAACTGCTGTTCGTTAGTCTCGCTAAAACTCGAGAACGACTGAACCGATTTGGCTTATTTTAATCTTGAAATATTCGTAGAAGTCCAGGGTAGGTTTAAACGGTGGGAAAATTTCCTTATGTGACGCAGACGAAGTTGTGTGGGCCAGCTAGTTTGAAATAAAAATTTAGAAGTACTCGTACAAGCAAGAATCCTGGATTTAGAAAAAATATTCAAAAATCCTTCTCTGATGTTTGAAGTCCTTAAGAAAGAGGTCCTTAAATTAGGTCGTAGGTAGCGATCCTTCAATGTCCCCTGATATTGTAGATGCCTATGCGCGACGGTAACCACTTACGTAGGTGGCCCGATATGGAAATAAAATAGACGAACATACTTCTGTATATTAAAATAATTCTGTGCAAAGGTCATCCATCATTCGCTCCCCTTTTAATTCACCGTAGCATTTTTCAGCCACTCATCCTGGTGTCGTTTATAACATCGGCTTGTTTCCTCTCTGCTTTTGTCTTGAAGCTCGCTGTGACCCAATTCGAGTGACAGGGGGGCAGGTTTGCGTGTAATGGTGGGATCTTTCCTTGGAGATTGGAGACGGATAAATGCTTTGTAAATGGACAATTTGATGCGATTTTTTTGATGAAAAGATTCAATTGTCTTGGGTTTTTGTTGTTCGAGATTTGGGTGCAGATTAGTTTTGTATTGTGAAGGTTATTTATAGAATAGCAGAGAAATACCGATATATTTCGTTTGGGTCAGCAGAAACGTAAACGTATATAAAAACTATATTTTTAATTTCATTATAAATTTTATTACGTACTTTTTTGGTGAAAACGGTGAAGGAAAACATCGTGAGGAAACCTGCATGTCGGAAATGGGTTCTAAAAATCCCTTGAAGATATGTGAAGTCCCCAATCCGCATTAGGCAAGCGTGGTGGACTATGCCTAACCCCTCTTCGGAGGAGACCTGAGCTCAGCAGTGGGCAGTAATGGGTTGTTACAGTACAGTATACTGCACGCTTTAGCAGATTGTTGTTACCCTAAATATCTTGCTTAATAAACTAAATAATTCCAGACAAGATTCAGATATTACTTCTTACTTAGATAATTAGAATAAAACTTTTCACAAAGTTCTTTTTGTTTAGGATAATGAACTGAGGTACCTTTCGTTGCTTTCAGCTTCAATTTTAGTATTTAGAATTCACTCATTTTAGTATCTCCTAGTCTTTGTTACTAATTACGAAACTAATTAAGCTTATGCTCAAATATAATGTTTTCTAGTTTCTCTTTACTATATTACTAGACGCAACTGCGCAACTTTGCTTGTGTTACAAAAGGGTATTTTCATTTTAGATTTATTATATAGCTTATGTATACATACACTCATAAATAGTATAGCTTATCATGAAAATAACCTATGACGTCACAAACATCACACCATTACCTCTTTCTTATGAAGGTAAAGATAACTACACAATTCTCAAATAGTTTTCATCTCTTATATTATGTACAAATAATTAAGTAAAATGGCGGACTTAATGCCTGAGGCATTATCTACCAGTCAACCAAGGGTGGAGCAGAGAGAACAATAAGTAGGTGTACAAGAAAAGTGCACACATGAGCTTAAAACACGTAGAACAATATACAGGGTGATTTCCTAGTGAAGGTACATATTGAAGGTCATGGTAGCTGATGATTATATACGACCATTAAAAATATTATTACCAAAGAATATATAGTAGTTAGTAATCGCAACTTAAAAATATCTAAAATTCTTGCAAAAAGATGGTTTTTCGACAGCTGATAGGTGTGGCGGAAGTGAGGGGTGCGCGAAATCACTAGAGGTCACTAGTGAACACTCTTTAAGCCGAAATTGCTTATGTTTGAGGTAGTTTTGTCGAATTTAGATTAAAAAAAAAATATATATTTTGTAATTTTACTTATTTTTTGTAATATTCCGTATTAGAACAGAGTACTCATCACCCTCCTGCAATATGTACCCTGTCTAACAAATCACCCTGTATACAGTAAGACAGATTTCATAATTATATAAAAGATTACAATAATAATATATGTTTATAAACAAAACACATAAACAAAATATTTCTTCCACATCAATAAAAAATCCTGTAAACACACCAACAACAGCTCTTTCAATATGCTTTTCTATTTTGTCTATATACTCGTAAACCATTAAAATCAACATCCTTTACAAAAAATAAACATACAATCCTCCCATCATCGACTATAATGCTCCCATACAAAAAACGACTTAAATCAGCATAAAAATAGAGAATAACATGACCGTTCGAATCCGTTTCCATTATACATCACAATAGTGGAGACCGAACAATGATAATACTGATACAACCCATCTACATATCACACATGCCATTTCTCCCTAACCATCCAAGTATCCATATAACGTTTATAACAAAGAGTTAAGGTTTATATTTGAATGGCAGTATAGTTGTGTAAAACTGCTGAATATAAGTCGTTTATATATCGAATATGAATTTCGTGAATCAAAGTTTTGGAAGCGAAGCTATTAAAGGATGAATATTATTTGTGTAATATGTTTTTGTGCGTATGTTCGAATATATTGTTGTAGTATTTATTGGAATAGGATTAAATCGCAGTTTACTTTTCTTAAACTTTACCTTTACCTGCAGGAGAGGTATATGGAAATTGAACCGCACTAAAACCTCCAGCAGTTCATAGTCAGCGCTCGAATCTCAGTAGAGACCAAACCCGACGTGATGTTAGGTGGATCTGCTCCCAAAGTAGAGTATATTATGATATACATATGTATAAGTTGTTGCTCCAGAAATGTAATTTATCGTTATAATTCCAGGTAATTTACAAATTATGATAGTGACTAAATTTACAAGCCACATACTTAGTACTATCTTAATAACACTAAAATCACGTTAAACATCTCTCTTTAGAATCTAAAGGCTACATAGAAGCTTTCAAGATATTATATACCTTATTTAACATCAAATAAAGATGGGTTTCCTTTGCCAGTGCAAATGAAGGCCCCGAGCTATTTAAAATATTACACCTTGATTTAACGAGTAGGGTTATCATAATATTGTGAGACAACATTTTGGTTTTAAATTGGGGTTTCAAAAATGTGCTGAAAAAGAGGTTTTTTGTGCTAAAGAAAGAAAACAAGAGGATAAAACCAGGAGGATTAGTTTAACTTCTACGCATCAAATTTGGTTTATATATAAATTCTTTAAGTTTATGTAAAATGAACCTTGTTAAACCCTGTTTGAAACAGTCGTGGTGGCCGATTGGTTGAAGCGCTTGCCTTCCGTACGGGAGGTCGAGGGTTCAAAACCAGCCGGCTTGTACCTCTAAATCTTAATATGAAAAAGATTTACGTGCAATTTTTCACAACACCACTGGTTAAAACGGTGAAGGAAAACATCGTGAGGAAACCTGCATATTGGAAATGGGTCCTAAAAATCCTTTGAAGATATGTGAAGTCCCCAATCCGCATTAGGCAAGCGTGGTGAACTATGCCTAACCCTTCTTCGGAGGAGACCTGAGCTCAGCAGTGGGCAGTAATGGGCTGTTACAGTACAGTACAGAACCTTGTTGTATCTTGTGGAATTTCATAAATTATACTATTATAATTTACACTTTTTTCGTTTTACTACTTACTATTAATGTTCTTCGCGTTTCATTGCTATTGTTTTTAGATAGATAGCTCATAATATATTATTATATTATGGGTTGAATTAATTTAGAGTTATAACTAAATTATACCGAAGAATTAAATTACAATATTCGTATAGTGTTATCTCTAGAAACAAATCTGTTCTCCATATACGTATTTATAGAGTTCATTATTACAGCCACGCAATTTCTAATATTTTTATATTCTTCTAAACATAAACATGAAGAGAGATTATGTTTGAAAAATAAACACTCCGAAAAAATTGATGTAAAGTTATCAAGCGCGGCCCCAAACAGGAAACAGGGCAAAGGATTGATGGGCTCGCTTCCTTTTAAGGGCCTTTTTTAAACTGATATTCATCACTCCGAAAACTCCACGCTGCTAAAGATTATATTTCGATAAATTTAGCGAACTCCGGTAACTTTTGTATCTACCATTCAGTTTGGATAATAATATTCTTCCTGAAAGATATGCTTGGGTTGAGATCAGATCTTTTTTGGGACTTTAAGTAAAAGTTTTGCATGTTATGTACATTTTTTATAGAAGTATTTGTGGAATGTTTTTGTTGGCATATCAATTTCAACACAGTTGATAACAATATTATTTTATTAACAATTATAGGTCCTTAATTAAAGACATACTGAAGCTAGTGCTAGCTTTGAAAAGTTCTTTCTCAGTGTCAGTCCTATATTTACACATTTTGTTATTAACGGTAATACACCAATTATAATATTATATATAACCTATTATATTATAATATTTTTATTAATGGTAACAGTAACAGTTATTACATAAAACAATAGTCAAATTTATTTGTGTTAAGTGCTTAGTACCAAATATTTGAGCCTACACTAACTATTACGACATGCAAACAATATAACAATATATTACTCTCAAAGATTCCAAATTTCAAAACACTCCAAGCACTGTAAATAGAAAACTTCATACACTTAGAACTGAGGAAGAACTTCTCAAATATACTCCTATAATATATATTCGCAAGATATATTCAAAATAATCCCGAAATACATTTCCATGATGGCGACATTAAACGGGAAATGAGTAATACGAATCCTTCACTTTATCATTACTGTATCGCGGTTCACTGGCTGCTATAATGATCTCGCGGAGGATGAGAGAACTCTCGAAACTTGAATCTGCATTGGGAAATAGTAACTTGATATGTACTTCGCGAGTACTGTCTAATATGTCTATTTCTGATGCTTGTTTATTCCTATTTAGTTTTATGCATAATTAATGGGTTCTTGAAAAAGTGGTTTCGATACTTTGAGGTTGTAAACGTCATAATCGCAAAAAGACTGGATACCAACTGCGAGTAGATTTATGAGCAAACAAATCTGTATATTTTTTTTCTTTCGCTTCTTTAGTACCACTTGAACTCACAACACATCACACTTACTGTATTTGCTTGACTATTTCTAATTAGTTTTTTTTGTTGTTTGTTTTTTTCAGTTTGAGGAAATCACCGGATCGGGCAGGGCGGGCGGGGTATGTGGGAGTTGAACCGCACTAAAACCTCCAACCGCTCACACTCAGCGTCCGAACCCCGGCTGAGGCCAGAACCCAGCACGGGGTTATGAGGGACGGCGCGACGCGTTACGCCCACGGCACTCTTTCTCGTCGCGAGATTGTTATGTCGGATTAAATAATTCGATTATCATACTTAGCGCGCATATATTGCTAAAGCATAATAATAATGTTGTTTATTTTTTTGTAATGTTTTTTTAAAAATATAATGTAAAAAATAAGCTAATAAATGGATAGAGACACTAGTAATGTTGTTATATAGGTACCCATACGTTTTGTTCAATACGTCAATATAAAACAAAAGTGAACCCACAAATTTTCTTACCTACAATACTGAACTATATCTATTCCAAAATACAATGAAAAAGGTCCTTATCAAATACAATGAAAATATCCGACCCACATTTATCCGGGATCTTCAATAGCGTTACAAAGAGGCCCTCTGTAACTCTATCACGGATATTCCTGGTATCCCCGGCGCGTCACCGACAAGACCCGATTTGCATAGAGGTCAGATATGGCCCCACAAATCACGACTATCGATTTTACTAACATCCTATTGATACTATAAGAATGCCACTTCATATAACTGACGGCAATGTAAGTTTCTTAGATAAAATATTTAATATAATTTATTCCAAGAAAACACTTAAAGATCCTAGATATCATGTAAAACCAGCCCACACACTACAATTCTATCTTATTTAGTATAGGAGTTCCTATAACATGCATAGGTACATTGGTACATAGTTATACAAAATACAATACAAATAATTTATTTTCAAACATAAAACTAATTTACATAAGGAGTTCAACAATGGCCCCCGCACTAGGCAAGGCCCGTATCGCGGGAGGCCGTAAGGATTGTACAATTATAGGTTCCAAATGAAAGATGGAAGAGAAAACAGCGGACCGCTAACAAGCATAAAACAATAATATAAAGACGATGTTACGATGAAATCAAACTTAGCATTACAATAACAAGTTATTTAGGGATAGTCAAAACTGATTCAGTACAATCGTAATCAAGCGTCAGAAGCCACCTGCGGACAGCACTTTTAACTTTGAAGATTGAAGAAGACATATTGAGATCGCGCAAAGTATCAAAAACTCTCTGGTAGGTACAGCACGGGAAAAGAGAAGGCACTAAATCGTCTTGCAAAGCTAGTCTTGGCCTGTAAGATATTCGAATTCGTTACATCCAGTGTAAGTTAATACAAAACTTGTAAAAGGTACATAAAAGTGAAAAATCATAGTACAGTAAGTAAAATACTAATTCCCAGAATAAACTGTAAATAAGAACTGCTAAAACAAATGAAATGACGTGAATCGTGATTTAAAATTGACCATCAGATGGACTAAATTTTTCCTAACAAGACGAAAACGATATCAAATCAAAAATCTTAAAAAAAACTTTACACTTATCACTTCAATGCACATAGGTCCCGAAAAGTCACAAAATCTAATTATGTAGACTAAATTTGTAGATTTAGAGGTCTAGTTTCCAAAATCTATGAATCAACTTAGATTAATTACTATAGAAGAAAAGAAATTTTGCTTTTAATTAGACTGGTTTAAGTAGTATAGATATTTCAATAAGCGCCACGATCACGAGAAGCCATTTTTTTAGTACCTTCCATTTTAATTTACATTTCAACACAAACTATCCACATTAAATCTCTTTCCCAATCATAATATCTGTAATGTACTGTAATGTACTGTAATGTACTGTAACAACCCATTACTGCCCACTGTTGGGCTCAGGTCTCCTCCGAAGAGGGGTTAGGCATAGTCCACCACGCTTGCCTAATGCGGATTGGGGACTTCACATATCTTCAAATCACTTCAATTCATAATATCATAATATCACTTCAATTGAATATACGATTCCACCCACTCATCTCAGAAGTTATTTGGAACAAAAGTAATGACTTGACAGCGTTCTTGGGCTTGGTGTGTGTCAGCAGAGGTTGATGGATTACTAGTTCTGTAAGTGACTAGCGATCTTCCAACTAAGAATAGTTAAAGGAATATTAGATTTTTTTTAATAAATCGATAAATCTGTGAAAATAAATTCTTTTTTACTGGTATTTCTATTTTTGACCGACTTCCAAAAAAGAGGAGGTACTCAACTCAATTTGTCTGTATGTTTTTTTTTTATTTTTGTGGCTCGATAACATTAGTTTGGGTGAACCGATTTGAATTATTCTGGTGTCAGATGAAAGGTGAAGATTGAACTTAGGTCCAATAGTTTTTTTTATTAGATCGAACAAGTACTTTTGGATGTGTTTAAAAATGTGTATTTTTAACTGACAAAATTAGAAAGCAGACATTTTGAGCATTATCTCATACAATTGATAAAGATCTCACTGGTAGTTTCTGTGCTATGCTTGAGAAATGGAAGTCGATCGTTTTCATTTTTGTAATAAGAATATTATTAACAGTGTCATTCAGAATAATGTTTTATGATTTTCAATTAACAACTATTTGGATCTTTATCATTTGATTATGTCAGTAGGGACTGATTTCAAAAAAATTATGTAGTGAAGAATTTCGTGAAAGGTACTAACTACAGTAAAGTCCGTTTATAATGACATCGAAGGGGATTTACAAACAAGTCATAATAAGCGGACGTCATACAAAGCGTTTTGTGAAATGAAAATCCTTTTTTATGTAAATATGAATGTACTTAAGTAGTTTAATACATAAACATAGTAACTACATATGTACATATTAAATCAAAATCAAAATTGCACGTGATCAGCACATTATAACACATACAAGTGTATTTTTATTGTAAGTAATCTGTAATTTTTATCTGTAATCTCTAATGCTATTGTGTATAGAAGACATAGCTATGGCCAAATTATCATTTTCAATATTGCTGTGAACAAAAACAACTTGTGACGTCATTATATCAGACTATTTATAAAGAATTTCATATGAAAACTAAACTTCGTAGTATAGTTACGTTATAATAACCGGTTGGTAATAAACGGATTCTACTGTACAACAATGAAATATAAGATTTCCAAAGAAAATATTCTGTTCGCATAACTTACGTAAAAATGCAATCTTTACAACAGTCGGGGTTAAAAGGATGTAGGATACGGAAGTCGAGGTCAAGAAGTGAAATTGCTCGTAACAAATAGAGGACCTTGTGTAAGGAGCGCGTTTTAGTTTTATTTTTACATTGTTTTGGACCTACTTTCAAAAACGAGGAGGTACTCAATTCGTCTGTATTTATTTTTATTTTTTTATGTTTGTTGCTTCATAATTTTAGTTTTGGTAATAAATTTATTAATTTTTGTTTTATTGCCATGTATGCAGATGGAGCCAACGGTCCACCTTATCGTAAGTGGTTACTGTCGCTCATAGACTTTTGCAATGTCAAGGAACACTATAGGGTCGTCTACAACCTAACTTAAAGGATCTTCGTTAAGCCTAGTTTGAAGAAGTGTCCTTCTTATCATAGCGACAACCCAAAAAAAAATCATAATAAATGCAGATTTAAGAAAAAATAAAATCCGTAATATTAAACAAATATGACGTAATCCCTCAAAGGCTATATTTCATTCATTTAAATAAAGAAATTGTACCTCATGAGGCTTTAGAATATTCAAAAGGACAAATAGGAGTATTTACGTCGAACACAAAATAAAAGAAATAATTTGTTTTCCTCGACGTCTGATATTAAACGGAGAGATTTCGTTTTTCGTGCTCTTTTCACGTTTAAACAGGTACACGTTTATCTTTTGATCAAATATATTTACATATATAGTTAGAATGTAAAGTTGCAGTATGTAAACATGACCAAAATCAAAAATGGTAATTTTTCACAAGGACTTTAAGCTCGTCTTTTTATATTCAATAGTAAACGAAAATGTAATAAAATTGTTATAATTCAATTTCATATTCCTACTCATTGTAACGACTATGTCAAAAAATAGTGTCTTCAATTAAACCTAACCTTAAAGTTAAAATTGAAACAACATTTCTTATACAACAATATTTTTATATTTTCTCAATTATTTTGGAAATGAAGTCTATTACGTTATCTAATAAATGTATAATAAATACAATTAAAGAAGGAACTCGTTTTAAAAATATAATTTGATACTAAAGTTTGAAACCGAATATGAATCAAATGAAATCAAAAAACAAGATTTTATCATTTTATAGTATTTGGTTTGGACACTTTTTACGCTCTAAAATATTAGAGACACTAACCGAAGTAATCGTTAAGTTTTTTATCTTCAAGTAGAAAGTTAAACATAAGTTCCATCATCAAGTAACATCGTACCACACGCCGCAGGGGCAAGGTTCACCATCTTTACTTGGAACCGCTGCGATCTTCCACGGTTCGCTTCAGAAGATCATTTTAGCCCCGTACCATCCCGATTTGGAATGGACTCCCATCCGCGGTGTTCCCGGAGCGCTATGACATGTCCCACTTTCAACGAGGTTTAAGAAAAGTCCTGTATCGGTAGGCGATAAATAACAGCCCCTCATTGCCCTGGCATTGCAGAGGTTCATGAGCGACGGTGACCGCTTACCATCAGGTGGGCCGTAGGCTCATTTATCTATCAAGCAATAAAAAAAAGTTATTTTATAGAAAAAACCTCCATTATTGTATAACTTTTCTAATAAACCACACATGCAACTTCCCACGCTAAGTTGACCACATCCAGTGGGTATATTGCGTCCGAGCGGAATAATTTGCTTAGTGCTTCACGCTTCTCTTGACTTCAACCCTGTTGCATTTACGGTGAGATGGGAATGAAATATAAAGCATTCTATGTTATGTTATATTTGAGACTGAGAAAGTTGTGTTATTAAATAAAAGTTAAAACAGAGAGCCAAGTCAAGGTCTTTACGAATTACATAAAAAAGATGTGTGCGACTTCGTATCTTATACACAATTAAAGAAATTATTATATTGATGAAGTCTTATTAATATTTATTATTAATGACACATATTACAAAGTAGCACAAGTTATTAAATTGTTGTATTTTGACGTCCATTTAACTTTACAACAAAATTTGTGAAGCACAAATTTTAAAGTGTCCTGAATATTTTAATGTAATATTAAACATATTCGTACTAGTTACAAACTTAGTTTAAATTATCAAGAGAAATATAGTATTATAGTAAAATTAAAATTTTATTATTGCAGCCTACGACCCACTTGATGGTAACTGGTTTCTGTCATAAGCCTCTGCAAGGCATTGGGGGCCGCTACCCACTAAATAAAATTTTGACATGTCAAATAATTTATCAACAATAAGTTTTTAGGTTATACTTTGGGTAAGGCTTGCGTTACGAGACCTATATTTATTACTTTTAGATTACCGACTGATTGTAGTGCTGAAATTTAAATATATTTAGCTGATAAATAACAAGGATAAAATATCAACTTGTCCTTTCATAAATTCTCTCTACCACTAACTTAAATAGGTTTCCTTCAACACCAATAAAAAAGGAAAAAAATACTCACCGAAAGGACAGTGTGGTTAGCGGCCGGTACGATTTATGACTCGTAGCATCCGACATCGGAGTCCCCCAAAAGTCATTCCCGAACATCCCCAGCACACTGTTAACACCGTTCACGTCACCATTGCCAACAATAGCCGGGATATCATCATGCACAAAGTCACCATGCAAACTATTCACATAACTCAACACACCAACTGATGCGACCAACGTATAAATAGCCAGGTCACTCTCGCATAAACTCTTCCACTTTTTGGGCGCAGTCTCCTCTTTTACCGGTGCTAAAGGTCGACGCTTCATGATAACAAAAACACTAAACTTCAAAGCGACCTGTGTAAACCTTAAGACCTCATAGATTTAATAAATCGCCGATCGAAACTTCATGCATACTCAATTCGCAAACACGGTCGGAACAGAAAGGTTGTACGGAAAGTGGAGTTTTAAGGCTGCCTGGTCAGGTTGATGGATCGCCGTGGCCGCATAAATCAAGCAGGCCGTCCGCTGATGTCATATTCATGAGAGCCAGCTAAACGATAGTCCGGCCCGAAGAAAAATAGCCGAGGGCTTTCCTTATTTCTTTTTTTAATTCTTGCCTCGTCCTTTTTTGTTTTAAGCGGCCAAGTGATTTATTGGCGACGGTATCTGAAACAAAGAGGATAATATTTGATATTGTTTTATTGTGTCCTGTTTTCTGACGAAATTAATGTACCCTGGAGAGTCGAATGAAATTTATTAAACTGAATAATAAACGAACTTCGACTAAATTTATGATGTTTTTCAGGTTCGGGGAATTCCATTCAGCGAAGTTAACAAAAGAAACAATTATTCTTAGATATTTGAAAATAAATCTCCCGTAGCTGCCGAAACCAGAAATAATAATGATAATCCCAATGATGAATGTTATGAATTCTTTATTCGATGATGACCAAGTTTTAAATCTATTTTTGGTATTCCATTGCAGAATGATGAGTGGTGATTTTTAACCGAGTTTCTGAACGGAGATTATTAAGTAGAGTTTTTAAGTTTGTCTCTAAGATTACCAAAATTTTTATTATCAAAGGCGATGGTCAGAGTGGAAACTCTTAAAAAAAGTATCAAAAAACTCACATAGATTTAATAATTAAGTACCTGACTATTTTTATGGTATTCTCGAAAAATAACAGTAGACATAGACATCGTTTATTTGTGATGAAAACAGGTATAAAATTACAGAAATGAAAAATAAAATAAAACAAACATGGAATAAATAAGTTTTCATCACAAACCAGTCGGAACTCAGCTTAATGTTATATGTCACCCCCAACCGACATATAACGTAGTCGCTCATTTTATATGCTGTAAAACAATTATTGTTTTATTTTGCACTACGAACTACACAATACCTTCAAGATTTTTTAATAGCACAATTACTACAATTAGCGATAAAATAAGATGGAAAATTTTAAGGTACATCGTAAATCCCTTATCAGTAAAATTAATATCACACTTATTGAAACAGAAATTAAGTTTATATATTTCAGAAATAAGGAAATAAGGAAGAAATAATTGAAATAATTATACTTATATTTTCTAAGTAATCTGATGAAGACAGTAAGCTAGGATTATCTTTTAGAAAATCGCGACTTAGATATCAAATTGATTCCCTGGAATATCCTTAAATAGAACTTAGGAGCGATGTATTATAAAAACTCGACATAGTGTAATTGCTAACAGTAGGTTAGCTTTTTTTGTAAAAATAGTATTTGACCTTTATATATTCTAGATTCATTAGGTATTGATTAGGCATATTGAGGGTGTTTTAAAATTGCAAAGAAATAGTTATTTTGTGATGGTAGTCGATTTAAATTTGAAATATTTTGCATTCTCTATCTCTCCTCTCAAATTTTTTAGCCTGTTGCAGTCCATGACATATTTGATTTTATTGCCTTGTAGGCAGACGAGCTAATGAGCCACCTAATCGTAAGCGGTCACCATTCTTCATAGCCCTCTAGTCTCTCCATTGCCAGAGGACACTGCGGGGCCGCTATCTACGGCCTACCTTTAAAAACTTTCTTAAAGCATCGTTTGGAGCAGGACAAGTCATAGCCCTCGTATTTCATAGTTACAAGTCAATACATAATAAGTATGTAATACGACCAATATTACTAGTTAAATTTTCGTCAAAAACTGAATCTGGTAAAATGCATCCTTAAATAAAATAAGGTCCACGTTGAAAAAAACTATCCTACCGGTGTATATCTCCACTGTGTCCTGTCCGCGCCTTATCCCGTCTCAAATGCTAATGCCATGTTTCCTTAATTTGCTCGTACACGGCGTACATTCAACGAATTGATGCAGAATAATCATGCTATACAGAAATCATTCTTATTTACGTATGTTATTTTAACATGAGTCTATAAATTGTCTCTCTTTGGGTTTGAGAAGAGTAATGATATTTCAGCTTTGTAATAGTAACCTTAAAATTGTTGACATATACGAAGAAATCTGTTGGAACGTTTACCTAGATACGTTTACGTAAAAAAAAACTTGAGAGGTGTCAAGCGACACCCAGATGGAACGAAGTTCCTTTCGATTAATTAGTGAGGGAATTGTAATAACATTTTATTTTATTTAAGTTATAATAATTAGTTAGTTTAAAATGTCTGTCTCTCTCTCTCTTTCTTAAAGAAATATTATATATTTTGATCACAGCGCCATCTAGCGATAATCATCTAAAACAAAAAAAGTGTCGTGACATCTTTTTCATAAGAATTTCCGTCTAGCCCCCTTTCGATAACGCGCGATAAGGAACTTCGTTCCAACAAATGACAGTGAAGGCTACCAACCCCGAGGGTTTTGTATGCAATGGAAATTAGCGAGCTAATAATATGTAAATTCATGACATCGGGAGTCACTCACCTGATATACAAATCTGGCAATACCTCGGACCCTAAAAACTATAGACCAATAACATGCTTACCAACCATCTATAAGCTACTTACATCCATCCTGAGAAACAAAATTCAAATACATATTTCGGCAAATGACATAATGTCACCTTCTCAGAATGGATGTAAGGTAGGATCCCGAGGTACTAAGGATTTGCTCCTCATAGACATGGCCATTACGCAACAAGTTCGTCGAGGCAGAAAGGGAGTACACATGGCTTGGATAGACTATAAGAAAGCGTACGATTCGGTGCCCCATTCATGGCTAATGAGAGTTTTAGAGCTTTATAAAGTACATTCCACGCTACGCTCCTTTCTTAGTTCATGCATGGGTCAGTGGTCTACGTTTCTTCGTCAACCAGGACATGTTGGCTCTCCGGCCTCCCCGGGCTTGATAAGGATAAAGCGGGGTATCTTCCAGGGTGACAGTCTGAGTCCTTTGTGGTTCTGTCTGGCGCTTAATCCTCTAAGTACATTACTTGGAGATTCAACGCTAGGCTACCGACTCAAGAGAGGGGGTGAGCCCATTTCACATCTCTTGTACATGGATGATCTCAAATTATTTGCTACTAAAAAACCAGACTTAATATCTTTACTCAAAATAACCGACAATTTTAGTAAAGCTATTGGAATGGAGTTTGGAGTAGATAAATGTGCGGTCATAGATATACAGAGAGGTAAAGTTGTAAACTCGGAGAGTTTGCAACTTAGCCAGAGTGAGGTGCTTAGATCTCTGTCTGAGTCGGAAACCTACAAATACCTTGGAATGTTCGAAGCTTTGAGTATCGTCGATGCAGATATGAAACAATCGGTGAGGGATCGGTTCTTCGGCCGCCTGATAAAGGTTTTGAAAAGCCTCTTGTCTGGCGGAAACAAAATCCGAGCCTTCAATGGTTGGGTCATGCCTGTACTGACGTACTCCTTTGGCATTCTAAAGTGGACGCAATCAGAACTGGATGCCCTGGATAGAAAAGTTCGGCGACTGCTGACGGCATACAGGATGCACCATCCACGCTCATCTGTTATGAGGCTGTATATACCTCGGAAGTGTGGGGGTCGTGGCATGTTAAATGCCAAGGATCTGCACAACCGAGAGATATACAACCTTCGGGAATATTTCCTAAAGGTGAATGTGGGTATGTACCGTGATGTAGCAGCAGTCGATAAAGGACTCACTCCGCTATCCTTAGCGAACGGGAATTGGCGAGCGCCGAAGGTGATGAGTGTGGCGGATCGCACGGACGTATGGAAGAGCAAGGAACTACACGGTCGATTCTACCGGGCCCTTACGGGTCCCGATGTAGATCAGTTGGCCTCCGTGGCCTGGCTACGATACAGTAACCTCTTCGGAGAGACTGAAGGTTTTGTCTTAGCAATTATGGACGAAGTTATCATGACGAACAACTACCGTAAATATATTCTAAAGGATGGGACGGTCGACATTTGTCGGGCAAGTCACCGTCCGGGAGAGTCTATTAGACATATCGTTTCCGGTTGTTCCCGTCTTGCTAACGGCGAGTACTTGCACAGGCATAACCAAGTAGCTAAGATCATTCATCAGCAACTTGCTCTGAAATACGACCTTGTTGAAGCCGCCGTACCTTATTACCAGTATTGGCCTCAACCGGTTCTCGATAATGGTCATATAACTCTCTACTGGGACCGATCTATTATCACTGACAGGACTATTGCTGCCAATAAGCCTGACATAGTGATAATAGATCGGGATGCGCATCGGGCGGTGCTGATCGATGTCACCATTCCACATGACGAGAACCTTGTGAAGGCAGAAAAAGAAAAACTGCTAAAATATTTGGACCTGGCCCACGATGTGACCGACATGTGGCGTGTTGAATCGACCATCATTGTTCCGATCGTTGTATCTGTGCACGGTCTAATAGCGAAAAGCTTCGACCGACATCTAGAGAAGCTTTCGCTCCCCGGCTGGGTAAAGGGCTTGATTCAGAAGGCGGTCGTTCTTGACACGGCGCGTATTGTGAGGAGGTTCCTCTCTCTTGAGCCCTGACCACTGATGGCTTGGGTCGTAGACCTCGTCTTCAGTGGGTCTCTGTTTTTTATATTGTATTTTTAAATTTATTTCCTTTGTTAATTTTTTTAAAAATATAATGTAAAAAATAAGTGTAAATAAATATATAGATGTAAATTCAATATAAAACTATTCTCGTCTCAATGAGAGGTGTATAAGTATGAGTTTATCAATACCGATTTGTTTTTCTTCTGTTCAGTAATTATGTTGTGTTGAAAGCTTTACGGCATAATTCCATTACTCTGCCACACGTTCTCAATGTTAGCTTTAAGCTCAACTTAAAATATAAGATTACGTTCAAGACATCCAGATTACATACAGAATTGATTATGAAGGATGTTATGATTAATTTTTCAGTTGTAATATGGTTATAAGTAGTTGTTATGACAGAGGCTTTTTGTTTATTTCTAACACCGTATAATGCACCAAGATTTCTGACTCAAGCCGTCGTTGGGAGGTTTTAGTGCGGTTCTACCCCACTTACAAAGCACGTGCAATACCGGCGATTTTCTTCTACATACAAAAACGTTAATCTATGAATCTACATTTTATAATAAATTTCTTTAAACACTCGCGGTTATCTACATCACTTAAACTATTACTAAACGGGTTCTTACCACGATTATTTTTGTTTGAGAGGTTCCGATATTTCAGCACTGTTTCAAGCGCCATGATCACGGGAAGACTGAAGAACTGCGGGTAGGTCACCGGTACCACTGGAACTCGAACTCACATTTCGACATACCACACTGACAGTATCGGCTGCCGTCTCAAAACTAGATTTTTTGGCTTTAGTTTCGTCTAACTGTCAGTGTGGTATGTCGAAATGTGAGTTCGAGTTCCAGTGGTACCGGTAAACGAACGAGAAAGAGGGTAGACAGATTTGTCTGCTCTTAAATGACTACCCTATCGTGGTAAGAACCCGTTAAGTAATAGTTTTAGTGGTCTACATTTTATACACCATGCAGCTTATTACAAATCTTAAACATAATCGAAATATTTCTAAAACATAATCGAAATTTTAAAAATAAACGTTTATTTCAGCAACGATTTTCTATTTATATAAATCTGATGAACAAAAGAAATCACAAAACATCGATATATTATCTATCAAATATTAACCCATAAAACAAGAAACAGATCCAATATTTGTGTCAATACGCAAACATTTGCCCAAACATGTGTACTGTCATTAATCAGCTCTCAATTACACAAGCGATGACAAATATTGAATTACGAATGATTGATTGGGCCCAAGTTTTGTGGACGGGGAACCCGACAATCGGGAGATTACTCCAATTGTGTGCACAGTATCTTCGGTAATGTGTTGTGTCATTCAGGGACTAACGAGATTATGGTTTTGTCATAGTTCCTCGTAAAGGTTTGGGTACGGACTTAGTATATTGAAATGTTGGTAACTACGACCAAAATGATGATTTAAGAAGATAGGCTGTTTTTGCACGATTGCGATTGCATTTACAAATGCATTTGTCATTTTAATAACTGAAATTTAAAATCGTATTTTAGTGTAATACTAGTATCTTCTTGTACGGAGTCGTGGTGACCGAGTGGTCGAAGCGCTTCCTTCCGAACGGGAGATCGCGGGTTCAAAACCGACCGGCTTGTACCTCTAAATCTAAATGTGAAAAAGACTTTTGGGGGCGGCGCGACGGGAAAGAGTGCCTTGGGCGTAACGCGTCGTGCCGTCCCCCATAACCCCGTGCTGGGTTCTGGCCTCAGCCGGGGTTCGGACGCTGAGTGTGAGCGGTTGGAGGTTTTAGTGCGGTTCAACTCCCACATATGGTGTTGATTGGATCTTGGGGATCCGGTGATTTCCTCCACCAAAAAAAAAAAAAAAGTATCTTCTTGTATCTACCTCTTCTCGTACTAGTATTTGGTTTGTGTATTAAATGGCTAGGAATCTACTTCTACTCTATTTATTCCATTTTTCGCTAACAATAAGGTGTTTTGTAGGATGATCAGTTACTTAAAAAAATCTTTGGAATATATTGTTTTTTTTGTTATTTAATTTTGGACTCTCATTATCATCATCAGTGGCATTCTTTGTGGATCAAACAAGAACCAATCATTCTTTAAAAATGACAGAAATATTACATAAATAAGATACTAAATTTACCTTAACATAAACAGAAATAAAAGTTATGTTTTGGAAAATATCGTAAAAGTAAAGTTTAAACTTCGTTAAAAGTTAGAAAGGAGATGGAATAAGTTGAGTCCCGGTGGCCTCGTTTTTAATATGATACGTCAATACCCATGTCTCAACTCGTATCAAAACATGTTTTCTTTGCTTTTAAAAGTCTTTTAAAAGTAAATAATCAAAGTACTGTGAAATTTAGAAAACGAATTTTGTTATGATGAAGTTTTGAAATGTTTTTCGTGTCATATTTTTTGGAACGACGTACCTTATCGCGCGTTATCGAAAAGGGGCTAAACGGAAATTCTTATGAAAAAGTTGTCACGACACTTTTTTGATTTATATGATGAATGCTAGATGGCGCTGTGATCAAAATATTTTATTTAAGTTATAATAATCAATTAGTTTAAAACGTTAAGAAAGAGAGAGACAGACGTTTTAAACTTAAAAAAATAAAATTTTATTATAATTCCCTCACTAATTAATCGAAAGGAACTTCGTTCCATCCCGGTGTTCCTTTCCAGTTTTTTATTATAATAACGGCAATTTAGAATTTTTTTGAAATTACTTCCAATTTTTCTGGTGTTTTTTTTTGCCATGTGTGGTTATCTAATTAATATCGATAAACATCTGCCTACAAATATCTCTTTTAAACATATTTCCCAGATTCGTTCCATTTCGAGACATTTCCAAATTCAGCCCTAGCAATCGTCTCTTCATCTACAACAGGGTACTCATTCAACTGATCGTTGAACACAACTCTGGTACTACGTTTATAATTGAATTGCCCTCTCGTCTTTAACTTCTAAACAATAGACTACTGCTTGGCTATAGCCACGGATTTATTGTACGATGAAAATCGCTGAAAGAGATAGCAATCTATTAAAATTACATGAGTAGAAAAGAGACCTAACGAGTAAAAGAGTTTCAACGTATGCCACGTTACAACTGATAGTAGTTTTAAGGGTACTATTCACAATATAAATATTATGATAGTATCAGAAGTATGTACAATGCACTACAGAATACTACAGATGTATATTATAATTATTATAAACGACAGCTTCACTGTTCTTGGTTTATCCGTTGACTAGTTTTCATAATACTTTATTTCTCAAAAAGTGTTTGCAAAATCCATAGTATTTTATTTATTATAACCTTTTCATTAATTTAGTAGGTAATAGAATAAGATAGTTAATTTATTGTGTAATTTTGGTAAGTTCGTGCCAGTTAAAGTGTGTAATTAGACTTAAGTTAAAATTTGTATGCTCATTATAAGTGAACATTGTTTTTGTGAGCTAATAAAGATTATATAAATAAGAATTACTGAAAAGTATTAATCATCCCGTAGAAGTGTTTTATGTACTAGATCTATCTGTATGTATATAAATCTATGATATCGTTACTATTGAACTGATTTGGATCACAAAGATAGTGTGCATCAAAATCGTGTAGTTTTAAAGATTTAAGCATACATACAGCGGAAACGACTTTGTTTTATACTAAGTAATGATCATTAACACTTTTCTGAAGTTTAATTGTAAGAAAAGTCACAATTTCAACACATTTATGCTTAAAATACTTCCTTATTCCCACATATTGGTTGTCGGCTATATTCTGAAGCATCCATACACGCGTAGATGTCACATTTTCCTCGTACGTGATGATTTCAACTTGTCAACTACGTACGTCTTATATAACTTTTGTATCTGACTGTCATAGGGTGGGTCGATACCTATATTACCATTAGTGTCACCCCGTATTATTTTTTTTTATTACCATGTACGCAGACGAGCCAACGGCCCACCTGATAGGAAGTGGTTACCGTCGCTCATGAACCTCTGCAATGTCAGGAGACACTGAGGGGTCGCTACCTACGACCTAACTTTAAGGACCCTCCTCAAGCCTCGTTTGAAGAAGGACAAGTCATAGCGCGTATTACTACAGTGCTGGGTTTTGACCTCAGCAGGGGCGAAGATACTAAGTGCGAGTAGGAGGTAGTGCAATTTGATTTTCACATACCCTACATGCCCAAGCCTACAAGCCCAGTGATTTTCTTCAATCCAAAAATAGGGTACCGTTCAATTATGATACCAAGATCTGACGACTGTTTTGGATAAGGCATTTTAAGCATTTTTTGTGAAAGTATTTCTGACGTCATACATTTTACACATTGATGTCCTACAATTTTAGAGCTGATCACAAAAACCACCTCCTTAAAAATGTTGCCTATAAACAAAAGACCAAAAATCCCCCAAATTAACCACATTGAAAGCTTAAAGAGATTCGCAATGGAATTCGCGGAAAACATAATTAAGAGTCGGGCGTAAAGTTGGCAACTTTAACAGAATTACCGGCTGAACGGGAATAAGTTGATTCGCGGCCCCAAGGCCTCCAGTCATACGTAACTTCATTCCAGTATTGGGTTCCGTACAGGAGATATCAGGAGAAATACCAGAAAAAATTAGGATTAGTAATGAACTTTTTGCACCTGTGTTGTAGTCCTATCATTGGTTTGTGCTGGATTCAGATCTCTTTAGTCAGCAACTATAGTCTTGCCTAATGGTTGAAATCTTACTCCAATATGCAGTGTAGGCGACAGAATCAATATTTCATATTTTTTTATATTCTAGTAAAGATCATAGTTGTGTCGACGATAGCACCATTTGTAAATAGTTTAAATATTTATTATTTAAACCTCTTTTGTGTAAAAACTTTTTGAATTGTAATAGAGAATAGATGTTGGCGCACTTATTTGAATTTAGAACATTCCATTGCCAAATACAGACGTTTTGTACATTTTTTCACAACTTTTATTTTCTTAGTTTTATTTAATGATTCCTTCTTAACTTCTCTCTCACTGGCAGCATTAGGTTTTTTACATGCAGGTTTCAACACGAAGTTTTCCTTCAACGTTTTAGTAAAGTTAGGGTAAATTAAATATATTAAATTTCTATAAATTAACTAAAAGGTACTTGTGGGCCTGTGGAAACTGTGAAATTTTCTAGTGTCGATATCATTATAATGCTAATCATAAACGATAATATAATGGTGACATTTCAGGGTGCCGAAATTTATTTTTTCTAATTTGGCTTCACTCTGATATTCATAATATTGTCTCCTGATGTTTTAGTGCCATGGTTCCGGCCACAAACTAAATGAAAAATATCCTTATTGAGTTTGGGTTTCGGTTCTAACGAACCAAAGTTTGGTTTATACGAGAACCTGGGAATGTAATCAAGTTATTGGTCATTTTTAGATAGTTCCTTTATTGTACAAATATAGATAGAGGTATGTACATGACGGCGTAAATAGTGTATTGAGGTGTAATGACGTTGTAGATAGTCGTTCTTCATTCGGTTTTGTCAGGAATGACTGAATGTCCATTTGAACACTCGATGATCAACACTTTTACACAATAAAAACTTCAAAATAACGAGTTTTAACAGTTTATTACTTTTTTGACAAGAGGTCCGTTCGCCTCGACGATTCAAACACGAATGAATAATAACAGCGGCCAACGCCTGTATTTATAGCAAGTCTCCACTTCCAACTACCCGCACGGTGAATAGGTTGGTTTCCCTTGTTATCACCCCGTTATTCATTTCAAGAATTAATAACTCATCCCAAAATTTCATGACATGGAAAAAATTCGGGATTTCGCTAAAACTGCCTGATAATATCAAACGTATAGGCAGATGTTTATCAATATTAATCAAAAAGTGTCACTTCTCAAACAAAAATAAAGAATCAAAACTGTAAATCAGTTTTGATTATTTATTTTTCAAAAAAGTACTTCACAGATCTTGATACAGTTGTGCCCAACGATAATGTAGACAAAAACTATGCCACAATAAAAGTCAGTACAAAACGTGCGGAGTTAAGTTGAAATTACTACGCACAGAAAATAAATGTGAAAATATGTGAAAAAAATCAGTCGAATACTTGTTTTGGACAAAATGACGATGCCAAGGGCTCTATTTGGAAATGTCTCTAAAAATCTAAAGGTTACTTGATACTTGTCAGATCTTGCTAGTAGATATATTCAGTCTATAAAAATATAATAATCTTTATTTGAAGGCTACCAATGGCCCAAAAAAAATGTTAGTATTACAAATAACTTACAAGCTATGTTAGTAATTAAAATAAAAGTTTTTGTAAGTCGCCACTGTATCGCTCCATGCGACACAGCACAGCAACGATTCACATACACACAATCGAGTCTGGTGGCGATCATATTCAGGACACTGTTGGAGCCCGCACCCTGCGCACCAGGGATACACACCTCTTACTTATTGTTGCGTAGAAGCAATCAACACGCGCTTCGGCAAACATCCGAATTTAGATTTTACTGATACTTTAACTAATTTACTAGAAAACTAGGGCAACACAAGTAAATATTTAAATAAACTTCAGGGTCACAATTGTAAGTACACTTGCTAAAAACTTCACAAAGTCTCGAATAGGCTCGTTTAAGTTTCGTTCAGTCCGAGACGAGTCAGAGAAAGACTCTGTGAAGCTGATTTGAAATGCTAATGAGCACTCGCGGATTCCATTCAAGATTAGGGCGTTAAGATACAGAATATACTACTAAACAGAGGTATTACTCGTGTTTTTTGGAAAACATGGAAATTTTTGACTAGAAGACAGCTGACGGTGATACAATAGAATGCTGTATATTGACTTAAGGAAAATCCTTAAAGACAGGTCATAGTTAGGGACTCCGCAGTGTCTCTGTTGTTCGTGAATGACAGTAACTACTCGCTTAAACTAATCGACCACCACTAGTAACTAAGTGTGTGAACAATATATTATCATTCTTCTTCTAAATTTCTTTAAATACTCGCGGTTGTCTACATCACCTACACTATTACTAAACGGGTTCTTACCACGATTATTTTCAATTGAGCGATCCTGATATTTCGGCACTGTTTCAATGTTCAAATGTGAGTTCGAGTTCCAGTGGTACCGGCAAACGAACGAGAAAGAGGGTAGACAGATTTGTCTACTCTTAAATGACCTACCCGCAGTTCCTCAGTCTTCCCGTGATCATGGCGCTTGAAACAGTGCCGAAATATCGGGATCGCTCAATTGAAAATAATCGTGGTTAGAACCCATTCTTCTTCTGTATATCTCAATTTAACTTCTTGCTCATAATGTAATGTTTAATATGAATTTTATATTTCTTATCTCACCATAATCATCTCGCAGACGTCCACTACTGAACTTAGGTCTCCACTAATTTCACCATAACGACCGGTCATTTTGCTTCCCGTATTTTCTCTTGCTTGCCTTCTGTCTTTTTCTGTGTCTAAGACCTCTTTAGTTAATAGTGAGGGTAACTGGAGTCCTCGCGATTTATCTGTCAAGTTTATGCGTAATTTGCTTTCTGAATAACTTTTTGGTAATTGCATTGGAGGAGTGATAATGAATTGGATTCTTTGGGTTTGTGGTCCATAAATTTTATGAAGATTCATTTTGAAATGAAATTTTTAATACAGGGAAATCTAAACCTGAATGTTACATTATTTTCTGGTAAAAAAATATTGGTTGCCTGTAAAGTCGGTATACGGGCGAAAGTTTTACGTGACAACGACTCGGGCATGGTTAGCCCGCCTAAGAGCGAGAGAGATAGACATAAAAAGTGGAAGGGACGCGTGCCTTTCACTCGCTCTCATTGTGAGCGCATAACTTGAGCGGAGCGTAACGCAGTTTCTTGAAGTGTCACCCGGCAAACAAATTTATAAGACGTTGTCACGTCAAAATTTAAAGTTAATATTTCTACAATGACTGAAAGAAGACATCACACAGAATCACGCCTAAATGAGGAAGATGAGAATGTATAATTATGAAAATAATATGTCTCATCATAAACCTCCTTTACCACAACTCTTTTGTCATTGACCAATCGAATTCACTTTACAAACGTCCATCAGCTTTCAGCCTCATCAGCAAACCGTTCTATAAACAATGTGCTATTCCTACTGTTGATTCAAAGTCGCTATTTTCGGGTTATATAATTTGCTTTGGTTCTTCCACGAATCTCTTTATTTATAATTCAACAACTTTAATTTGACACAGAGAAATTACAAGCATAGCTTCACTGCTCTTTGACAGAGTAAGAATACAAATCTCAAGCTAAAATTATCGCAAGTTCAAATAACACCCTACAATTTGATCAGCTAATTTTAATCTTGTCATATTTTTTTATTTTATAATATTTACTGTTTTTAATTTGTGATGTTCTAATTGTATCTAATTTATATTATGCATGCTGTAATCACTTTTAATTAAGGGTACATATAGTCATAACCTTTGATTTAGATAAGTATGCATTATTAGTGTACTCTTGTTAGTGATCCTGAAATAAATAAATAAATAGCTACTATTCACACTTCCAATCTAATCTCTTAACGAACAAAAGCAGAACAAATGTAATATAATAGTTCATTAACACTAGTGTCCGCGGTACCTACCAATATACCCGATATTATACCGAGGAAATTGCTAGTGTCGAAGAAACTATGTCCTCAATCAATCACTTTGCTCTCTGAGGCATAGCTGCTATCGACCACAGGAAATTCAACCTTGTACCAAAAACTATAGCGTCTATTATCCCTTGCATGTTTTTTGTTAGTATCGTGATTAGTTTGACGAAGTACGAATTCCATTAATTAATAATAAATGTATCGTACAAATTGGAGATGTAATTCGTTGGGGTTATCGAAAGTAGATTGGAACAAAATTGTACGTGAAGTTTTTGTGCCTGATATTAGTTTTGTTTTGTGTTAAACTTTTAATTGTTTGTGTTGAAGTTTTGGATGATT
Organism: Trilocha varians; assembly: GCA_030269945.2. Lineage (NCBI taxonomy): Eukaryota > Metazoa > Arthropoda > Insecta > Lepidoptera > Bombycidae > Trilocha > Trilocha varians. Next base: position 747,525 of record AP028265.1, read on the forward strand.
TTATAACTGTTTAAGCATAGTATCATGCATGTTATTATACACGACATAAATCTTTTTTTGAATCACTCTATCTATTAAAAAAACTATCAACATACATTGCGTAGTTTTAAAGATTTAAGCACACAGCTCCACTCTTCGGTGTTTTCCGAGCGCTATGACTTGTCCTTCTTCAAACGAGGCTTGAAGAAAGGCCTTAAGGTAGGTCGTTGGTAGCGGTCCCGAAGTGGTCCCTGACAGTGCAGAGTTCCATGAGCAACGGTATCCACTTACGATCAGGTAGCTCGTTAGCTCGTCTGCTAACAAGGCAAAGAACAGAACAAAAAATAGGGACAGAGAAAGCTACTTTGTTTTCAGAGATGACCTTGTGAGACACAGCAAAACATTTACAATATTAATAAATCGATTGCTATCTCGTATAACGACTTCGAATCAAGGAAAAACGCGTCAACACAGTAAACGGTTACTTATCTCGCTTCCTTTCGTCTTTTGTTGAGAGGCTATCACTTGTCACGGAGAAAAAATCCAATACTGACACAACACAATTAGTTAACAGAAGTCAATTGTCAAACAAATCATACGAAATAGCAAATCGTATACAAAAAAGAAATTTAAAGTTGGACTGACAGTGAAAAGTAATATAAGTATAATACGCGAATGATATTAAAGGGTATACCGAAAACCTTTGTACATAAGCTTAACATTTGTATAGAATACTAGCTGCCCCGCGCAACTTCGTAAAAAAATATTTAGGCGTGGCCTAAAAAAAAAACCCCTAACATTTAGGGGGATGAAAAATAGATGATGGCCGATTATCATAGATGCCGGATAAGCACAAAATCATCATCAAAATCGGTCAAGCCATTTCGGAGGAATATGGCAACGAAAACTGTGACACGACAATTTTATATATTACCTAGATTAATTTGTGGTAAGAGAATGTCATAATTTTTCTGCCTCGATATTAATCTGTCTGTGTTCAATGACAGATTAAGTGGGCATGTAAGCTATACATCTTTTTAGTTTATTAATCTGTGGTAAGAGAGTGCCATAAATCTTTTACCTACAAAATAAAAAATACAGTACTATGTGTGTGTAGAGAATCCTACACATAATTGTTTACAAGTCTAATAGACTCTTGATTGACAAAGAATATTGCAAAGCAATAAAAACATCACAAGTTCTTTTACTTCTAAAAGTAATCAGATATCTACAATCTAATATTGGTCTAACATTCAAAGCAATCAAAACATGGAAAGTGTGCCGCAGTGCGTAACGCGTCGCGCCATCCCGCATAATCCCGTGCTGAGTACTGGCCTCAGCCGGGGTTCGGGGTATGAGCGGTTGGAGGTTTTAGTGAGGTTCAACTCCCACACAATAGTAGGAGGCGATTTCCTCCAACTAAAACAATAAAAAAAAATTCATTTCATTCCACACAAATCTATTTTCATCATAAAAGTATTTATAACTATGTAGGTGAACCACGCAACTTTGCCACAAAACGATGAAAATCTTTATATCGTGTTAAGTTTGGAATTTTACGGATGTAGGTACTGCCAAAGATTACTCACAAAACACTAGAATATAACGCGTACAATTATAACATCTGGAATCAACATCATGAACAACAGAATGAAGCCAATTTAAAGTGCACCGATCGCGCGTAACTACACGATATTCTGGCGTTAGTGTACTGATGACACTCAATTCGTTTAACACACTAATAAAATATTACAAACACATAAGTTCTTTAAAATTTCACTTTGTTATTTCTGATGTTGATTGAACATCGTGTTGTTACGCGCGATCGGTGCACTTTAAATTGGCTTCATTCTGTTGTTCATGATGTTGATTCCAGATGTAATAATTCTATGTTACAACGTTAAAAACATCACGACTTCATAATGTTAGTATCGATTCAATATAATTTAAAATGAACGTCAAACCTAATCGAACCTTTGCACTCTTCACCTTTTTCCAATTCACAACACAATCATTCACAACCTTTATCAATTTCACTAGGAACGCAAATTAAACGAAAAAAAAACATCGCCCATTTTAAATTTCGAATGGCAACGTAAAAGAATTTCTCATTTCCGAACTGATAGCTTAATAAAACAAATGATCCGGCTCGACGGAAGATCGCTTTTGTTTCAAAATGTTAACAATTTGATTTTTTGATTAATTAAACGAATCCCGATGTCTGGAACACGCACACGTGTTCGACACGTGAGAGGGACGGATGACATCTTGTCTCCTTTCGACTGACTTCCCATTTCAACTGTATTTTTTTGTTATCTCATAAATTTAGTTGGGCTAGATCTATTTGGATGATTCTTGTTTCAGATGAAAAGTGATGGTCGACATGAGATCCCATTTTTAAAGATCGAGTAGGAAGTAAAGCAGGGTAAAGGGTTTATATTTAAAAATGTATGTTTTAAATGGACTAGAATACATGATTAAATAATTTGCTGTGCGTGTTTGTGTACATTTCTTTTTGTTCTAGATAAACCGATTTCGATGATTGCTTTTTGTTAGTAACCAGATACTTTGGACGTAATCTCAGATATTTTTGTGATAAAGATTTCATATGCAATTATTCTTGAAAAATAGATGTCTGTTGTTTTCGTTTTTGTGAGAAAACAATAATACCCATGATGAATCAATAGGTCTACTCATCTATATAAATGCCATAAAATTATTACATCTGGAATCAACATCGATCGGTGCACTTTAAATTGGCTTCATTCTGTTGTTCATGATGTTGATTCCAGATGTAATAATTCTATGATAAATCCATGGAAATGGTGAAGTATCTCAATTGTGTGTTATTTAGCTATTAATTAACTTTCAAAGCTATTACGAATACAATGTACTTCGATTGTTTTTGCCAATCAAATGTAATGAACGAGATTGTTTTGCGTCGAGACTATTGTTTGAAGATTTGAGTTCTTCTGTACTTTGAAACAAATTGATTGTTTGAATATATTGTTATTCTACTCGTCTATTATTATTTAGTCTCTGTATTGAATATTGATGTATCATTATTATTTTAGAGAGTTAGTTACTGAAGCTTTGTTAAAATTACTTGTTTCTTTAAACTTTAAAAACCATTGTCTGTTTCTTTGCATTGTAAGTTTAAGATCCTATGGTACAAATGTAACAATAATTTAAGGAATTTAGGGTTTTAATAAATTTGACACTTCTTTAACTTACAAAAGATATCTTATCTTCGCATGACACCTCAAATAATATTTCTTCGCTCCTCGATGTTTTCCGAGCGCTATGACTTGTCCTTCTTTAAGACAGTAGGTCGTAGGTAGCGGGCTCTGACTTTGCAAAAGTCCATAAGCGGTAACTACTTACGGTCAGGTGGCCTGTTAGCAAGTATGCTTTCATTCCAATTAAAAAAATAACACGAACTTATCCTGGTAGATATTCTACTCTAACACTATATTTTTTCATGAAAATCCAATCAGTAGTTTTTGCGTCCATACTCATATTATAAAGAAACAACAACAAAATACAAATCGAAAATATACAGCTCCTTCACGTACGATTTACTTTCCACAAGAAAACAAAGCAAGAACAGAAATGTAGTAAATAAAATGCAGCGTTCAAACAAGTGGAAGAGTAGTTTTGCAATTCAAACTTCACCTCATATCGGTTTACGGACGAATGATTTGGAGACTGACTACTGGGATCCAAGTTATGGGATGGCACGGTTTAAAATAGTAACGCTTGCTGAGTTTGTTTCTTTTCTTTCTTCTTTTGAGAAAGTTAAAATGTTTTGGTAACAATACCATGGTCATCAACAGCCTTAAACCTCTTGGCTCACTTCTCTTTTTTTGGAAATTGCAGGACTTCCACTGTTTTGCAGGTGGGTTATGTGGGAGTTGAACCGCACTAAAACCTCCAACCGCTCACACTCAGTGTCCGAGCCCGGCTGAGGCCAGAACCCAGCACGGGGTTTTGAGGGACGAAGCGACGCGTTACGCTCTCGGCACACTTTCCCGTCGCGCCGCCCCCGGATGGTGTGGAGTTTACGTCAGATGTCTTTCACTTGCACCACACTCCACGACGCATGGGTTTCTGATACAGTGAACACGTAACACGAATATTTGCTTTCCCTGTGTAAAACACGCTCGCTTTGCTGACCAGAAACACACAAGCATTCGTCTATCCATTGTATTTTTGCGAGGGAAATGGCACGGTTCCATTTCATGTTATAATAAATTCTGGAAAGGCGAACGCCGGGGAATATAGGACTTTTTACTGCGATAAATTTAAATTAGTATGCTGTGAAATGAATTTTAAATGTTGATGTATTTCGACGGAGTTGGTTTATGTGATTCTTACTGCGAGGTTAAAGAATTATTGTATTCGTAAAGTTTTTGTTGCTATGTTACGGTACCTGCGATATTACTTTACGGGTTGAGTTACTCGTACATGAATATTACACGCTATTTTCATTATAACTAAATGAATTTTAATTTTATTACTAAAGGCGGTGAAATTCTTTTTTTTTTATCTAATTGTGATAAAACCTTCCGTTTAGTGCTTTATCCTGAATATACATTGTTAAATTAAACAAAGACTGGCTTAGATATTTCGGTTTAAAGAAATTTATGTCTCAAAAGAATACAATTCACTTACATGAGAAAAATAAAATATTTACTAACACAATTTTGTTCGTTCAAGCAACTATGCAAAAACAATAACAATAAATTGTCACATGTATCCAATTTACAAACTAACAAAAACATAATCACAATAATTTAGTTTAAACTTAAGACTTTAAACTTCAAACTTAAGAATATAAAGAAAGCAATTCTTGCTGCAAAACTTAACTTACTTAAGTAAAAAAAATGAGAAAGAAAGTGGGTAGTTACAAACAGTTTCAAACGTAAGTGCGAAGACAATGAATTACTGGAAGCGACATTACACAGTCAGTGTACATGTTTACAAGTTTATTAGTAGTACCTCTTACTGAATCTTGCATCGCTCATAAAGCCTAAATATTACAAAAAGTATATTTTTTTAAACACACGCGGATAGGATCGGATCCCTCATCGCTAATAAAAATCGTAGTAAAAACCCGTTTAGTCAATAAACAAAGTCAGCAATAACTCTAAAACAAAACTATATTTTATTCTTACATTTTATTTATTGTCTCCTCTCTTCGTTTACGTCGAAACACCTTTTATCTTAGAAAGTTTACAACGTTCCACAGCATGTGTTCAAGTCTTGTTCACATATAAGTTTTATAACTCTGTTGCAGATAGTTTTAAAAGATTTAAGTGTGTTTGTTATCGAGGAATCGTGTTTAACTTTGTCTAGTTGAACTTGTTGTTTACGTGCAAGTTTTTTTATAAAACTTAGTTCAAGATAGGATTTAACTTTTAATTCTTCTGTAACTGGTTCGAGTTTCTGTTGTATTGCATGTATGAAAATGTGTATAGGAATAATAATAAGTTTAGTAAGTATTATGGGATTAAACACTTTTTCTTTAGGCTCTTCATAATTATAGGGTGGGCAATCTAACGTTTGCATTTTGAACTACTGTTTATTTAGAGAATGACAGCTCAAATGTCATTCAATTTGTGTTCGAAAATGTGTTGGAAAATGCGAACTTTATATGGCCCACCCCTTATATTAACGTTATTAAGCATGATATACCTACTATCCTTCGTTATACTAACGAAATTCAGCCACTATCCCAAAATATGAAATACATATACTACATTTATCGACCAACATTTTCTAAATCTTCAATATATCAAGCCAAATTATCCATAAAACTAAAAATATAATTAAATATCTTGTCAAATCCTTTTTCCTGCCCTAAACCAAAACAAACAACACTAACAACAGTCTTGTGTAACAGTATACATTGCCTCGAGTACATCTCAATCAATTAGTTTCACTCCCTCGTCTCTGATTACATTGCGAACTTCACCAAATGCACGAAAACTTTCAACTATTATACCAAAATCCATCCAGCCACCTCCCGCGGTCCTGACCAGGTCATCGGTCTACCTTGTGGGAGGTCTGTCTACGCTGCGCCTACCAGTTCGTGGTCGCCACTCTAGAACTTTTCGGCCCAATCGGCCATCAGTTCTGCGCACAATGTGTCCTGCCCATTGCCACTTCAAAGATGCAAATATCGACATAAACTTTCCAAATCCTGTTTATATCAAGCCAAATTATCCATAAAACAAAAAAACTTGAGAGGTTTCAAGGGAAACCCGGATGGAACGAAATTCCTTTCGATTAATTAGTGAGGGAATTGTAATAAAATTGTATTTTTCTATAAGAGAGCGAGAGACAAACGTTTTAAACTAACTAATTATTATAACTTAAATAAAATATTTTGATCACAGCGCCATCTAGCATTAGTCATATAAAACAAAATAAGGAATTGTTTTAAAAGATTTTAATCACAGTGCCATCTAGCGATAATAATCTAAAACAAATAAAATGTCGTGACAACTTTTTCATAAGAATTTTCCTCTAGCCTCCTTTCGATAACTTATAAGGAACTTCGTTCCAAAAATATACCCTCAAATCTTTTTCCTGTCCTAAACCAAAACAAACAATACTTACAACAGTCTTGTGTAACAGTATACATTGACTCGAGTACATCTCAATCAATTAGTTTCACTCCCTTGTATCTGATTACATTAGTAATGTTGCCGAATGCTGTCCGAACGTAATTACACTTATTAGCCTCAATGTGGAGTCCATTAATAATAATATGTCTATTTAAGGCATTCATTTGAATATCAAAGAAAATATAGTAGAGTAGTTTATTCTTGCGTCTTGTTTTAAATAGAAGAGCAATCTTTATTAGATTACGCAAAAGGATCAACAGAAAGAACCTAATAATAGTTCTTTATCTCTAGTCTCTTCATGTTTTAAATAATTTCCTATATTTCGCTGAGAGAAAAATTACTGAAGTTATCAAAGATAATATATTTCAAGCTTTATTATACTGTCACTTACAATATTACTAAACGGGTTCTTACCACGATTATTTTTAATTGACGAAAATAAAGCCAAAAAAACTAGTTTTGAGACGGCAGCCGATACTGTCAGTGTGGTATGTCGAAATGTGAGTTCGAGTTCCAGTGGTACCGGCAAACGAACGAGAAAGAGGGTAGACAGATTTTTCTGCTCTTAAATGACCTACCCGTAGTTCTTCAGTCTTCCCGTGATCATGGCGCTTGAAACAGTGCTGAAATATCGGGACCTCTCAATTAAAAATAATCGTAATTAAAAAGTGATGTAGATAACCGCGAGTGTTTAAAGAAATTTATTTATTATACTGTTTTATGTTCTATTATAATAATATCTTCTAACTCTAACTTCGAAGAGACCATCGAATAGAACTCACAAGAACTCATAGATCACTGAACCCTAAAACAATTTACACCTATAACTACTATATATACTACTAACCTCACCTAAACAGACTAAGGTTATACCTAAGCCTGTTTTACTCACAAACATACAAATATATTCCTTTACCAACGATTTCGTAAACCACACCAAAGCTCGAATCGCTCTCCTGAGATTCACACCCGGCCTGATATCGAAAATACCGATTCTATATCAGATGGACGGCTTCAAACGATCGGTGCGAAATTGGCCAATAGTTTCGAAACTGATATATGTTACGAGAATATGTAGGCTTTTGGCTAATTTCGGAGAGATTGTTAATGGATACCTAATGATTTAAATTTGAAAATGTAATCATTAAGATTACCTTTTGAGAATGAAAGCCATGACCTTATTTTTATTTCTGTGTAGGTAGAAAAGCTTACGGCACATAGTGGTTACAGTTTAGCGTTGCTCTTGAACTCCTACCATGCCAGGACATTGAGAACCACTAAACAGGACTCTTGTTAAACCACGTTAAAATGCCACATAAAGTCTTCTAAATTCTGAACACTCTGATTCTACATCACTTAAACTATTACTAAACGGTTTTTACCACGATTATTTTTATTTGAGACGGCAGCCGATACTGTCAGTGTGGTATGTCGAAATGTGAGTTCGAGTTCCAGTGGTACCGGCAAACGAACGAGAAAGAGGGTAGACCGATTTGTCTGCTCTTAAATGACCTACCCGCAGTTCTTCAGTCTTCCCGTGATCATGGCGCTTGAAACAGTGCTGAAATATCGGGACCTCTCAAATAAAAATAATTGTGGTAAGAACCAGTTTAGTAATAGTTTAAGTGATGTAGATAACTCTGATTCTACTTAAACTTAAATTATAACTATTATTGAAGTATAAAGTTTAATAATAACCCATAATCCCAAACTTTGGAAGAGACATCACGTTCAAATCGCTTCCCAAACCGATACGATCCCAGATGTTGTAAGATCAACGAAAGATCGATCCCAAACTCAAAACTAACAAATGACCATTCAAATAAGATCGTTTAAACGGATCACCGAAGTTATATACGTGGCCTTTGAGCAAATATAACCAGAGAGTGCTTAGGGAACTAGTGAAGACCAATGCTGGTTTTTCTTTGTCTGATTTGAAATGGTTTTCTCTTGCACTGGATGTTTGCAATGTTTCTTTTGATTTGTGATGATATCCAGCAATATGCTCAGCTAATTTGTGTGTGTGTGTCTGTGTATGTGTGTGTTTGTCTGGAAAATGTTGTCAAAATTATTGAATGCGAAGTTTTTTATAATTTAAACCCATTATCCGAAAATATGGAATGTCTATGCCAATAGATTTTTCTGTCTAAGTAAATAGTTATGCACCACGCCCTCACTTCTATTAATTGCATAGAAGATAACATCAAAAATCGATAAAACATTGCCAGCTCAATTTTACAACCGATAACAGACCAAAATTTTAGCAAACCCTTACCTTAAGCACTTTATATCAGTGATAACCAAATGCTAAGTTATATTACCTCCTGTTATATATGCTCGAAGGCAGAAACTTAGACAATCCGAGATGTGTACCCGCCCTATCTGCAGGGTTGATCTGCCGCAACTCCCAAGTACCAATATCGGTCACTTTATTGCCGCGCCACGTGCTACGTATGAAATTGTGGGGGCTTATTCTGAAGTTGATTTGGAGAAAAATATTATTAGTTTCGTTTGTATTGGGATATGTAACCTTTTCTAAGATGACGTTGGGTGAATGTCCTGTAAGAATAAAGACTTGGACGCGTTTTTGTTTTTGGGATCTGATAGATTTTTTATCAATTTCAATCCTTGCTGGTACCCCATATCTTCTTCTTATATATAAAAATGAATTGCTGTTCGTTAGTCTCGCTAAAACTCGAGAACGACTGAACTGATTTGGCTTATTTTAATCTTGAAATATTCGTAGAAGTCCAGGGAAAGTTTAAACGGTGGGAAAATTTCCTTATGTGACGCAGACGAAGTTGTGTGGGCCATCTAGTAAGATTATACAAAGAAGAGAGTTTACTATTTTGTAATCATCGACTTCTCTTTTTATAGTTTTTAGATAGTCCTGAAGAGTAGGCTGAAAGCAGCAATCCTGAAGTTTTCTTTGACATTGCAAAAGTCTAAGAGCAACGGTATCTTATGCTATGCAAATTGTCTAAACAACAATACTGTATATTTCCTAAAAACAAACACGTCCTGTTATTTATCAACATATCAAATTACTGTCCAAACACGAAGCATATTAAGCAGTCAAAGGCAAGTTCATTGAACCGTTCAATCGGGAAACCTTACAGAATACCTCCAGACCAAGTACTGGTCCCTTTATTACCCACATTCGGGCGCAATTTGACAAATTGATTCGGCCAGCGCCTGATTCCGGGCCCTAACAATTATTGAACACGGATCGGCCTGTTGATAACGGCTCCGTACAACCGAATTGTTGTACTGTAACTGTTTTATGGCGCGATTATGTGTTAAGTGACCGAACAATTTGAAAGGACAAGTTTGTTGATGTTTCATTTTTAGTATGCGTCTTCGTTTATAGAGGTGAAAATTTGGTTATACATTTTATATAACACTCGTAACTTCTTTATATAACGTTGACTTTGGCCTTGCAAAGTTAAAAATTTTAGCCATGAGAATGTTATAATATACAGTGTCTACTGATAGTTCAAAGATCTATGAATAACGGTAAGATGGACCGTTAGCTCGTCTGCCTGCAAGGCAATATTATTAAAAAGGATATTATGCTTCTTAAACGTCTAGTTCCAAACCTAGCCTCATCTTTAAATACTGAATACTTTTGTTAGGACTCCACGAACTCGAATTCCTTTTGTATAAACTTAAACAATAATAAATTGGAAGCATCTAAAATTATCAAACTACAAGGACTCAAAAATGTTCAACAACAAATTCCAATTTGAAATTCCTGGAACGCAGCAAAACGGTCACTGCGAATACCTGCGTGTAAACGCTGTGGTCAAGTTGCAGTGACGTTGGCATCTGAGGCAGCCATTTTGGACAACGTGCATTTCAATTTAGTGGCATGCAGATTAACACGATATTCTGTTAGTTTGTGTAGCTGGATACTCTAGACATTTAGGATAGTTGAGACAGTTTTGTGAAATGAAATGAAATGAAATATTTATTTAACTAAAGAAACAATTATATACTCTATAATAAATCTCCCGTAGTATTTACCAACCACGTATAAGTATATTTTTCTTTTTTAAATATAGATTTACCATAACACCATTTACTATCCGTTATGCTAACAGCACTTAAAAGCACTTTTCAATTACTTCAAACTACATATCGATTTCATTCGAAAATTTAACAACGGAATAGCCGAAATTTCAGACCATTAAATATTGTGTCCGGTCTATTTATTCTGTACAATTATTCATAGTACTTAATCATCCAAATCGGATTAGGTTAATGGAGCTTCCATTCCAGTGAGCTTTTACTAATTTACCTTTTAATAGCTTATACTATTTAGATAAAAGCTGAGCTTTTGATCAAGTAATTCCGATTGCGAATGTGAGAATTTTATTTGTTTCATGGCATTTATAATATTTTAAATTTGTATTTTTACGATATTGAATAATTATTATGAAGAGTGAAGTTTATATTGAAGAGTGTTTTATTTGGAGAATATTTTTTCTTAATACCTACTAACGTTACATACAAAATATAGTAGATTACGATAAGTGTTTTTGTCGATCAGTCAGGTCAAAAGCCGTAAAGAGAATCCGTTAAACATGGCTTAAAGTAGACATAGTGCGCACAAAACATCAAAGAAGCTCTTGAATACAATTGTGAGTAGAAAAAAAAATGAAGCACTCGATGATGACAAAAACGGAATTCATTTTTAAAACACATAATATTTCAGAAGGTGAAACAAAATAGAGATAAAATACAAAAGCTAGAATACAAAGGTACTACAGAACTTGTTCGCACTGCAATTTGTTTCATATGAACTCTTGAGTGGATTGCTTTGACAAATAACACAAGTTATACGTCGGAAAACAATTTTAGTTTATCATAAAAAATAGTTCAATCATAAAGAAAAAAAAAAATACTTTTATTCAGCACACACTTAGATACTAAATAAAAAGTAAAAACAAAAAACATAAATAAAATAGAAGAAATTGTGCTTAAGATGTGCACTGAAAAGGCGACCAGCTTAGCATACAGCTACAGCTCTGAATCTGTAGCGCTGATTTTCAGCTGGACCTATTGAAATCAGCGCAAAGCTACACTAATGTCGGTTTCATTGTATAGGTAATTTAACATTTTTCATTAAAATCAACAAAAAAAACGAGAACGGTAGACAATCCATCAACTTAATTTTTACCAGTCCATTACTCCATCATTACTGGTCAACCAAAAAAAAAACTGAATAACTGTGATTAAAATAAAATGTTCGAGCATAACCTCACCGCACCTCTTTCGTGTTCGAAATTTGAAAAATAAAAAAGAAAGTGTTATCTGTCAGAATTGTTTTAAGCGCCAAATTGTAAAATTAATTAAATAATTATTGTAAACACAAAAAGTCACATCTTATTTATTTCCTTTGGTATTTCTGCAATTTACTCCCACATATCATTTGATACTGGACTACTAAATTATGAATGTAAAAGGTGAGAAAGGCCTAAGAAGAGGTAGTTGGATTGTGTGAAAGAAGAAAATGGCGGCATGACAAAAGACTTATGCCAGCTTAACAATAAACGGAGAGAAAAAACATATTGCGCTGACCCCATTTAAAGGGGATAAGATTAAGCCCAAAAAGTATATTGAATCGTTGAAATATCCCTAAAAACACATAATATAAATGAAAATAAACCGTAAATTAATGAAACACAAGTCCTATTTGTAAACAGCACGACACCCGTATAAGGTACGACAAACAATAGTAATTCACCGAGTGACACAAATTAATATCGATGCTGGAATCACAAACGGCTGTGAGTATACTAGAGATGTAGGGCTGCCATGTCGGGGTGATTCTGTTTATTATTACAATGTAAACAGATGAGCTAACGGGTCACCAGATCGTAAGACTATTAAGCTTATTAAAGCCATTTCTACAAGTGGGTGTGATAAAGGCGATTTCTACACTAAAAGACCTGCACAGACTTAAGCATCGTATAGAAATATATACCTGCAAATTGGAGAAGATTTAAATACTTCGAAGATTTGTGAAACCCCTGCATTATACAGGGTGATTTTTTAAAGATGGTACATATTGAAGAAGGGTGATGAGTACTCTGTTCTAATACGGAATATGAAAAAAAAATGTGAAATTACAAAAAAAAATAAAAATATTGGAGAAATCTAAATTCGACAAGACTACCTCAAACATAAATAATTTCGGCCAAAAGAGTGTTAACTAACAGCCTGTAGTTCTTTCACGCACCCCACTCTACCGCCACAACCATCAGCTGTCGAAAAAACATCATTTTGCAAGAATTTTAGATATTTTTAAGTTGCGATTACTAAGCCATTATACCATATTCTTTGGTAACAATATTTTTACTGGTTGTAAATGACCATCAGCTATCATGGCCTTCAATATGTACCCTCACTAAAAAATCACCCGGTATACTTGCTCAATTTACGGTGGAGACCCAAACTAACGCGTCTAAACAGTATAGTCCAAAAACAGAAACTATATTTGAAGTTAGAGAGATAATAATAAATGAATAACCAAGAATATATATGTTAGATAATCTTATATATCGTTTATATAACAACATTACATCCCAAAATATCTCACGGTAGATAGGTCAATTTATATTCACCGTGCTCTATATGTGAAGCAATCAGCCACCCATCAACCCTGCGGGAGGACGAATTACCAGAGGACTGACAAATGATGCGGTAACACGCTCTTCCGTTACCAATGTGCCGGATGACCGGGAACCTTCAGTGTAGCAGTTGCTACCGAATGTATGATTGGAACAATTATTATTGGCTTTTATATATTGAGTCGATTTTGATTCCATTAGAAGTGAACGTATTTTGGATAACGTAGAACTACCGTTGCAGAAAATGTTGTGTTTATTGTACGTCGATTAGGTATCTCCTTTTTTAATTCGCCAAACTAAATCACTTACATTATTACTAAACGGGTTCTTACCACGATTATTTTTAATTGAGAGGTCCCGATATTAAACTAAAGATATGCACAGAGATATGCAGAGAACAGATATAAAGCCAACTAAACTAATGAATATTAATATCTAATGAGGTACCGAAAATTGTTAACCTTGTAACAAACTCTACAGTCAACTTTACAAGTATATGTTATTATAGTAAATTTATTCAGACACTCGCGGTTTTCTATACTTTCATGCATTTTCAACGGGTTGTTACCACGATATTTAATTAATTGAGTTGTCTCAATACTTCAACTTTGTTGCAAACGTAAGACTGGATACCGCGGGTCGATTTAAAAGCAAACAAATCTGTCTACCCTCGCACTCGTTCGCTTTTGGATAGTAGATGAAAGTAGAAAAATGTACCTATAATCGCAAAATTCCACAACATAATCCAAACGCAAAGGACCAGCAAATATGGCGACACATTCCCTCACATCTCATAATTAGCTTGAAACCTACGCAATCCTGAGAGTACATAGGTCGATTTCCTGACACGGACGTTGGGCCAAATAGAATTCCTGATCAAAACAGATACGCGACTGAAAAGGGACTGATAAATAATGAAGAGACTGACTCAACTTGTCCCCATTAATCTCTGCCTATTTCAAAATGCGTGTATCCCTGGGCCTTAATCAAAGTGGATTTGAAGGTAGTAGTATTAAATTTTGTGATTGGTGATATGTATAGATAGGTAGATTAAATACAGTTAAATGACAGTACAGACAGACAGTACTGACAGTTTTAAGACATAGCCGATTGCAATATTTTTAGCTACGTATATGCGGTATTTTAAACGATAGCACAGAGAGATGAGTTCTTATTTAGTTTTACATATTTTTTCACATTGATTTACTTAATATTGTAGATGAAATTATTATCTGTCGTTACCTCTATTTAAAAGTAGTTTTTAGTTTTAGAAGAAAACCTTCAACAAATGGATCGACATGACGCAACTACAATTCTTTGTTTAGACTATGGGACCTTAAAATATACAGGGTGAATTTTTAGAGAGGGTACATATTGCAGGAGGGTAATGAGTACTCTGTTCTAATACGGGATATTACAAAAAATAGGTAAAATTACAATTTTTTTTTTAAATCTAAATTCGATAAAACTACCTCAAACATAAACAATTTCGGCTTAAAGAGTGTTGACTAACGACCTCTAGTGATCTCACGCACCCCACACCTCCGCCACACCCATTAGCTGTCGAAAAACCATCATTTTGCTAGAATTTTCGATATTTTTAAGTTGCGAATACTAAGTCATTAAGCCATATTCTTTGGTAATAATATTTTTACTGGTCGTATATAAGAATCAGCTACCATGACCTTTAATATTTACCCTCACTAAAGAATCACCCTCTATAGAAAATGGAGTTAAATATTAAATTACTTTAAATGGAGAAGTGTAGGAGGCAGAAATCATTATTTAAAGTTACAATTTTACCTAATGTAGGCGTTTTAATAATGTTGTGACTATCTCTACAATCTTCACCTTTGAATTAATACGTGGGTTGACATTTCATTTTGTTATTTGCAAGTTAAATAACGAATTAATGGACTAAAGTAACTTCGTCTGTATCATAAAGGAGCGAAGATGGTTTTTTGAATGGAATAGTGAAAAACTTAGATACCTTATATATTACGTACATTAACTAATGGCTAGTGAAAACCCAACTTAGAGACTACAAAAAACCAGTAAAAAAGATCAGAAGTCCATAAGCATAAGTTAGTGCTCAATGAACAATGTTGCATTTGCTGTCAAATAAAATAAATTGAAAATCGTGTCTGCAAGTTAAATCATTTAACTTACATTTTTTTTTTTAATTTTATTTGGGAAACCAACCGAAATGTGCAAATTGGAACAAAATGGCAGTTATTTTAAATAAATAAATAAACACAAACAATTTTATTTATTTGTATAGATTAAATGTCTTTAATGTTTATGGAATGTCCGAAGGCGAAATTCTCGTCTAAATTAATGGATGCTAGGAAATAGGATCGTCGAAGTTTGACGAACTTCAAATTGGACGGAGTATCCAATTTCCATCTTTTTTTGACGTTGGGAAAGTTTGACAATTTTTCGGAGACCAATTTCTTGTATATTTCAATTTCTGATGAAACTGAATTAATGTTTACTCCTGAAAATGTTGTAAATCGAATTTTTATAATGTGGTTGACTACAGTACTGTTAAAATATTCTGTAATCTTCATTTTTTTATACGAGCTGACTTTAAAAAAATCCTCTGCATCTTTATCTCTCGTAAAAGAAATAAAACAAGTGGCCTAGACTAGAAAGCAAGAAAGAAAGAAAATGATTTATTAGCCACACATATCCAATACATATTATTATTACTAAAAAAAAACAAGATAAAAAATAGAATATATGTGCCCAAAGGGCAACCACCTCAGCTTTATACACAAGGTTGCGGCGCTGGTGTTCTGGCGGAGCCCGGCAATGACGTCACACATACGACTTAATTGCAAAACAAAATAATAAAAAAATAAAAAAATTACACACTGCGTGCACAGCAACGGCATATGACAGCAAAAAAAAACAATCACAATAACATAAATTAAAAAGGTAATAATTGAGATGATAATAGATGCTTTTTATAAGTATTTTTGAAGGACACAATTGATTTAAGTTCATACATAGGTGGCGGTAGGTTATTCCAACACTTAGATGCCGCATACTTAAAGGAACCACGGAATGCCACTGTTCTATGTCGTTGCACTGACAACTACTAGACTACTTCATATTACATCAATTATTTGCTACAAGTTTCTTGAAAATTTGGTCAGTGTGGTATGTCGAAATGTGAGTTCGAGTTCCAGTGGTACCGGCAAACGAACGAGAAAGAGGGTAGACAGATTTGTGTACTCTTAAATGACTTATCCGCAGTTCCTCAGTCTTCCCGTGATCATGGCGCTTGAAACAGTGCTGAAATATCGGGACCTCTCAATTAAAAATAATCGTGATAAGAACCCGTTTAGTAATAGTGTAAATTATGTAGATAACCGCGAGTGTTTAAAGAAATTAGTTACTTCAATGGTACAATCAGGCACTTAATATTTTTAGACAATAAATCAATTGAAATCAAATCAAAATTCATTTACTCTGAACATAAAATAAAAATACATGCATAATACAATAAAGAAAGAATCAATACAGTAGATTTTGATGATAAGTAGTTTTCAAACTTTACCATACAGATTTAATGAAATGAATGAATGAATGCTTCTAAATTTTATTCATAACTTCTGATTGTTTCAAATTTCAATAAAACAAAAAGCGAAACTTTTCTATGAAACGTAATCTTCTTAGTAGATTCATATTCCTAAAAAAAGCTTTTTAAAGCAAAAATGAAATATGAATACATGACTAATTGCGCTTTTTAATTTGGACTTAAGAGATATTAAATCTCGACCTATTCAGAAGCTGATTAATTTACCTTAATTTTTTTCTGCCCAAGCCGTTTATATCTCGGAAGTTCTACAACTTTTCTGACACAATGACCTTTAAAACAATACGAGTAAAATGGAACTTCGTGGGAAGAGCTACGTGAAATATATCTTAAAATTAAAAAAGGTAACTAGTACAACATCTGTCAGGGAAAGTACCATGAAACTGATCCACTCATTTCAGAGATTACCCGAAACAAACATTGATATAAATAATATTTTTATTACAAAAATGAAAACGACTTCCATTTCTCAAACATAGCACAAACTACCATTAAGATCTTTATCAAATTTATATGAGACTAGCTGGCCCACACAACTTCGTCTGCGTCACATAAGGAAATTTTCTCACCGTTTAAACCTTCCCTGAACTTCTACGAATATTTCAAGATTAAAATAAGCCAAATCGGTTCAGTCGTTCTCGAGTTTTAGCGAGACTAACGACACAACACCACTGACTAAAAACGGTGAAGGAAAACATCGTGAGGAAACCTGCATGTCGGAAAAGGATTCTAAAAATCCTTTGAAGATATGTGAAGTCCCCAATCCGCACTGGGCAAGCGTGGTGGACTGCCTAATCCCTCTTCTGAGGAGACCTGAGCCCAACAGTGGGCAGTAATGGGTTGGTACAGGTGCAGGCTTCCTCACGATGTTTTCCTTCACCGTTTTTAGCCAGTGGTGTTGTGAAAAATTGCACATAAATCTTTTTCACATTTAGATTTAGAGGTACAAGCCGGCCGGATTTGAACCCGCCACCTCCCGTTTGGAAGGAAGCACTTCGACCACTCGGCCACCACGACTTCAGTAATCATATTATATCACATGGTATAACTTATTAGTAAAAGCCACTTTAAAATATCCAAAATCTTGCAAATTGATTGTCGCTCAACAGTTGATATTGCCGACGGAGGTGTAGGGTGTATGTTAAACAAAATAGTTTTTTACACGTACTAAAAAAAATTGGTGATAATTTACTTCTATCATTATTAACGATTCACTCTGTATAAAATATTATAATAATAACCATTCCGCTCTTAAATTACAATACCATTAAAAATACACGAACTATAAATCACGTTAAAAATAAAATCATTAATAAATGCCCAAGTGCTCTTAATGTATCATCATGATCTGTCATCGAATACCTCCGAAATTACCGTTCATCTCATTCAGACCGCTTTCTAATATCCGATGTAAAAGAAATAACTCGATAATGAGAAATTCAAAGGTTTTGTAATGAGTAATGAATAGTACATGTTATAATTAAGTATCATATATCTTGGCAATCCCGTCTGCTTCAGAAAGGGGGGTAGTGTAGGCGACAGAATCAACAATTAATATTTTATTTAATCTACCTAAGACTTTAGGTACTGTCGACAAAGGCGCCATCTATAAATAGTTTAAATATTTGTTATTTCAACCTCTTTTGTGTAAATACTTTTTGAATTTAATAGAGAATAGATGTTGGCGCGCTTATTTGAATTTAGAACATTCCATTGCCGAATACAGACGTTTTATACATTTTTTGACAACTTTTATTTTTATTTTACGATTCGTTTTTTACTCCTCTCTCGCTGGCAGAATTAGGTTTTTTACAGATAGCTTTTGCGATGTAAGCGGTAAAAAATGAACTACCTAGGACATAAAATCTCTAAAATTATCACTGTTTCTCTAATATGGTATTTATACATACATTCTACACATAAAAATTCCCTTTGAATCACACTTAAAAAAAAATGCATTTCGTAATATTAAAGATCATACATAGGGACAGACAGGCAGGGTGAAGCGAATTTTGTTTATGCTATGTACTATGTGAAAGTTTGTGAGTATTTATGAATAGATGAATGTTTATTACTCTTTCTTTCTTTTTAATAAAACTCTATAGTTGTATAGCTTTGGAGTTAAAAATAGGCTGCATTTAGATCCAGTAGGGGATCCATTTTTGAACAGAACACTTCTGCATGGGCCAACTCATTCTCAGTACACCAGCTTTATGTAATAAATTAATTAAACAAAATAATTGTAACATTATATAAATTGATGCTCTCACGTAAATTATAATTAATTCATCAATCAAATTATTCAAAGTCACGTTACAAATCTGGATTGGTACAAAATAATTTCTGATTCCATCAATACAAAATACTTTCCAATTAGATGGTACAAATATATGCAAAATCTTGGTGAAATTCTCAGAAACGTATTCATCTTTGTAAATGATTAGCACACTCAAGTTTTATGGCTCATTTAAGCTTTTCAATTTGAATGGGTGACTTGCTCTCTGAACAACGCGAGATGAATCAGGTACAATTTACAAAAGAAAAGTTTAGATAAATAAAGACAAGCTCGGTATCCTTCAGCGTTTGTAACCAAGGATGTTGTGAAAAATTAAACGTACTTTTTCACATTAAGATTTATTATTCACGATTTTTTGAACCCACGACCTTCCGCACAGAAGGCAAGCGCTTCAACCACTCGACCATCACGACTTTATTTCATCATTGCGACTAAATAACTTAAAACAAATAAAGAATGGCACATCATCAAAAATCAAATCTATATACATTTCATTATCGTAATCGATTTTTTTTTGTTTATTAAATGTAAATTTGAGTATTACTAAAAAAAAATGCTCATTATACAAAAAAAAGGCATGCCCGCTGAGTTTCTTGCCAGTTCTTCTTAGGATGGTGGCTATAATTATTATTTTTTGTGTCCGAACTCGTGGTAGCTTATAACTTTTGACGTCAACAAGAATGAGTACGTCATCAATGTTGAAAATAAAGTATATCTATAAACAACACGATCTATCGAACATTGCCCTTATAACCTAAAAATAATTCAAACAACAGTACATCAAACTACCAATATTTCGTAAATATCTCGTGTATGAAGGGCATTAAGCCCTGAGCCGTACAATTGGCCAGAACCGCCCTTAGGGACCGGTGAATAGCACAGGATTAATATAATACCGTATTTGTACTACAAATGTGTACTTGCCGTACCTACATGTGTTAGACGAATTTGTATGGAATAAAGGCTGTATTTCCCCTTTGTTGCATAATGTATGTAATAAGTAGGATATTGGACGTACATGGGTGAAAGGTGTATTGAATTTAGAATTGTGGTTTTGAAACTAACTGCGTATATATAACTAGCTATTGCCCGCGACGTCGTCTGCGTGAATGCTATGTAAATCACCATAATAATATACCAATAATTATATATTTTAAATAAAATAAATTTACTGGTTTTCTTCTTTGCCTTTCATATCTATACTCAGCAGAGTAACAGAATAAGACTGTTTTGTTTTTTTTAATTTAATTGCAAAAAGTGCTAATTTCGACCCACTTCGAATAAATGACTTTAAGGTAATTTTGTTGAATTAAGTCGAATGTTGTGAATAAAGCATATGTAGAAAATAATCAAATTAAGACAAATATAAGATAAGATTAGAAGATAGCGTAAAAAAACATGGTTATAGAACTTCGCGATAAACCACAATAGTGGTTTGTGGGTGTTTGTGGACCGGTGACGCGGAAGCAGGCGACATACAGGTGCCCGTGTGGGAAGCAGCCCGTCCTGAGGTCGACACCCACTGCCCCAAGTCGCACTTATTGATAGTTATCGCGAAGCAAACACTCACGGGGAACTGTACGCGCTTGAACTGGTACGGGAAGTTCAGAAACATACCTCATGGTATGAGAGAAATGCGTGGTATAAATACTGCGTCGCCAACGCCAGAACCCGTAAGAACGTCCGCCTCAATTGTGTGTTTGTGGGGCGAGATGACTTTAAGGCGGGTTCTGATACACAACTTCGGAGGAGATAGGTTCGGAAGAAGCATAAACGCCGAGCTTCAGCTTGACAGTATGCGCTGGAAGTCCACTTGCTGACAGAGAGTTCAAAAATTCTCTAAGAAAACTCTCTAAATGTGGCATCATCTTGCTCGACGACAGTATTTATAAAGTTGTAGACAACTTCATTTCCCTCAATTTCTTAGAGAATTCATTCGTTAATTGCTGCAGCCTGATCATTTTTGGGTGTCAAAATGGCTCGCTCACACACCCAAGAATTCTGCTGGTGTGGTATACGACTGATGTCGTTATACACACAGCAAATGAGTTCTAAGCTGGACACAACTCTACCGAGAGACATTGGAAGCACCACTTGTCCACCTCTCTCCTCTGGTAGAGTAACTTCACCAAGACTTAGAAGGACATCGGAGAATTCTCGAGAGCACGTCCAAATTGGGGATGGATCTACTTCGAAGGTTTGCTTGTTCTTCAAAATCACTCACAAAATAAATTTGCAAAAATTTTTGAATATCTGTAGGTAGCAGCGAACCAATTTGATGGTACACTTGAATGTCGGCATGAACCCTGTTTCAACGATTTGATTTGCACCAAACGAAGTCATCTGGAAGGCGTTATTATAGGCTCGGATGTTTTTAAAAAAATGGCTGGACTTTGGATGTTCGCCGCTTAGTAAGAATTTCAACAGTTCTGGTGGGTCTTGCAGACACCAAGCGTTCCTTACCAGATGCACAACACATCCCATTGGGCTTCTCTCTCCATTTGCGGGCTTGACAGAGGGCGCACACTTCTTCTAAGATGCCAATATCTCCGTGTGCGGCGTAGTTAATCGCAACATTATACATGAATCCACTTCCCTCTTTATTTAGCCACAGTTGCTCTTGCAACTCTTGCATTTCGTCCCGGTCTTGCGATACATGAGCAGAAGTATCGTCACGTACGTCCTGGTAACGCTGCTGAGCAGCTGCACTACGCTCTTCATGCTGCTCATCAGTCTCCAACGACCGTGAAAGAGCAAGCTGAGAGTGATCTCTCCTTAACTGAGTATCCTGCTCTTCAAAATCTTCGATCGACTAAGTTCCCGCAATGTGTTCTCGAAGAGTAACCAACCTATCTTCACGCTTCTACACATCGAGCTAACCTTTTCTTTCGAGTATCGTTTGAGCATTTGGATAAATTAGATATCGTTTTCCAGGCATTTTAATTATTTTAAGTCGAAACTAAATAATAATATAATGATAGCTAAGTAGTTCAAATTGACCAACCACACGATAACTTATAGCAAAGCAGGTAACCCCAGTTTTGACATTTGGTGTACGAAATAATAGCGCGATTCAGAATAATTCAAATTTATACGCCAACGCCATCTAGTTAGCAAATAGGAAACATTGTCCCACAATGACATAATCAAATTTAAATTATTTATATCAACAAACAAATGCTTCCATATGTAATTCGACTTGAAGGCCAATAGATGTCGTTGCTCTAAAATTGTTTAATGAAATTTATTTATCTTAGTTACTTATCTCTGAAACGAATTAAAGACACAATTTTTAAGAAGGAACAGAACTCCTTGTATCTATGAGAATTAATAAATAACCATTGACATTGCCAAAAATGACACAGTCAAATTTAAATTACGGTATAAGAGCTAGCAACGTTTTTGACGGAGTATTTATCGATACGGACTGTCTACTCTAGTAGTAGCCGGTAGTGGTAGAGATAGAGTACGGATAAAAAACCGATTTTTCAAATTATTTAAAGACATTTTTTTCTTTAATTTATTTTTATTATACTTTTTGCTACATGAATTTATTATTGACAGATATTTTTTTATTGTTCTTCTGTGCTAGACGCTAATTCTGAATGATTTTTATTTAATGAAGCTTTTTAAGGACCTAAAAACCAAAATTAATTTGCCAACTGATATAAAAGTGAAAGAGTATGAGAGATAACATATATAAAAATAAAAACTGGCTTTACTGAAATGTTTGTTTTCCCGACGTTGCTAGCTCTCGTACTAATAAAAAATAATTCAACATGAAATTTGACTTGAATGCCGATAGATGTCGTTGCTCTAAAATTGTTTAATGAAATTTATTATTTTTGTATCCCGTTCCTCGGACATGATAGTCCTGCCAACCGGCGAAAAATACCGTTGCGTGCCGTCGTGCCGGAGTCGGAGACCGGATTGGGACCCGACGGTCGCGCTCGGAGTGGACTGGGGGCCCTCTCGTGCTTCGTGCCAGCTAATCACAAAAACCCGGGTGTTATTCGCAGACTGCGTATGGTTATTATTTTATTTTTTTCCGAGTGCTATGTCTGCATTACTGTCGGCAATCCCTTCCTCACCTGTGTTTTTCCCCCTTTTCTCCTTAAAAAAGGGGTTTTAGAAACCAACATGGCAAGACAAAGAAGAAGAAAAAGTATTATTTCGGCGGACCCCTATCCCACATTTTCTGTGGACTTCTGCAATGTTAGGGGACTATATAGCAACCTTGATGCCGTCCATCATCATCTTGAGACGGCACGCCCCGCCTTATTCTTCTTGACGGAGACGCAGATACTCTCGCCGGATGACACATCCCACATCAACTACCCCGGTTACGTTTTGGAGCACACCTTCCTACGTAAGGCCGGGGTATGTGTCTTTGTCCGGTCGGATGTCTGTTGTCGCCGCCTGAGGGGCCTCGAACACCGGGACCTGTCCCTATTATGGCTGCGCATTGATCACGGCGGTTGTACCCGTATCTTTGCCTGCCTGTACAGGTCCCACAGCAGTGATGCAGGATCAGCTCTGTTTGAACATTTACAAGAGGGGACTGGGCGTGTGCTTGAGCAGTACCCGACGGCGGAGGTGGTGGTTCTTGGTGATTTCAACGCTCATCATCAAGAGTGGTTGGGATCCAGAACCACTGATCTCCCCGGTCGGGCTGCCCACGGTTTCGCCTTGGCTTACGGCCTCTCTCAACTGGTGACGCAGCCCACCCGCGTCCCAGATATTGAGGGGCACGTACCCTCCTTGTTGGATCTTCTGCTGACCACAAACCCGGCCGGATACAGTGTGGTGGTCGATGCCCCTTTGGGGTCGTCTGACCACTGCCTTATCCGTGCTGCTTTACCAATCCCACGCCCCGTTCGTCGACCGACGACTGGGTATCGTAGGGTTTGGAAATACGGGTCAGCGGATTGGGATGGATTGCGTGAACTCTTCGCATCCTACCCATGGAGGCAGCTCTGCTTCTTCGATCATGATCTTGACGCCTGTGCGGACCGTTTTAAAGACGCGGTGCTGCAGGGGATGGAACTTTTTATTCCGTCCTCTGTGGTGCCCGTTGGGGGTCGCAGTGCTCCCTGGTACAATTCTGCCAGTCGGGACGCTGCACACCGCAAGCGGTCCGCATACGTTGCATGGAACGATGCCAGAAAGCGTCAAGAACCGATCACCTTCATGAAGAAGCGGGAGCTCAATGCTGCCTCTAGATCCTACAAGAAGGTTTTGGCCGCGGCGAAATCGGAGCATGTTACTAGGATTGGCGAGCGACTGAAGAGCTATCCCTCTGGGAGCCGTGCTTTCTGGTCGCTCGCCAAATCTGCAGAGGGCAACTTCTGCAAGCCCGGTCTCCCACCACTGCGTAAGACCGATGACAGTCTGGCCTATAGTGCAAAGGAGAAGGCCGATCTCTTGGTGCATCTCTTTGCCTCAAATTCGACCTTGGACGACGGGGGAGCCACACCGCCTACCATCCCCCGGTGTGATAGTTCCATGCCTGAAATCCGCATTACGCAGCGTGCGGTCAGGCGGGAACTTAGCTCCCTCGACGTCCACAAGTCTAACGGGCCGGACTGTATCCCCGCAGTGGTTTTGAAGATATGTGCCCCCGAGCTGACTCCTGTAGTAACGCGTCTTTTTCGTCTCTCGTACAACACCTCTAGGGTTCCGTCTTCGTGGAAGTCTGCCCACGTTCACCCTGTCCCCAAGAAGGGTGAACGGTCAGATCCATCAAACTATAGGCCTATAGCGATAACTTCCTTGCTCTCCAAGGTCATGGAGCGAATTTTAAACTCCCAACTCCTTGGCTACCTGGAGGATCGTCAGCTAATCAGTGATCGTCAGTATGGCTTTCGCCATGGTCGATCGGCTGGCGACCTCCTAGTATACCTCACCCATCGGTGGTCTGAGGCTTTGGAGAGCAAGGGCGAGGCACTTGCGGTTAGCCTCGATGTCGCGAAGGCTTTTGATAGGGTCTGGCACAAGGCTCTTCTATCGAAGCTACCATCCTACGGAATCCCCGAGGGACTCTGCAAGTGGGTCGCTAGCTTTCTGGATGGCCGGAGCATCCAGGTCGTGGTTGATGGGTGTACTTCCAAAGCCATGACTATTAATGCTGGCGTCCCACAAGGTTCAGTGCTCTCCCCCACGCTTTTTATTCTGCATATCAATGACATGCTGTCTATTGATGGTATACATTGTTATGCGGATGATAGTACGGGGGATGCGCGCTATACGGGCCACCAGAGTTTCTCTCGGAATCAGGTACAGGAGAGACGAGCCGAACTTGTGTCTGAAGTGGAGCACTTTTTGGGGCGAGTCTCCAAATGGGGTGAATTGAACCTAGTTCAATTCAACCCTTCGAAGACACAGGTTTGCGCGTTCACTGCGAAGAAGGACCAATTTGTCATGGCGCCGAAATTCCAAGGAGTCTCCCTTGAAGTGTCTGAGAGCATTGGGATCGTTGGGGTCAACGTGTCGAGCACTGTCCAGTATCGGAGTCATCTGGAAGGCAAAGCCAAACTTGCCTCTAAGATGCTGGGAGTCATCAACCGAGCAAAGCGGTACTTCACGCCGAGGCAAAGGCTTGTGCTCTACAAGGCACAGGTACGGCCTCGCGTGGAGTACTGCTCCCACCTCTGGGCTGGTGCTCCCAAATACCAACTGCATCCACTTGACTCCGTGCAGGGCAGAGCTGTTCGTATCGTTGACGATCCCAAGCTCACGGACCACCTGGAACCCTTGGGTCTGCGAAGGGACTTCGGGTCTCTTTGCATCTTATACCGGTTGTTCCACGGGGAGTGCTCCGAGGAATTATTTGAGATGATTCCAACATCTCCCTTTTATCATCGTACCACTCGGCGTCGAGGTGGAGTTCATCCCTACTATATGGAACCACCGCGGTCATCCACGGTTCGTTTCAAGAACACTTTTTTGCCACGCACCATCCGGCTATGGAATGAGCTCCCCTCCTCGGTATTCCCTGAGCGCTATGACTTGTCCTTCTTCAAACGAGGCTTGAGGAGGGTCCTTAAAGTTAGGTCGTAGGTAGCGACCCCTCAGTGTCCCCTGACATTGCAGAGGTTCATGAGCGACGGTAACCACTTCCCATCAGGTGGGCCGTTGGCTCGTCTGCCTACATGGCAATAAAAAAAAAAAAAAAAAAAAAAAAAAAAAAAACTATGATATATAGCCTATGTGTTGACCCGACTTCTAAGCAATTTTCTTGCCAAATTTGAAGTACATCAGTGCAGCAGTTTTCGAGTTTATCCCGGACAAAGCTGACTTTTTTACAGTACTAAATGTATGGATTCTGAATCGCGCCATCAAAATGTTCAACGGTTGTTTGACTTGGGGGAGTGTATTTTGCAATGTTGACTTTTCTATCCTTTTATTATATGTATAGATTAGATTCTATTTTAGGTCAGACAGAAATTTAATAAACGTTAAAATAGATTTCCAATTAGTTTGAAGGTCCACAATAATAGGTAGACAAAGCCATACAAATTACAAAAAAAACTTCAATTTGAAAATCTGTCGTGTTCCAAGATAATACCTTTATACGATTGAATTTTAGAATTAAAACATTTTTTTCAAAAAATGTAGTTAACATTTTTTTTTGAGTTTTGCGATATGTACAATAATCTGTGGCGATAGTGTCTATAATTATTATATTGTAATATTTAAAATGACATTATTTCCAGTATTTTATAAACAAAACAAATAACAACATAAACAAAGAAATTACCTCATCATAAATAAGCCAAAAAGTAAATATAAATTTGAGTAGCGACCTCATAACCTTTATTAAGCAATATTTTGGGCAATAATTTAAACTGTGCAATTAATTACCTGCCAACATTAAATAACAAATGCGTGCCTCAACAAAAGCCCTTCCCTATAACTTAGGGGGGGATCAATGAGTTATTAATAACGTTATAGGACGGGGCGGGGCATAACGACTAAGATAAAGAATCTCATTGTATAGAACCAGGTAATATTTAAAGGTTCCAACCGGATGCGCAATTATCCGGATGTTGTGCCTGGGGCATCGATGGCGCGGGCAAAGTTGATTTTGCCAATTATTACGAAGCGGATTTTTTCGTGAAATAAGATTTACGGAATCATGATACTGACTCGGATTTAGTCTTCCGTAAAAACGTGTTGTTACAGTAAATTGGAGGTTGTGTCTCGAGCATGTAATTGTAGGAGTTTGGATGAGGTTATATTTTTTTTAGATCAAATTATATGAGCTGAAATCGTAAGTCGTGGTGGCCGAGTGGTCGAAGCGCTTTCTTCCGTACGGGAGATCGCGGGTTCAAATCCGGCCGGCTTGTACCTCTAAATCTAAATGTGAAACAGATTTATGTGCAATTTTTCACAACACCACTGACTATAAACGGTGAAAGAAAACATCATGAGGAAACCTACAAATCGGAAAAGGATTCTAAAAATCCTTTGAAGATATGTGAAGTCCCCAATCCGCACTAGGCAAGCGTGGTGGACTATGCCTAATCCCTCTCCTGAGGAGACCTGAGCCCAACAGTGGGCAGTAATGGGTTGGTACAGACATGAGCAGAAATATTATAGAAAATATGGTCAAATTACAAAATAGAGAACTGTCCAAACAGACTCGACAGATATTACGACTTAAAGCATTTCATTTCGTGACGAAAATCCTAACATCAACTGGATCTACTGACTGTACTGTACTGTAACAACCCATTATTACTGCCCACTGCTGAGCTCAGATCTCCTCCGAAGAGGGGTTAGGCATAGTCCACCACGCTTGCCTAATGCGGATTGGGGACTTCACATATCTTCAAAGGATTTTTAGAACCCTTTCCCGACATGCAGGTTTCCTCACGATTTCCTTCACCGTCTTTAGCCAGTGGTGTTGTGAAAAATTGCACAGAAATCTTTTTCATATTAAGATTCAGAGGTACAAACCGGCCGGTTTTGAACCCGCGACCTCCCTTACGGAAGGCAAGCGCAATCTACTGACAATGGCTTAAAATACATTAACAGTCTTAATTTAGTCTTTAGCTAGTTCTCTAAAATCAAGCTCTTCTCCAACCTTAATAAGACTTAAGCTCCAAGATACTAACAATTCCACTATTATATTCCATTTATATTTTATTTCTATTTCATTTCACTCTCCATTAAGCATCTGGTCCTTTGAGAGCTAGCAAGACAAACAAAGTTGTATACTAATAATGTATTACCCAGTATGCTTAGTGATCGCACTACTGAACTTAACGAGCTTCAGCTTTGTACTTTTGTGACAAAGTGTATGCTTCAAGCGTAATTTTATTATCTATGCAAAATATATTTTGTTGTATTTGTCTACGAGCTCTGGATCTTTTTTTTTTAGCTGGAGGAAATCACCGGATTCCCGCCCGCGGGGTGGGTATGTGGGAGTTGAACCGCACTAAAACCTCTAACCGCTCACACTCAACGTCCGAACCCCGGCTGAGGTCAGAACCCAGTACGGGGTTACGAGGGACGGCGCGACGCGTTACGCTCACGGCACTCTTTCCCGCCTAGTCTTGTCGCGCCTCCCCCTGAGCTTTGGATCTTGAATATTACTTATAAAAATAAATAAAATAAAATAAAAAAGCCTTTTATTCCAGTACTTAAAAAACACATTTTTTTTTTTTTTTTCTTTTTAAATTATATAACTTTACTTAATTTCTATATGTATTTTAACTTTCTATATTTACATTTTAATAATAGTATCTACTGGACCCCAAGTTGAGTGAAGGCCTCCTCCAGTGACGTCCATTTTTCTCTATCTTCAGCTACTTTTCCCCAGTTTGGTCCGGCTATCGCTGTAATCTCGTCTTCCCATCGTGTAATTGGTCTACCTTTTGTTCTTTTGCCTAGTGGGCCTTTCCAGAAAGTTACTTTCTTGGTCCATCTCTGGTCAGTTAGCCGGGCAACATGTCCTGCCCACTTCCATTTCAATTTTTTTGCGAAGCTTAAAACGTTAGTTGCTTTGGTTACTTTTCTTATTTCAGTATGACGTATTTTGTCTGATTTTCTTATGTTTAGCATACTTCTTTCGAGACCTCTCTGGCAGACGATTATCTTTTTCCTTGTTTCAGCAGTGAATTTCCACGTTTGACAACCATATGTCAAACATGGCAAGAGGCTTGAATTCATAACTTTGGTTTTTATGACTTGTGGTAGATCCCCTTTGAAAATTTCCTTGAGACCCCAATATTTGTTCCATGTTAGTTTTATCCTCTTCTCTATTTCCGTGTTTTTATTTTTCCTGTCAAAACTTATGGTTTTTCCGAGATAAACATAATCTTCAACGTATTCCAATGGTTTGTTATTGATTGATATTTGGCTTTTAGAACTGTTTGTCATTATCTTCGTCTTTGTTATGTTCATCTCTAGCCCTACCTTTTCACTAGCTTGGTTCAGTGTTTCTACCATGTTTTGTAGTTTGGTAGATGACTCGGATATCAGTGCTAGGTCATCCGCGAATCTCAGGTGGCTCAAGTGAGTACCGTTTATGTGTATACCTTGTGTACTCCAATCTAGCTTGTTAATAATCGACTCGAGAACAGCTATGAATATTGTTGGAGACAGCGGGTCCCCCTGTCTCACTCCTCTTTCTATTGAAAAGCTAGGGCCCAAGGTTTCGAGCTTAATTCTGCCTTTATTGTTTTTGTAAATAGATTTAATAATGTTTATATATATTTCCTCTACTCCCTGTTCTTTCAGACTTTCCCAAATGCTGTTATGTCTTACCGTGTCAAAGGCTTTTTGGTAATCTATGAATGATATATAGAGTGTTCTTTGTTTCTCTTGATACTTTTCAATTATCAGCTCAAGGGTATGAATGTGGTCGATCGTTGAAAAGCCCCTTCGGAAGCCTGCTTGTTCCACCGGTTGTTTTTTTTCTATTGTGTCTCTAACCCTTTTGTTTATAATTGTGGAGATTAGTTTATATAGACTTGGCAACAAGCTGATTGGTCGGTAGTTTCCGATGTCCTTCGGGTCACCTTTTTTGTAAATTAATATGATGTTGGATTCGGACCATTGGGAAGGTGTTTTCGACTTTTGCAAGATCTGGTTAAACAGTTCCGTTAGCGGCAGAGCTAGAGTTTTGTATCCAATTTTCAATGTTTCGTTTGTAATATAATCTGAGCCAGGGCTTTTATCTAGTTTCAGTTTCTTTATTGCTTCAATTATTTCTGTTGCGTCTATAGGTTTAACGTTATTTGTAGGTACGTCGTCAGTTTCGGTGCCAAGATTTATGGATTTCGTGTCTCTGTTGCTGTAAAGATGTGTATAAAAATCTGTTGCGGTAGTTATAATTTCGCTTCTAGTATAAAATTCTGTATCTTTTTTTCTCAGTCCCTCTATCCATGTTGTATGAGCTTTGAGTTTCTTATAGGCCTTCTTTGTACTTCCATTTCTTTGTAGATGTTCCTTTATTGTGTCTTTCCTATATTTATTGTAGTCTCTCTTTATATATTTATTGACTATTTTGTATAGTGCGGACATTTCGTTTTTCTGACTTCGTGACTTGTTTTTAGTTTTCTGTAGTTCCTTCCTTCTTTCTAGTAGTCTTACTGTCCTTGCCGTTAGTATTTTGTGTTGTTTATTTTCTTCTCTCTTTAGACGAGCTTGTTTTAAGCTAAAAGCAATAGCCTTTTCTATCCTATCGTAGCAGTATTGTACCGTTGTATTTGTATTTTCACCAGTAGCCCTAGATAGCTGTGACATTAGACTTTCGTTGAACTTACTTATTTCCTCTTCGTTCTTAAGTTTGCTAATTTGGTTGTTTGTAAATTTGGTTCTTGATATTTTTGGTTTGTTTAGTGTTATTGTTGACCTGACTATTCTATGATCCGAATTGTAGTTCAGACTTAGCGTCTCGATGTTTTGGAATATTCCTTGTTGGTTTGACAAGATATAATCAATTTCATTTCTGTATTTTCCATTTGGAGAGCGCCAGGTCCATCTTTTGTTCAACCTTTTTTTAAAACATGTGTTTATTATCATTAATTTATGCTGAAGTGCAAACTCTACCAGTCTTTGTCCTCTTTCGTTCCTCTCGCCGTATCCGTGTTTTTTAGTAACTAAATATTCGTCAGGTTTGGGAATTCCAACCTTGGCGTTAAAGTCTCCCATTAATATTGTGGTATTTTGTGCTGTACTCAAGGCTTTCTCGACTGTGGTGTAGAAATCTTCTATATCAAGGTCAGTTGTCGCTTCTATTGGTGCGTAAGCTTGTATAATCGATATTTTATGTCCTTGTATATTTATGGTCAGTGCTGCTACTCGCTCTGTTATGCCATTGAAGCTTATTATGTTGTTTTTGAGAGACTTATTAATAACGAAGCCAACTCCATATTTGCCAGGGGTTTGCCCTATGTAGCACAGTATAAAATTTTCGTATTCTTCTATTTTATTTCCATGCCTTCTCATTTCAGATATTCCGATGATATCATATTTTATATTTCTTATAGCCTCTTCAAATTCGAGCAAACGGTCATACGATGAGAGAGTTCGGACGTTGTATGTTGCAATCATTAGTTTGTCTGTTTGTAATGTGTTTCTTGGTATCATTGGTGTGTTCATTGGAGGGTTTTGGTCATGTTCTTCCACGGTGACCAACCGGCTTGGAAGAGTTTTTCTGATATGTTGTTTTTTATTTTTTTGTTCAATTATGGTGTCTGTTTGGTTGGAGGGGCTTGGACTTAGTTGCTATATATTTTCGTTGTTACTTTCTTGGTTGTTTTTTGTTTTTGTTGTATTTTTGTTGGTCAAGAAATTTAGCATGCTAGGTTTTATGACTCCTTCTGTAATGCTATTCGACCTAGTGATTGTCTTTCCAGGCTGCTGTGTCTTGTTTTTCTTTGTGGCCTGAGTATGTTTGTCTATTTTGGTATGTGTGGTGTTTTCAGGTGATGACTGGAATTTCCTTTTACTTTGGTGTTTTAAAACAATCAGTTTGTCATATTTGAGTATAGCTATATTTCCCTTTTCCCTCTCTAATTTTAGTTGCTCTTGTAACTCCTTCCTTTTTTCAAGCACATATTTAGGGAAGTCTTCTTTCATATAGTATTGTGTATCTTTCAATGCTCCTTTTTGCTTAAATATTTCAATTTTTATTCCCAGTGTAGTGAAGGTTACTACAGTTGGACGTGGTCTCTCTCCCTTCATTCCCAGTCTTTTTATTTCCTGGATGTCGTTGTAGCTCAGTTTTATAGAGAAATATTGCTGAATCCATTTAATTATGTTTTCTTCTAAGTTTTTATAAGATGTTTCTTTTTCTTCGATACCAAAAAATACTATATTTCTTACTCTTGCTTGTTTTTCCAAAGTATAAATTCTTTTTTCTTGATTTTCCACTCTTTCCTTCATTACTCCAAGTTTTCCTTCCCAGACCAAAAATCTTTCCTCGAAAATGCTAGTAATATTTTGTGTAACTTGTTCTGTAACATTTTTACCGGTTTCTCTAATTTCGATTCTTTGTTCGTCTAGTTCTTTTTTTATCGATTTCAATGTATTTAGAACTTCTTCCATCATTTTGGTTTGTTATGGTTAAAGTAATGTCCTCTAGTGGTGCGTATGTGAATTTATTTGCCGTTTGTTATGATTAAAGTAGTGTCCTCTAGCGGTGCGTGAGTGAATTATTTACTGATCGACGTTGTAATATTGGTCGCCTCTAGATGGTTCGCTGTTGTTCTAACAGATGGCGTTGTGCGTGGTTTCGTACGATAGAAATGTTGAAGATGATTTGCAAAAAGAACGAAACTTTTAGGTTATGTTTTTTTGCATTTATGTTATTTTTATTTCCTTGTCTGATTTTCTTTTGCACTATTACGCACACACTATTTTTGAGTAAGATTATCACAAATGAACTCCGTAGGCCTTGTTTATCATCACTTTGTAGGTTCAAAAAAAACAAATCACACTTAGTTTGAGTTTTTATGATTTTGGTACTGGTGTTTTCACTGTTTTTTATCTTCCCAGTTCACTTTGCACTATATCACAGTATTCAGTTCTGTAGTATCACTTAAAAGTCACTTTTTCTATTTTAATTCTTTATTTTTATCGGAGTTGATGTTTATCGTGCCGCAGTGGCGCCCTCTCCCTATATTACTTATAGTTATAGAATTTACTTGAGTAAGAGAGGTATTCTTGATTTTAATACACCAACTGAGAGACATAGATCTTAAAAATCCAATAACCATTAAGGTAAGGGATGTTCGTTGAATGCAAGAATTGGAGAACTAGTTAATATAACGAGTGTTAGAGAAACCAACTTTTTTTGTCTCATAGATAGACGAGTATACGATCCACCTAATGATGATGGCAATCACTCATGGACTCCCACAATGTTAGACACACTAAGGTGCTGTCATCTACGACAATCAATTTCCTATCAATTGTAATGAATGTCTGATGATGTTCTCACGGATATATACGGTTTAAATCAAGTCTTAAAACTTTTAAACAAATATATGTAGACATATACATATAAACAATAAGAAGTGAGTTCGAGTTCCAGTGGTACTACACAAAAGCGAACGAGAAAGAGGGTAGACAGATTTATTTGCTCTTAAATCGACCTGCAGTATCCAATCTTCTCGTGATCATGACGTTTGCAACAACGTTGAAATATCGAGACAACTCAATTAATTAAATATCGTGGTAAGAACCCCTTGAAAATGCATGAAAGTATTATAGAAAACCGCGAGTGTCTGAATAAGTTTATGAATATATACATTACAAAGATTATATATCAACTTCTCCCACATCAGAAAATTCCAATTAAGCCCATACTTTCGATAATAAGATGACATTTAGAACCATCGTCATTGGAAACGATCGAGTGCGGTTAACGCGTCATTTATTCCGCCACAACGAGGGGACTTAAAACTTGGGCCTGGTTTTGTTCAAGAAAACTTTCCGGAGTTCCAGGAACTCTCGAAAATTATACCAACTTTGAGGATCCACGGGCCGGACGAAAAGTTAGAAATAAATGACGTATTAAAAGTGAAATGGGTGTAAATGTTTCGACGTCGTTTTTGATTTAATGTTATGTTTTAATTTCTGATACTGTTTTTAGAAGTGGAGCTAGAATTATCAACTGCTTTCTCTCAAAGGTAAAACAACATAAATATTATAACAAGGAATCGATGATATTTTTTTAATTTTAACATCCTAGTATTGTTGCCAATCCAATAGTCATACACATAAATAACTTTAACACATGGACAGCGATACAATAAAAAAATGGAATTTTGAAAATCAATATTTTTTATTTATTTATTTATTTATTTATTTCACAAAACAGATACAATAGATGTAGGTACACTTACAGTAAATCAGTTTAAAAAAACACGGATTAATGAACATTAGTATCCAAACTAGGCCGAGCCTGTATCTTGAACACTAATTTGTAACAAATTACGCTTGAAGAACTGACAATATGTACACTCAAACACTATTTAATCAATACAAAGTTTATTATTAAATAAAATATATGTAGGAGATAAAATATATGTTAAATAATATATATGTAGGAGGGAAGATATCCAGCGATTTATTCCAATTAAAAAACTCCCATACTTCTTCTTTTGCTGTTCCTTTTCCCATTTATAATTTAAAAAAAACCCTACATTTAATATTTTGGTTCTGAAATTCCTATATGATAAAATCTACTTAAATTCTAGACTAGCTTCATCACTGGCACGTCTTTGTTAATTATCGTTTGTGACGTTAATGGGATATCGGATATGATTGATAATATGATTGGATCGAGTCTGTCATAATAACGTGAATTTGATTTAGAGGTTTCATCTATTCGAGTATTAACGAGCATGATTACTGTTTTTACTAATTTAAATGATTATCACTGACACTATTTCTAAACGGGTTCTTTCCACGATTATTTTCAATTGAGCGATCCTGATATTTTGGCACCCGATACTATCAGTGTGGTATGTCGAAATGTGAGTTCGAGTTCGAGTACCGCAAACGAACGAGAAAGAGGGTAGACAGATTTGTCTGCTCTTAAATGACCTACCCGCAGTTCTTCAGTCTTCCCGTGATCATGGCGCTTGAAACAGTGCCGAAATATCGGGATCTCTCAATTGAAAATAATCGTGGTAAGAACCCGTTTAGTAATAGTGTAAGTGATGTAGATAACCGCGAGTGTTTAAAGAAATTTATTAAATGATTATGATTCATCAATTAGTTTTTCTTTTGTTAGACGACCTTTTAAAGAGTCGACTTGCATTTTTACAAGCTTTATAGATTTTAGATGTAACCATGTAAATTTGGGTGAATTTGACCAACTTACCGGTTTCCGATTGAGATCAGACATTGCATGCAATTACATCGTGTTTGGGCTCGTTTTACTTATTTTAGTTGGGACTCTACTGCTACATGATATCTGGGATCTTAAAAACTTGTACTATTACTAAACGGGTTCTTACCACGATTATTATTAATTGAGCGGTCCCGATATTTCAGCACTGTTTCAAGCGCTATGATCACGGGAAGACTTCCCGAAAAATAATCGTGGTAAGAACCCGTTTAGTAATAGTGTAAGTGATGTAGTTAACCGCGAGTGTTTAGAGAAATTTATTAAAAACTTGTATTTAAAGTTATCTTGAAAATAAATTAGTATTGAAAATCAAAGAGATTTTTATATTTTTACTAGACGCTTTGCACCCTTACGTTACTTTATATAGCACAGTGCCCTAAAACCGAAAGGGCCTCTTAACTTTTTCCTGAACAAATATCAAATATCTGTAATCAAAATACTTTTAGGGCATTCATATCGGAGGCTCAAGGGCTTGTACTTGAATGGTTGAATAAATGATGCGGCCCGGACCGACTGAAGGGCCCGGCCCTTGAGATCAGGCTTCAACTCTAAATTAGGTTTCGCTCTTCGCCGTACCTACTTTGTTCTCGCGAGTGTTTTGTTTTGGCTTTGGTCACTGTTTTGCTGATGTATAAGGAGCTTTAACGACGAATATATAAGGTGTGAAATCGATTGATGATTGATGAGGTTTTATTGATGTTAAGTGATGGTTTCTTTAGAGCTTCTAGTACTGTCGAAAATATCTAAATAGTTTTTTATGTGTGCTGAGTTATGATGAATGGAATACTTTTTTGTTTCAAAGATCAAAAATACATCTTACATTTTCAATACTAAACTTTTACAACAATCATCATCATCATCATCATCATCATCATCATCATCAGCCTATAGACGTCCACTGCTGGACATAAGCCTCCCCCAAACTTCGCCACATCGACCGGTCCTGCGCCGTCTGCATCCAGTGACCTCCCGCGATCTTGACCAGATCGTCGGTCCATCTTGTGGGGGGTCTACCAACAACATTTACTGTAATATAAACGACTTTTTTACAAAATTAATCGATAATATCACGTTTAGCCTATTTAAATACTTCATAGTAATCTTCCAAAAATAAAAAAAATATAATTCGATTTTTTTTTCTTCTGGTCGAAAATATTCTTGAATATTCCGATGATTTGATAACATTATCATAATAAACACTAGTCTAACACTTGCACAACATATTTAAAATGCATACAATTTAAATATTTAAATGCATAATAAAGAAAAAGAACATGCATTCCACATTTAAATAAAATAATGTAATCTTGAGGCGCTTAACCTCTCGTCGCTTGAGTGTGAGCGTAAACATTATGTACGTAGAGCTGAGGTTTTACTGACAGCGATTTGATTATAATATTGAAATATTTGCTACAGATGATCGTCCAGAGCGAGATCCAGGGGATGAGGTGTAGGTAGAAGAAAAACTTCTTGACTGAAGCACCTCTGATGATCTCTGTTTAATGCGGCCGTTTCAAAAGTACAGATCGCCTTTATGATTGCAATCAATAGAAGATGGCACAGGAAGACGATGCTTCAATGAAATTGAAAACCCGAGAGCCAATCTGACTGTCGATCGTACAAAATGTAAACAGAATAATAAGAACGCGGACTCTAAGCATTATTGGGATTAATAAATAATTTATAATCGCTTGGTACGAGAAGAAAAG
The DNA here is from genome assembly GCA_030269945.2 of Trilocha varians. NCBI lineage: Eukaryota > Metazoa > Arthropoda > Insecta > Lepidoptera > Bombycidae > Trilocha > Trilocha varians. The sequence goes on from AP028265.1 coordinate 784,752, forward strand.
GCACTAAAATTATCATTATACTCGTTAGAAAGTTTTAGTTAGAAAAGTTGTAATCATCCACGGTCTATATGGTCTTCGGTGTTCCTAAGCCCTATTTAAATAAGCTTTAATACAAGTTTAATAGATAATAAACACCTACCCAATGGCCTTGCATTACGATCAGGTAGTCCATTAGCTCGTTGCCTATATGACAATAAAAAACAGAACCGATCCGTTCATACTCCTAGTAAATCCATGCTTAAAAATACATGTATTCTTACTTTGCAAGCTTATCAACCGCTATTCGCTTGCACTACGGCCACAGCCCTACCCTCTCCACCATAAACTCAGCACTTTATTTGCGGCAGATAGCCGGCATACTTCCCGCGTCGGAATCCACCGCGCACTTACAAAGTATCCCTTAGGAATTTCAATTCGACTGCTTAATGTATCACATCTCCTAGTTTACGTGTTACAGACTTCTGTTTAACCTTTTTCGGGATTTACGATAACCCTGCTAGATTACGAAGTTGTTTTTGTAGGTTATAAATAGACAACTATTTTTAGGTTGCTTAATATTGTAGTGTCAGAAGATTTGTGATGTGGAGGCGTCATCATAGTCTTCAACGTTTTAATAGTATTTACATTTTTTTTTATTGCCATGTAGGCAGACGAGCCAAAGGACCACCTGATCGTAAGTGGTTACCGATATACTGAATTAAAACATCCTTGTAATTTCAGAGAACTACGTGCTAAAAGCATTTATGTACTCTTTTTTGACTATTGGTCACAAACATATATTTAAAAATAACCTTTTAAGATCCTTTAAATCATCATAATATGGAGGAAGTGATTGCCAAGATAAGTCCAACGAGCCCAAAAACGAGTCTATGTTGCTAATTAAAGAAATTCCTATATAGCCACCTTCAGTCTCTCTTATCAAATCTGCCATCCTGTTGAAACCAAATGTCATCCATGTCATACTCTTCAACTCTTGGAAACAAAAAATCGTTGAGCATGGCACGGTAACGCTCCCCATTGACCGGAACGGCGGCTCCTTGCTCATTTTCGAATGATGCCGCCGGACCAAAACCCACACCAAACCGTAACTCTTTGTGGGTGCATTGGCTTCTCAATGGTGACGTGTGGATTTTCCGACCCCCAGATGCGACAATTTTGCTTATTGACATAGCCTCCGAGGTGAAAATAGGCTTCATCTGAAAAGAGATTTTTCGGTAAAAATGCTCATCTTCGGCCAAAGGAAAAAATTTTGTCTGCTTAACTGTCTGCGTCTTTTTGCGTAATCAATTTTTGCATACTTACCGTTTGCTGCGATACGAGGTGTTATCGGCCCGCACCATGACCAGATTTTAGAGTGACACGAGGTCTATTATTCTGCACGCAGGACATTCTCACTGCAGGCAAGTTCACATTTTTTATAGATAAGTTGTAGGAGAGGTCATTTAGACCTCGTTTAGCAACGATCGTGTTTAGAAGTTCCACCCATACAAAATATCATCTATATATAAATCGCAGCTATTAATATCGTACGTAATGAAGTAGCCCACATAACTCAGCCTCGTCTAGTTTATATCAACGTTAATTAATTTCACTGACATTATTAAATTCCTCTTCGTTCCCGCTGATTATAATAACTCGTTAACATTATTTTGAAATGAAATTAGCTGTTTATCTCTTGTGTTTCATTTTGATAGGAACATTTTATATTATCTCAGTTTTATAGATTTTCATTCATCATCATTATACAGTAGTTTAGTATATAAGCTTTTATTTAAGTTGCACTGGATAACCATGTAAGTTTGGGCGGAATTTTACAAATTGAATTTGACCAACTTCCTTAGTTTCCGATCAAAATTCATCTTCACAAAACATCTGAGTACCAGGCTGGCATGAATCGTAGCAATTCGTTCGTAAGTTCAGCGCAGTTACAAATGTCCGTCGCAGCGATACGTGAAAAGAAATAATGAACGATAAATAAGTAATTTAAGGTACTTCCAACACCTTACTTTTTAATTTAAGCATAAACGATAGCAATTCGTTCGTAAGCACAACTGTACTGTTCTGTACTGTAACAACTCATTACTGCCCACTGCTGAGCTCAGGTCTCCTCCGAAGAGGGGTTAGGCATAGTCCACCACGCTTGCCTAATGCGGATTGGAGACTTCACATATCTTCAAAGGATTTTTAGAACCCTTTTACGATACGCAGGTTTCCTCCGTACGGGAGGTAGCGGGTTCAAAACTGGCCGGCTTGTACCTCTAAATCTTAATATGAAAAAGATTTATGTGCAATTTTTCACAACACCACTGGCTAAAAACGGTGAAGGAAAACATCGTAAGCACAACGAAGTAGTTCTATTACAAACACTACCTCCAGCCTACTGGGTATTTATTTGTAATAAAAGTTTCTTGTTGCACCCTAAGTTTTAGTTAATTATTATTTATCAGTATAAACAAGTAAATTGTAACTGACTGCTTTATTTCATTTAAAACAAAGAAAACTCACCTTCACAAACAAAATTTGAGTACCAGGCTAGCATAAACCGTAGCAATTCGTTCGTAAGTACAGCGTAGGTCTACTACAAATGTCCCTCGCAGCGATACGAGATGAGAAATGACAGCATTTGTACCCGCCTCCCACGGTCCTGCCTTTACTGTTATTTGTACGTGTTAAGGAACGCTTGTAAAAACACGGCACACTGATGAACCTTACGTTTTATGGAGGATTATTTTTAATTTGTTAGGCTGCGTGCGTCGTATGATATGAGACGTAAAGTTTTATTAAGATATTCTTTTGTTTTTATAAGACGGTAGGATATACTTGGCGGTAAAGAAATGATATTTTTTATGGTAATAACGAGGTAGATTTGAGCTTAACCGAAGTTGAAAATGGTTTAAGAGTTTTAAGCTACATTGATTTTTTTACTTCCATTTCAACAACAGAAAAGTTCAACATTGACTGTTTCACATAAATACTAAGGTATTAAAAATTCCATAACTAAAACTTGACCCAGCACCTACTGGCATTTACTCCAATATACTTCAACAGGTAACATTCAAACAGAAAGTGAACAGAAGTGAGCTCAAACAACTTCACATGCAAAATGTTACGGACATAAACAAGAAAATGGGCAAAACACAAAAGGCCCACGGGTCAAGGTCACCTCCAGTCCCGGGGGCCTAATTCTCTTTAATCGATTTCTTTTAGGAAGGAGACTTGACCAAAAAAGGTCAAGAAACAAAAATGCTTTTGTTATTGACATTTGCGCGAATCTATAAAAGAAGCGATTCGTCAAGCGTAAGCCCTCGAATGCTATTGTTACCAAAATATAATTTCGTTAAGTTAATGAAGCCGATTCTTGGCTTTGGGTCGCTGTAAAAAAGCGGAAGGTTCGCAATAAAATTGTTTTCTTATATTAAGACCGCCTTCTGAATGGCAACGATACTATACTAAATATTAAAGATCAGTATCTTCTCTATAGACAATTATACCAAGACACAAAAATTTCTAATTATGAATATATTTGAATAATATTATCATTTAACTCGAGAGGGACATAAAAATCTGCTCGAATAATGAAACAACACTTACACGCATCCTAAAAACAAATTCGTGCGTAAAATACCCACGAGAGTACATGTTTATGTAAATCCTCATATTTGCTGTCCTGAGGCGGCATCTTCAATGCAAATAACTCAAGCGTGAACCATCCTAAGTCTCTCTTACAACTTGTCCGGGCAATAAGGTTGGTAAACATTGTAATCGGATTGTCACCCTTAACGTTAGCACGTCTGCAGTATCGCCCCGCGTTTAATGTTGGACCGTTCTCGAATTATTTAAGGGCACCGGTCGTTTACGCAAATGTCGCGGTGCCATTGTTTGACTGCTACTTATGAGATCGTGAATCTAAAGTAGCTTGAACTTCGAATGATAATTTTGTTATTGTTAGTAAGTTGGAAAGGATGTTTCTGTGGGGAGCAGTTTCTCGGTGAAATCATTTGTTCTATATATAAATGTTTTATGGGATATGATTTTCAAAACTCCTCATGCCTGAAAACCAGCGCTGTATTAATCGCAGCAATATGCTGAGGCAGATTCCTTTTGAACACACAAACTAAGTTAATTGTTTTTGGTTATTTATTTTTGTTTTTAAGTATGTTATGTGTGTTTAATAAAATTATTTTCTTTCTTTCTTCTTTCTTTCATTGTAGTTTCGTCGTTTAGTCGTAAAACTAAACTGTACAACGTAAACTGTCACAAAGTTAATTTTTTTTTGGTAATGTTACGATGTCAAAAATTCTTTACATAGCTTTCGGAAAGTACTGAAAACAAAATAATACAACTTAGGTAATATAAAACTGTCTTTTTTTAAAGTAATACAACATCAAACAACTTCTTAGAACTCAAACTAATGTTTTCTAGAAGTCATAAGGTTAGTATAGTTAACCTTATATCTCCTCGTTTCACAATAAGACAAATATAAAAGTAAAAATCTACAAGTCAAATCAAGTCTTCGTCAGGCCTAAAATAATATTTCACAAAAAATAAACTTCAAAAAGACCACATTAATTGAATTCCTAACCTAAAAAACCTTCCGACTCTTAAATTCTCAAAACGAAAATTAAATATTATAATTCTTAGAAATATGACCTTAACCTCAGAGGTCAACGTAGGCATAACTTATTTAAGCTCAATTTGCGAAGCCTTCGTAACTTAATGACCGAACTTGTGGCATAAATGTACGAAGTATGACCTTCAATAATTTATTGAGTTTTAGTTAAAAGTTATCTCAGTTTAGAATTAGTATTGATGAGCCAGTGGTTTGGATACAAATTGTTCATGTTACTGTTGAAGTTTAAATTCGATGTTTTAAATTAATGATTAATATTCATGATTGGATCTTCAATTAGCGAAACTCTTCTGCGTATTGAGTATAATTTTAGATAGGATATATATATATATATATATATATATATATATATAATACATCATAGCACGATCTAGTTTTTATATGTACGGGAAATAAAACTTACACTTGAAAAATGGCCATCTTCTTCGTCATCTTAAGATCTATTCTATCTACTTTTGTCTATCGTTATGGACTTATAGGTTGATAAAAAAAACTTGAGAGATGTCATTGGACAACCGAATAGAACGAAGTTCCTTTCGATTAAAGATATCTTATATTTTTTTTCCTAACGTAACGCGCGACAAGGAACGTGTTTTAAAAGATTTTGATCACAGCGCCATCTAGCGATAATCATCTAAAACAAAAAAGTGTCGTGACAACTATTCGTAAGATTTTTTTCCATCTAGCCCCCTTTCGATAACGCGCGATAAAGAACTTCGTTCCAAAAATTTTACATTTCAGGAACCAACTTTTTCAATAATTTAAAATCTGGTATTATTTTCATCGTTAAAAATTGCAAGATAGAAAAACGACGGGGCTTGACATTACAAAGTTTTATAAAAAATAGCAACCATATACCATCAGGTCAGCTATACGCTTGATCTATTAAAGTAAAAAATCTATAAATTTCTTTTTATCCAACTTTGTTACTTCCAAAACAAACATCCAACACAAAATCAAACTCAACTTCCCAAGCCTTCCATTCATGCGTCGTGTTTTCATACTACCCGCAAACGCAGTAAAAGACAGTAAACCCATACTTATAGGCGCAAACTCTAACTAGTTCAGTGAATAAGTACCTTATAAACTCGCGCCACGTATCTCATTTCCCGAGAACACGGGAAACCCATAAAGAGAGCGTATAAAACGGAGAATGGTAAACGGTATAGTTTATTTACTTTTACGCTAGAGGGCGCTGATTCTGTTTTCATAATCATAGTATATTTAGGTTATATCGATCAGTATTATAAGACTAGGTGACCCGCGCAACTTCGTCTGCGTCACAGAGGGATACAACATAGCATATAGCCTACCTCGATAAATGGACTTTACAACAGTGAAATATTTTTTCTAATCGGACCAGTAGTTCCTGAGATTCAAACGCGTTCAAACAAACAAACTCTGCAGCTTTATGATGTTAAAAAAAATTGTAATTACCTAATGTGATCTATTGATTGGTGTACCGAACATAGTGTCTGTTAATAAATTAGCTACACAAAACGTCATTAAGAATTTCAATTCCTTCAGAATCACTTTTACTTTTTGATCCGGTAGAAGGCATGATCATAGAAAAAAACCTAATGTCAAGAGTTTATTTTTGTCGGATGCAATATAAGGGAGACTGCTGCCCCCCTGATGAGATGAGTGGTTACCTTCAAATTAACCATATTAAAGAGCCATTACACATAACATCATTAGCCTATAGACGTCCACTGCTGGACATAGGCCTTCCCCAAACCTCGCCACATAGACCGGTCATGCGCCATCTGCATCCAGTGACCTCCCGCGATCTTGACCAGATCGTCGGTCCATCTTGTGGGGGGTCTACCAACATTATGCTTACCGATTCGTAGCCGCCACTCCAGAACTTTTCGGCCCCATTACACATCGCTTACTTATTAAAACAACTTATCATGACAAAACAAGTTTCATGTTGTTATACACAACAGAGTATTAAATTTAAATCAGTTTATTAGAGCTCAATGCCCGTGATCTTTCATCAAAGAATCAAAGAGCAACAACAATTAAGTCGCTTCAGTATCTATAAGCATCATTACTCACTGTTCTGATGGTTTGAACCGAACAAAGATACGTTGTACAAAGGATTATTATACTATTGACTTGTGCTAAATACTTTATGGCTTTTGTTAGAAAACCTAGTATTCTAAGCTCCATTCGGCTATGGAATGAGCCCGTTCTCGATTTTTCCTGAGCGTGTGTGTCATGTTCATCTTCAAACGAGGCTTGAAGTCCTTAAAGGTAGGTGGTAGGTAGCAGTTTTGCACTGTAGACAGTTAGCTCGTCTGCCGAGATGGCAATAAAATTGAATGATGGAACCTTAATTCTAAATCTAAAAATATGGTACCTAATGAAGATCCGGGGACGGAGCGACGGGAAAGAGTGCCGAGCGCGTAACGCGTCGCGCCGTCCCTCCTATCCCCGTGCTGGGTTCTGGCCTCAGCCGGGGTTCGGACGCTGAGTGTGAGCGGTTGAAGGTTTTAGTGCGGTTCAACTCCCACATACCCCGGGGATCCGGTGATTTCCACCAACAGAAAAAAAAAAAATCTAACGAAGATCATAGGCCTCTCCAAATTTCACAAACGAAATGAACCTACTCTGAAATTTTTAAGCGTCTGCGACAGTGCAACACTTAAGAATGCGTAACGGCTCCTTATTTCGAAATAGACCATTTAAAAACCTGTTGTCATCATCATCAAAAATAAAATAAAATATTAAAATCGAAATTTTTCGTAACATCAGCATCACCCAACGCAAAATATTCAATTAAAAAAATTCAGAACCACTTCTAATTAAAAGGTCTTCCGAAACAATTCCTCGAAGATTCCACCAGACCGCTGACTTATCAGGGCGCGCAGTTACGTACCAAATTAACACATCATTAACCCTTACCCTTTTTCCTAACTACCTATTCAAGGTCCGTCACTGGCAATCAACTGTATTACTCAATTCTTGGCAACGTAAAGTCGGTCCTGGTTCGCCTGATAAGACTGTGACATTGGAGGTAATTAGTGGTCTTTAAGTAAGTTCATTTTTAACTCGGATAGCTTCTTTCATAAGAATGGAGCATGATATTATATTATGCCTACTGTTATTGGTTTTAACAGATTTCAATTTTTTTTTGTTTGCTACGGCATAACTGTGGTTTTCGTGAACCGATTCGGATGTTACTAGTAGTCATGGTTTGGTCTTGTTTATTTTTTGGAGCTATAAACTTATTCAGACACTCGCGGTTTTCTATAATACTTTCATGCATTTTCAACGGGTTCTTACGAATTCGAGTTCCAGTGGTACGACCCAAAAGCGAACGAGTACGAGGGTAGACAGATTTGTTTGCTCTTAAATCGACCCGCAGTATCCAGTCTTCTCATGATCATGACGTTTGCAACAACGTTGAAATATCGAGACAACTCAATTAATTAAATATCGTGGTAAGAACCCGTTGAAAATGCATGAAAGTATTTTGGAGCTATGTTTAAAATGCTATGTGTGTTTAACGGACATGATTTCATGATTTGCTGTGTGGTTCTTTCCCGGGTGAACCGATTTCGGTAATTCTAGAAAGCAGATTTTTTGGACATTATTTCATATAAGTTTGATAAAGACACTAGTCGTCAAATCTGCTTTTGTCGAGTAGCTACTCTTGAAAAAAAAAGAAAGACGATCGTTTTCATTTTGACGTGACAACGTCTTATAAATTGGTTGCCGGGTGACACTTCAAGAAACTGCGTTACGCTCCGCTCACGTTATGCGCTCACTATGAGAGCGAGTGAGAGGCACGCGTGCCTTTCATTTTTTATGTCTGTCTCTCTCGCTCTTAGGCGGGCTAACCATGCCCGAGTCGTTGTCACGTAAAACTTTCGCCCGTATACCGACTTTACAAGCAACCAATTTTTTTTTGTAAACATAATATTATTTAAAAATATTACATCAAAACATACTCAGATTATTTGGTATAAAATAATTCATTTTCCTTTACAAAATAACTGAGTAAACAAAAACGAAATCAAAACGTTATTACCGCATAGAGAAATCAACGAGATTTTTCCTCGTTCATATACCTTTAATAAAATAGCAAGAATTACAGGGACTTCGAGGAAAGTCACAAATAGCTGAGCTATAAAAATATTTATATCACAATTATTTATATACGAAATCGTGATATTATATTAAAATCTTCTTTATTTATCAGAGTAATGAATTATATCATCATCATCATCAGCGTATAGACGTCCACTGCTGGACATATGTCTCCCCTAAACCTCACTACAACGACCGGTCCTGCACTCTCAGTATCCAGTGACCTCCTGCAATATTAGCAGTATATTTTTTGAATGCCATGTAAGCCGACAAGTTAACGATCCACCTGACTGTAAGTAAGTAGTGCCCTGGCATTGCAGAGATTCATGAGCGACGGTGACCGCTTACCATCGGGTGGGCCGTAGGCTCGTTTATCTATCTTGCAATAAAAAAAATAAAAAAACCGTCACGCATTAATTCCTATAATGTCTAAATATATCGATCTGCCATATAAAACTATTTTCAAACCCGGTTTAAAGAAGGACATGTCATAGCACTCTTTACTCTCTTACATCTATGTAAACTGTCAGATCAGTTTTCTTTTCTATGATAATAAAAAATCGTGAATATTTCAGGATCAGTTTACGGCAGATGAAACATTATCGAAGTTTCGCGTCTTATGTCACCTTTATAAGAAAACTAACTGGCCTACAAAACTTCGTCTGCGTCACATAAGGAAATTTTCTCACCGTTTAAACCTTCCCTGGACTTCTAAGAATTTTTCAAGATTAAAATAAGCCAAATCGGTTCAGTCGTTCTCGAGTTTTAGCGAGACTAACGAACAGCAATTCATTTTTATATATAAGAAGAAGATATTTAGAATTTAATATTTACCCTTTTATCAAAACCTACAATCACAAAGCTATAACTAAAAAGATCAAAAAAGTTGAGGTTGAAAAATCAAGTAGCCATACACCGATTTCATTCGGTTTTGAAATGGGATCCCCTAATCAGTATTCAACTGACACGATGCGTCCTTCTTCAAATCGACTTTGAAAAGGGTTTTAAGGAACATTACCTACTGCAGTTTTTTTCATGTCTACTTACTATAAATATATAATTTATATACCTGTTTATATAGCTGCTAAAACATTTGCCTACCAAGAAATGATAAAAAAATATATATATTTCGAAAATTCTCCCATTCACATCATCATTAATATTTCCTGGTTACCATTATTTAAGTTCTACTCTCATACCACTTACCATCATTAGGAAAATATACACCAGTATACTTAAAACCGAAGAAAAACAAAATATTTTAAGAATGCCGCAATTCACGATATTACGTTGTTATATCATATTACAAAACATGTTTCCCCTTATCAATATTCCAGTTGTTCAAAGTATAATTTCATTAATAACAAGACTGTAACAGGCGAGGTTTCTCCAAGAAAAAACCTAATAAAACCGACGAACGAAAGTATAATAACCAATAACACGATTTGAATGAGAAAAGAATATTCATTATTAAAACATTAAGTAAATTGAGTAATATAAAATAATTTTACCTTCAAAACTGCTGAGTAACTCCTCCGAAGTAATAACTAACACAAAACTAATCAAATTTCGTTGAACTAAATGTAATTTTCGAAAAAATTTGAATTACGTATCGTATTCGCGGCGTAGGTGACGAAAGTCGCCCTCCCCTTGCGGCGTTCGAAAGCCTACTGCAGGCTAGGGTTGGTTCAGGAACTGTGGTCCCGCAGCGGTGGTTCTGCGCATGCGTGCAATGGAAGGATCCACGGGATGTAGTCAGCTGATGGACGTTAAGGTCACTGTGTCGGAGGAATCGCGAATTTTGAAAATGGATTCATTTATTTTCGAGTGATTTCACTTGGGACTTGCACTTGATCTTCCAGTTGAACTAAAGCATTATCCTTAGTCCCTCTATATCTAACGCGATTTATAATCAAGTTTTTTTTTTTTTTTTTTATTGCGTGATAGATAAACGAGCCTACGGCCCACCTGATGGTAAGCGGTCACCGTCGCTCATGGACCTCTGCAATGCCAGGGCAATGGGGGACTGTGATCTGTCGCCTACCGATACAGGACTTTTCTTAAACCTCGTTTAAAGAGGGACATGTCATAGCGCTCCGGGAACACCGCGGATTAAATGTCTCTTTTATTTTATCTTAATCATAATAATTAAAATCGGATGATCATACTACATTGTTAACAAAAATATAATAATATGTATTACTTTGCTATATAAATGTTCGCACTTTGAAGTATCTATATTACTGTCTGCCAAAACTTAGATTTTAAGTTTGTTGACTTTCATTTATTTTTGGCTGTAAATTTTCTATTCGTGAAAACCTGCTACTAGCTTTTAGTTTTAAATTCTATTTCTTAATCTAACTGTAATGTGCTGTTGGTTTTCCTTATATAAATAAATAAATATCATCCCGTGATTTTGTACCTTGTGTATTTTCGAATGCATTTTATACTGACCATGCCTTTATTTTTTCGTGTTTTACCAGTACCAAATGGTACCACTTCGGTAAATGGAGCCCACCATAAGATCTATCTGCGACAACTGTAATCATCTAACTTCAATTGAGAAATGCAATGTATTTATTTCGATTTAAGTACGTTTTCCACAGCATCAGTGTCCGTCGACTTTTTCAGGCGATTCTGGTCAATTATTCTTCAAACGAGAATTAAAAGGTAGCCCATACTTTTGAACAATAGGTTACAACTCTTGGCATCGTCATTGTACTTTTATTGTGCCTGTAATAAGGGTAGTGTGGTAGTGTTCTGACATTGCAGATGCATGAGCGACGGGGCCGAAAAGTTCTGGAGTGGGGGCCACGAACCGGTAGGCGCAATGTTGGTAGACCCCCTACAAGATGGACTGACGATCTGGTCAAGATCGCGGGAGGTCACTGGATGCAGATGGCGCAGGACCGGTTGATGTGGCGAGGTTTGGGGGAGGCCTATGCCCAGCAGTGGACGTCTATAGGCTGATGATGATGATGAGTGACGGTAATCACTCATCATCACGTAGACCGTAAGCTTGTTTACCTACAAAGCAATAAAATAAATGGCCATAAACGATGGAAACTATTTTTCGTTTACTTAAAACTTCATCCTACTTTACTTTATACCTTCACTTAAGGATCACCCCATGACATGGGCGTGATGGGGCGATACGAGTTGGGACGCTGAGCGTGAGCGGAAGGAGGTTTAGTGCTGTTCGACTTCCATATCCCACCTGCAGAACAGATGGAAGTCGGACGATTTCTTCATGACCTGTAATAAGATAAAAGAAAGAAAATCTTTATTGTTGTAGCAAAGCTTACATCAGTAGGTATATTAATTTTATTCTAAGAGTGCCCATTGCCACAGCAAATGGACCACTGGCTCAGCATAATGCTGTCAAGTGAGACACTTCACAGCGCTGATTTTCAGCCAGCTCCGCGAGTAATCAGACGACATCAACACAAACAGATACAAATAACAGAACACGAAAAAAAAGTATGTACCAATTAAAATTAATAAAGGCATGTCACAGATAGCATGCTTAAATACAATTCCGTAAATCATAATACAAGCACTTCAAGATAGATTGAAATTCCAGTTCGTGTCTAATCACAATAGAAGCTACACTTATACAAGGTTATAAATTCCTTTCTAATAATGTTACGCTAAAAGCATTCGAGTTTAAAATGTTCTTCGTTTTGTAATAATAGTGTGACCCAGTTTTTAAGGGAGTGCTCCACTGTCGAGGGTAGTCACGGGAAATGCATTTAGGTCCCAGTTTGGAATCTTATTTTATTTCAGTAAGATATTTTCTGTGATAGCACTCTGTGGGTATTATTTAGGTGCTGATAATATTATTGGAACGAAGTTCCTTATCGCGCGTTATCGAAAGGGGGCTAGACGGAAATTCTTATGAAAAAGTTGTCACGACACTTTTTTTGTTTTAGATGATTATCGCTAGATGGCGCTGTGATTAAAATCTTTTAAAACAATTCCTTATTTTGTTTTATGTGATTAATTCTAGATGGCGCTGTGATCAAAATATTTTATAAACGTTTTAAACTAACTAATAATTATAACTTAAAAAAATAACATTTTATTACAATTCCCTCACTAAATAGACGAAAGGAACTTCGTTCCATCCGGGTGTCCCTTGACACCTCTCAAGTTTTTAGTAATAGGTCTCGCAGTCTTGTAGACAGACGTGGTAACAGGCTATCTAATCAGGTACGCTGTTACCGTCGCCCATGAATCTTTGCATTGTCAGGGAACACTGAAAAGTCGCTACTTACAGCCTACTTGTAAGATCTTCAAACCTCGGATACTAGCATGGATACTGAAGGTTCACATAAAAATAAAGCAACATTTCTAGATCTTTATTCTAGAATTAACTATTTGTGCTGATTTTGTATGGTTTGAGCATCTTCTGCGGGTTCAAAACCGGCCGGCTTGTACCTCTAAATCTTAATACGAATAAGATTTATGTGCAATTTTTCACAACACCACTGGCTAAAAACGGTGAAGGAAAACATCGTGATGAAACCAGCATATCGGAAAAGGGTTCTAAAAATCCTTTGAAGATATGTGAAGTCCCCAATCCGCATTAGGCAAGCATGGTGGACTATGCCTAAACCCCTTTTCGGAGGAGACCTGAGCTCAGCAGTGGGCAGTAATGAGTTGTTACAGTACTTACAGAGCATCTCCTGCTGTTTTAGCCAGCTGCTAAAAGGGATATAAAAAGATCATTAAAATAAAAATCGTATGCGATCAACAATGATCATGACGCAGAAAATCAGCGTTTACTTGCACCAAGCTTTTCTCGACCGTAACCAGCAGACATAAAGTCTAATTTCAAATCACGGATCCATTTGAAGAGCAGCAAATGGGAGCTCGACTCGGTCAAATCTCAGGAGTGTCATAAATCGTTTTCTAGTTAAGGAAACGTGTTGTACACACTAACTGTAATTAGTAGGAGTGTGTAGTATTCAATGTATTGTATTTTATCTACGCTGCGGGGTAGTTTAACGATGTATGTGATGTTAGGTGGTTATTTAAGGATGTTGGGATGAGAAATTGAGCCTATTATTTGGACCTTCCGATCTACTCATCGAGTAATCAGGGTTGATTTTTTAAATGTTCTCTTCAGGGAAAGTACTTAAAATAGTTAGCGAATTTGCTGAAGTAGTTATTTCGTTTTTTGATAAGAAATAACTGTATTCAAAGTTTTTTGAAAATACTTATATCCGGGATTCACAGCTTCTAATTTTTAGTGAAGAATTACTACGTTTACCAATCATCAACTTGTTAATCCAAGTCGCAAATTCATCTAATAACACCTTTTTTTTGTTGTTTTATTATAAAAATAATTTGTAGTATATTTAATATCAGTCCCGTAAAAACCCTAGCTAGGTAACTGGTAGGTAAAAAAGGTATACTTTAAAAACATACTTTCGACTCCCAAGACACAAAATCATGTCCCTTCAAAGCTGCAATTACCGTCCCTTAAGGTAATAGCAGAGTAACGAGCCCTAGCCCATTCAGGTCTCATGAAATGAGCACTAGTCTTCGCTCAAAGCCTTGTACTGAACGTAATGAGGTGTGTGACAACTTGAGACATACTTGAGAGTCTTAGATATGCCTCTTTGAAGTTTAAAGTTTTAGTTGTGTTTTTAAATTCTAAAAATGAAGATTTGAGGATCTGTGATAAAGGTTTGAGTTATGATCGGCTTTTTGTTTATTTTCTTGTCGTCAAGTGATTTCAATAACTTTTTTGTTTGAATTGAAATTAAATTTAATAAAGACGTTATCGTTCAGTTTCTTTATTGCTTCATTAACCAGTGCTGCAGTCCGCAGTTCCTCAGTCTTCCCGTGATCATGGTGCTTGAAACAGTGCTGAAATATCGGGACCGCTCAATTAAAAATAATCGTGGTAAGCACCCGTTTAGTAATAGTGTAAGTGATGTAGATAAAGAAATTTAAAGAAATTTAAATACCGATGTTATTATCTATTAGCATGCTTTTTGTACCTATTATTTAAGTGACATTTACTCATGTGGACTTTGATTGCTTACTTATTTGTATGCGTTTTGATGGGACTTTGTTGGTACAACTACATACTACGAATTTACATTTTATTTTAAAAGTAAACTACGAAACAGTAATTGAAAACACAATATTAAATGATCCTAAATTACAGTAATTGGTCCAAACAACACACACAATTTTAAACAAAAATCGTGTTCCTATTAAGTAATTCGATGTAGAAATGTACCTGCGGGCGATAATTAAACTAAATACAACATAATTTAGGTTTCAAATTAGGCTTTAGTTATTACTATTCAGATTATCTGAAAATGCTGGATTCTGTTTACTTTGTAAATGTAATTATAAACTGTTTTAGATGTATAATTATTATTTTACTCTAACTTGCTGTATTTATAATAATAATTATTACTTGAGCTGTAGATTAATTATGATATTTTTGGAACGAAGTTCCTTATCGCGCGTTGTGAAAGGGGGCTAGACGGAAAAAATTCTTACGAAAAGTTGTCACGACACTATTTTTGTTGTCACGACACTTTTTTTGTTTTAGATGATTATCGCTAGATGGCGCTGTGATCAAAATCTTTTAAAACACGTTCCTTATCGCGCGTTACGTTAGGAAAAAAAAATATAAGATATCTTTTAATCGAAAGGAACTTCGTTCTATTCGGGTGTCCCATGACTCCTCTCAAGTTTTTCATATATTTTTTTTTTTGGAATCGGTTGAATCTTTTTTACTTTAGTACCAAAAGTTAACACAAGAAATATTTAAAATAAAGTTTATTTCATTTATTAAGTTCAGAAGAGCTATTTTTCTTCTTTTTTAATAGTATCAGAGTTGGCGCCAACTTTTGGGTTGGTATTTGAGGTAAGCTGAAAACTTGGTCCATAGTTCTCCTGATATACCTGAACTGCAGACCTGGCTGCTGAGTACAAATACCTACCTCTCGGGCCATAATGTTTTACTCCGGTACTTAATCTATGAAACGAGTGACCGATTTTCTAGGAACTTCCACTAATAGAAATTGTACTGTGAACAACAAACCTTTGTGGTGCAGATGAAGTTAAGGTATTTCGTAGTGCGTAACGCATCATGCCGCCTAACTCCGTGCAGGGTTCTGGCATCAGACGGACGCTAAATCCAAGAGGCAGGTTTTAGTGCAGTTTGACTTTCACATACCCTACAACATTAAAATGTTGACCAGCGGAACATAAGATAAACCAAATGCACCAGATTAGAGAGCAAGTTTTAAATTCTCAGAATTTGCAAAATAATGTAAAAGTACAATGATTGGATCCGGCGCGTCTGAAGAAGGAATTTGAATGAATTAGTTCCGGGAGAGATTCACAATTCGTTTACTTCCATTAGATTGTGCAATGTCTGATCAAATTATTTTTTTAGCTGTTAAAAGGAAAATACTCGTATATTTGGAATAAAATGCTGCTTCAATAAAACATCAGCTGAACGATACATCGTCGTCGAAGTCGAAAATTTCAGGTTTTATCACAGGTACCTACTACACCTTCAAAGTCACATTGCAAAGTATTTTTAATTTTAGAATTATTATAAATATGGTAGGTATACAAATAACATAACTTCCCATTAGTAAAATCATTTTCGAAATCGGTTCAGTAGATCCAAAGATTACCCCTTTTTTTTGGGACGGGAAATCGCCGGACTTCCACTCGCCCCGCGAGTGGAGTATGTGGGAGTTGAACCGCACCGAAACCTCCCGCCGCTCACGCTCGATGTCCGATTTCCGGCTGGGGACAGAACCCGGCACGAGGCTGGTAGGGGTGATAGGACGCGTTCGCGATTGACGCTCACGTATCGCCTCGGCACCCCCAGACGCCGAACTGGCAGTCGTCGGCGAAGCGACCACCGGCTCTCTCAGTTGGCGGGCCAACCAAAGCCCGCCAAGATGGGGCCGCGTGGTGGTATGCCTCCCTCGGGATACCCGACTAGGCCAAAATCAGCCTGGGTCGGGGAGCGCAGCTTACCATCCGTGAAAATTACTAAGAACAAATATCATATTATGGAAATCTAAACATTCTATCACAAAAAAAAACATTTTTACAAAACATCTGCAAACACGAACTTCCAATACTATAAAAGCGCTGAACATCTAACAATAACAGAACATGCAAATGTAACAAAGTATACTACAATAACGTTAAAAATTGCCAAGATAATGAGGAAAAAATTAGGGATCAGAAAGCGTTAACAGAACCTACTTTGCATACACCGTTCCTTGTTAATTCCGAAATTCAGCATATTGTTTTTATCCAGTCCCACTCTGTCCGAAATGGGGCGCTTATGAAATTTTTCATTAAGGACACTGTCAACTTTTGTCGTCTGAAAAGGCGGGTTAGAGCCTCCGATTTTATATCAAGGTTTTTTAGTGTGATTCTTGCAATTGTTGAAAGTATAAGGCGGTAAATTTTTAGACTGTGCCAATTATTAGATAGAAGGCAGAAAAGTCATGATTGCACACTAAAATACATGTATTTGACCGAACTTAATGCTAAACTGGTGTGTCGTGTGAGTTCAGGTTCCAGTGACACTACCCAAAAGCGAACGAGAAAAAGACAGATTTGTTTGCTCTTAAATCTACACACAGTATCCAGTCTTCTCATATTAGTAACCGTGGTAGAACCTTTTAGTTTTATGCATGACACTAATTTAAAGAGTGTGAACCTTCCAAATTATAATTATTAATTTACCTCAAATTTAACTTTATCGTTGTATCGTATCGTAATACTATGAACAGCCCTTTTAATGTTTCTACGGGTTTAATATCGTTAGCGAAGTTTTCATTAGCACGCCGTGAGCTAGCTTTTAGTGGCCGTAAGCCTTTACGCTCGTGGACACAGGGTTTATTGGTTTTTCGTTCTTTCTCTATTGTGTAGTGGCACGATTTTTTGTGGGTTCCGTGACAGTAATTTATGATTTTGGTGGCACGTTTGGTGTTGAATGAAAATTGTTTTTGGATATCTTTGTTGGAATGAAGTAGAGTGAAAATTTAAACTATAAAATCATGTATAAGTTGTTTCAAATGAACTTTACTAAAGCAGGCAGGATAAACGAACACATGATTTTATCGGTCCACCTGATCGTAAGTGATTTACTTACGATTTATTTATTTATTTGGGAAACAACAGTACAACTTATTACATCAAAACAGGGACACAAAAAATGAAACTTAGACCAAATAAGTTTCCACATCTAAACAAGGCAGAAAAGAGATAGTGGACGTAAAGAATTAAAAAATACAATAAGTTTTTAGCTTACAATTTAAAATATACAAATAAGTTAATTATTTCATTTCTTGAACACAATTATATCTTTCTAAGAAAGTTTAGGAACAAACAATTAAAATTCATTCACAATTAAAACCTAAATTGAACATACTATAAAACTATTAGGTGCTGTTGAAAGATTGTTTCAAGGCTTTCTTATAATTGGTTGCAGACAACCAAAAAATGTCGACATTAGTGAACCTCGCATCGTTCAAGGGTCTTTGCAATATAAGGAGAGGCTTAATGGCAGGAGAAATATTCACTTATCACCAGAAATCGAATTTTGAATCAGTTTCAAATTCCCAAAAACATAAAGTTAAGCAGAATTATGACACATTAAAATCAACTATTTCTTGAGACATTTTACCTACCATCCGTTAATTACTTCCAGTCCTGTCATTCAGCTCCTGAACGTGCATTTATTGGATAAGTTAGAAGGCCTGTCACAGTTTTGGGAATGTTAGTTTGTTCCATTCAAGTAATTTGATTAGTTCCCGAAGTTTCTGTCGTGGCGTTCGTGCATTTCACGAGGGACCCATAGTGTGTTGATTTTGAGAAGCTACTTCATTTTTACAAGCTTTACAGTAACTTGTGCTGGATGCAACTACGTACCAATGTAGGTATATAAGTTCGGGTGGAATCTTGCGAGCAAATAATTAAAAAAAAAACAAGCTTTGGAATCTACATTACAAAAAACCATCTCAGATTAAATCTGCAAAAAGAGTGCAAAATTCTAGAAATATTATAGCAATCGATACAAGTAATCTCGAGTCCGTGTGAAGGAGCCTGTAGCGGACACTGCAGCACTCGGCGCTTTGTTGACGCTCCATTATGTGACGCCATTGTGACAGTCCAGACGGGATTCATGATCGTCTTCCGCTATTCAAAACTGATACTGAATGATATTGGTTTTACGATTGTTTGTTGTACGATGGTAGCGTGTTTGTTTTAAACTAAACTATCAGATTTAATCTGCAAAACCATCCAATCTATCGCAATAAAAACAAAAATCTAGAAATATTACAGCAATCGATACAAGTACACTATAAGGTCAATGATTACTTGGACGATTGCACAAAGTGGGAATGATTTGCTCGCCAAGGTCATTTCATTAACATAATCGATTTTTTTATTTTATTTTTTATATTTAAAGTAAAATTGTAAAATTACACTGTTATTAACTGTTAAAATACTTTAAAAATATATATGCTCATAAAAGAAAAAAGACATGCCCGCTGAGTTTCTTGCCAGTTCTTCTCAGGACGGTGGCTACAATTATTATTTTTTTGTGTCCGAACTGGTGGTAGCTTTTAACTTTTGACGTCAACAAGAATGAGTACATCATCGATGTTGAAAATAAAGTATTTCATTTCACAAAATTAGTTATTTTAATAACAATTATTATATTCGTCTTATTCGGTCATTAGTATGGACTGTTAACTATGCATATGGATTGTAGTACAAGGACGCCATTTTGGCAGTTTTCAAACTTCTTAGTATCTTTGACTGCACACCTACAATAGTATTGCTAATACTTGTGACAGAAGAAAGAATGGGATTGAAAATTCATAACAATTTAATTTGAATGTAAGAAAGAATTATGGCCTACAATTAAATATCATTATCATCTTTGCATCCATCCCAAACTTTTCTAACAAATCTCTAAGGCCATCCAAATTCAAAACAGACTCTTCTACACACGTATTCAAACTTCGATCATTCCGATCGCCCACACACTTGAGACACAGAATATTTACCATACAGAAAGAAAACTTGACACGACATTTTTTAATTGAATGTCAATGAGACTTTAAGTAGCCTTGGTGACCGTGGTCGAATTATTTGCCTTGAAAACGAGAGGTCGCGGGTTCGGGAATAAACAAACACCACTTGCTAAAAACCTGCATTTTATGATAAAGATTAAAAATCCTACGAAAATAGTAAAACTATGTGAAGTTCTCACCCTCACCAGGATTGCTGGAGGACTATGCCTGATCCCTTTACCGTGGGCTTCATAGTAGTCTAGAGTTACATAATAAACAAAGGGGGCGGCGCGACGGGAAAGAGTGCCGTGGGCGTAACGCGTCGCGCCATCCCTCATAACCCCGTGCTGGGTTCAGGTGAGCCCGGGGTTCGGACGCTGAGTGTGAGCGGTTGGAAGTTTTAGTGCGGTTCAAGTCCCACATTCGACCAACTAAAAAAAAAAATCATAACAAACAAATTTGTTATATCAGTTTTGAATCAAACTGTTTTAAAACCATTATAGAAACATGTATGAGTAAGACAGATAAATCGCTATCTCTGTCACTCCGTTCGAGACTCCTAGAACATTCTAGAAAAATATTCCAGAAAAAAATAAAGATTTTTTTTTATTTAAGTGAGAGTTTGTGAAAGCTTTCTTTCTGTAAATTTAGTTGAAATTTGTATTTAAGTGTGTCACATTTGTTAGGTGACTTTTCTATAATTCCATTTAATTGTTTGTAGAAGCGGGTATTACATCGATTTAAAGGAAAGACTTCCGGTTATGATGAATCATTTTATAAGAGTGTTGTTAGATTGTTTTAATTTTATTTTATGAAAACGGAAATACTGGTGGCGCTATCTGATTTATTTCTCAAGAAAGTATAAAAGGCGTGAGAACTATCATTTAAATACAGTAGTCGACGTGATTTCAAAGTGAACAGAGTTGAGAGTAATTGTGACTGAGTTTTGGAGGATGATTACACTGATTTTGGAGGATGATTATACTGTTTTTGGAAGATGAATAGTTTATTATTGTAGTTTATTATATGTTATTGTGAACCAAGGAGTTTTCATTGTGTTTCTGAACTGAACCCAATACATTGTCAAAGCTTTCTTTCTGTTCAGTTATTCTATGCATGAGGCCTCCCAAGCCTCATTATCATCTCCTCGACGTGTATGAGGCAGATGCAGTTTCGGGTACCATTGTACTAACGATGCGCTCCAGAAACTTCTAGAATACAATGGGTTTGGAACGGGAATTTTCGATCAATTTTCGAATAGACAATATTGAAGGATATGGATTTCTAACTGTGTATAAGATAATTATGTCAATTTGAGTTTTCAAGTGTGGTAATTTTTTCACTTACACAATTACTAAACGGGTTCTTACCCCGATTTTTATTAAATTAGCGATCTCGATTATTCAACACTGTTGCAAGCGCCATGATAACGTCAAGACTGAGTACTGTGGGTAGATTACTTAAAATCAGACAAACCCGATTACCCTTTTTCTCGTTCGTTTCGTAGTAATTTCAAATTTTATTTTTTTTACAATATATGATCCGTCTCAATAAGAATTGTTATAAAATAAATAGATGTGTGGTACTTTTTTTTTAGTCGGAGAAAATCACCGGATCTCCGCCCGCGGTATGTGGAAGTTGAACCGCACTAAAACCTCCAACCGCTCTCACTCAGCGTCCGAACCCCGGCTGAGGCCAGAACCCAGCACGGGGTTATGAGGGACGGCGCGACGCGTTACGCCCACGGCACTCTTTCCCGTCGCGCCGCCCCGAGATGTGTGGTACTAAGGAATTACAATCATACATCATACAAGGAAGCAATGTTGGTAAACTTTAAATAAAAAGTCAGATGCTCAGTCAAATCACATGAGCCTAATACACAACAGAGGGGTTACTTTATATCGTCCTTCCATCTGCAAGACCGACCTCTGCTTCTCGTAGAGTCCCTAGGATTCGTTGCCTCTTTGCTCCACTTTTCTTCGCTTAAACTTGCATTATAAAAATAAATATCGGTACATTCTTGTTTCAAGCCTTTTAATATTCAAATTTCCTTCGACCCGCTATCCATAAGGTTTTTTAAAGTTTTCAAAGAATTTTCTCGAAGCAGCCGCCGCGCTCCGGTCTTTAACAACAAAAACGTTGTTTTCTCAAGTTTATAGCTGGCTTCGATTTTCAGATAGAAAAAGATAAAGTTCACAAAGGATGGAGTTGATAAAAGTCAACGGGAAACTTTTTGGTTTTATGCAATTAACGTGTATGAAGCATCTCAGAATTATTAGCGTGGAAAAAAAAAATAGTAGTATTATGCGTTAATCTAATAGGTTTTAATTGCAGTATCTGGTAAGGATAAGTAACATAAAAGACTACAGTTCTTTTCACTTATTTTTAATACTTATTTACTTGGGTTATTAATAGTATATTTTACATCCTACCTACTTAAAGAGTAAGGGTTAAGCTTAAAAAAAAAACTTGAGAGGTGTCAAGGGACACCCGGATGGAACGAAGTTCCTTTCGATTAATTAGTGAGGGAATTGTAATAAAATTTTATCTTTTTAAAATCTTAACTTAAATAAAATATTTTGATCACAGCGCCATCTGGCATTAATAATATAAAACAAAATAAGGAATTGTTTTAAAAGATTTTAATTACAGCGCCATCTAGCGATAATCATCTAAAACAAAAAAAGTGTAGTGACAACTTTTTCATAAGAATTTCCGTCTAGCCCCCTTTCGATACCGCGCGATAAGGAACTTTGTTCCAATTACATCAAATTTACATCAAAGTAAATTTATAAAATGGCAATAAGTGCAAAATCGATTTCATGAAGTCCGTACATGGAAGTCCTATGATGCTCGACTTCTGCGAGTCCACCATCTCGCAGAAGAGGGTGGCGGGGGGTGCGAGGGAGCGATTGTACGCTTCCCTCCGCCCAGCGACAGCAACCCGCCGCCGTCGAGCAGGGGGCCGGAACCGGGATCTCGCCCGGAATCTGGCCCCCTAAGAGTTTCGGGTCCCCAACGCATGTGAGTGCGAGCGGGGACCCAAGAAGGCGTCGTGTCTCGCTCAGCACGCGCCTTAAGCAAGAGCGACCGGGGGATGGTCGACCGCGCTCCCCGACCCACGCTGGTTCTGACCCAGCGGGGTATTCCGTGGGAGGGTGACACGCGGTCCCATCTTGGCGGGCTTCGGAAAGCCCGCCGACCGAGAGAGCCGGTGGCCGTATTCGCCGGCGGCTACCGGTTCGGCGTCCGGGGACGGAGCGACGGGAAAGTGTGCCGATGGCGTAACGCGTCGCACCGTCCCTCCAAACCCCGTGCTGGGTTCTGGCCTCAGCCGGGGTTCGGACGCTGAGTGTGAGCGGTTGGAGGTTTTAGTGCGGTTCAACTCCCACATACCCCGCCCGCGGGGCGGGCGGGGATCCGGTGATTTCCTCCAACTAAAAAATAAAAAAAAAAAAAAAAAACATGGAAGTCCTATACATTGTTCTACAGCTACTAACTTTGTTCCTTTTCTATTTAAATTTATCAGACCCTTTCCAAACATTTCCCGGTGCCCAATAAAATTAATGACTGCAACCTCCATTGTTGCCAACTGTCATTAATTTAAAAAGTGAATTTGGAACGTCATTTTGCGCGGGAAATTAAATACTTTTCGAGCAACCGCGTAGCTAACTTTTGATAGAAAAAGTTGAATACCTCACTCGTAAACACAATTAGCTTGTCTCGATTCGTGAAAACTTTTTAAATTCTCAGAACCTAAGGCGAAATGTGACAGTAAGTGGCTGTGAAGGTTTTACTCAAACTTCGAAAAGTTTTGGAAAATCGCCATTTTAATTGTGGTATTTTCATGTTGTCGTATTTCGGTTGTGAAAATACGATTTGAAAAGGCCTTTATTTTTTATTAAGAAAGTAGTTTCGACATATTATATTCTTGTAAAATTGTTGGACTCTAAATTTCTTTTGAGAACTGTCTTTGTAGATTTACAGAGCTATGGAGTTATCTTTTGATTATTGTTGTGTGTCTTTGTTGAATTTTGCCTGCCGGATAACTTGGCAGTAACTGGACCAGTGACCTTGGAGAGCATAAGTAAACTTCTCGATTTAAAACTAGCTCCTAACTCTTCATTTATAACCAATCTTAGATCCACACTTCGTAAAGATATTGAAGAAATGGTGTCTTTAGAGGTTGGTCGCGCCATTGAAAACTTGAAGGAGGATTTTACACAGACAACCGATTTTATTTGTCTTGAACATAAGAATATACAATCAAAAATATCTGAAAAGGACAGGGAAATAGAATCACTGAAACTCAGGCTTTCTAAAACTGAGGAGACAATTAGTAAACTTCAGAATCGTGTATTCACCGTGGAAAAGATATCGCGTGATCTTAATATAGAAATACACGAGGTTCCCGAAAATAAAAATGAGGATTTGGGGATATTGTTTAAAAAGCTGTGCGAGTGTCTAAATGTTAAGGTGTCGGATAATGATATTAGAGCTCATCGTCGAGTTGCAAAGATGAATCCTGATTCAAAGAGACCAAGAAATATTCTTATTTCTCTGTCATCTCAGCGGGTCCGCGACGAGATCCTCTCATCAGTAACTAGATTTAATAAGTGTAATCCGAAAGAGAAACTTGGAACAAGACATATTGGTATTGGAGCAGGTTCATCATCTAGAATCTACGTGTCTGAACATCTCTCCCCTGAAGCTAAAGAAATTCATAGTTTGGCTAGGAAATTTGTTAAGGAAAATAATTTTAAGTTTGTTTGGGTTCGTTTCGGACAAATATACATACGAAGGAATGAAAAAAGTCCCGCAATTCACATTAAAAATATTGATACAATTAACAAACTAATTAGTGAGTAGTTTTGCATTTAATTATTGTTTATATATCTATTTTTTGGATTATAATTTTCATACTGTTTCTTAATTTTGTAGTTTCTTTATTATATACAAAAAAAAAAAAAAAAAAAACAATGTTATCTATCTACTACCAAAACGTCAACAGAATGCGTAGTAAGTTAGTTGAATTTCAATTAAGTTTAATATCATGTAATTACGACTTGGTATGTTTGACGGAAACTAATCTTAATAATTCCGTGTTTGATGGAGAAATTGTTGATTCCCGTTACTTAGTTTTCAGGAAAGATCGCATGGATTCATGTTCTAAGAAAACTGAGGGGGGAGGGGTTCTATTAGCTATTTTAAAGAAATATGAAGTTATCCGTCAAGCATCCTGGGATAGTGGAATGGAGGATGTCTGGGCGAGTGTTTTGCTGAATGGTCTTACAAGTGCGCGTCTTAATATATGTGTATGTTATTTACCGCCCGATTTACATTACGAAGAAATTGAGAAATTTTATTGCCACTGCCAAAGAATAATAAACGATAATCCTAGCGATAGGTTCTTGTTGATTGGTGATTTTAACCATCCTGATTATAGGTCTACAATTAGTGTTGAATCTCATCTGCGTAGTAAAAAACTACTATTGCTTGAAGAGTTAATGATATCTTGCAACTTACAGCAGTTTAATCGTGTTACAAATGACAGAGACCGGATCTTGGACTTAGTTCTTTCAAATTTGAATTGCTTAACCGTTACTGAAATAACTTCTATGAGTAGATTGGATAAGCCACATCCAGCTATTATGATCTGTCTCACACTCAGAGTTTTTAAAGGCCTGAAAATATGTAATAACACTAAGCGTTTAAACTTCTCCAAATGTGACTTTGCTAAAATTAAATATGAACTTTCTTCCACAAACTGGACTCTAATTTTGTCTGAAGCCGATGTGAATGACTGCGTAAAAAATTTTTATGATCTACTTTTTAAAATTATTAGCCGACACACACCATTGATCAAATCTAAACCGGAATCATTTCCGGTCTGGTATAGTAAACCTTTAATAAATTGCATTATCGAAAAAAATAAATATCATAAACTATTTAAAAAATATGGCAACCCGCGTGATTATGATACGTTTTCTTTACTACGTAACAGGACTAAAGTTCTAGCACATGATTGTTACAATAATTATATTGAATCTACAGAGGAGTCTTTGCAAAAAAACATAAAATCTTTCTGGAGATACGTCAATAACAGAAAGGGTCAAGTATCAATGCCGAATAACATGAGATACAATTGCGAATCCTCATCGGATGGCAGAACGATTACTGAATTATTTGCTAGGTATTTTGGTTCTGTTTTCAATAACGATACATGTCAGGGGTCCCACAGTGATAATACTGGTGAGTCATTTGATATTGATAGTCAGATTTCTTCTTCATTGTCTCAAATATTAATTACTGAAAAAAATATAGTAGAAAAAATTAAAAAAATGGATAAAAACAAAGGCGCTGGACCTGACAAACTGCCTCCTTTCTTCGTTAAGTCTTGTGCTACAGAACTTTCAGTCCCACTGTGCATTATTTTTAATAAATCATTAAAAACAGGCATATTTCCTAATCATTGGAAAACTGCTCATATTATACCAATCTATAAGAGCGGTGATAAATCTTGTTGTGAAAACTACAGACCTATTAGTATTTTATCGTGTTTTGCAAAGTGTATGTTCCTCTTTATAACCACGTGAAGCCTTATCTCTCAAGCCGTCAGCTTTGTCAAAAATCGATCAACAGTGTCTAATCTTTTGGAATACAAACGATATTTGTGTGAAGTCTTTGCTGCTGGAGGTCAAGTAGATTCTATCTACACCGATTTTTCCAAAGCCTTCGATAAGGTTTCACACAGGCTGCTGTGCCGCAAGCTTTATTCTTACGGCATTCATGGGTGTTTGTATCGCTGGTTATGCTCATATCTCGACAATCGTACTCAGTTGGTGGCATTGAAAGGTTATCTTTCCTCTCCTGTGCGGGTTACTTCTGGAGTGCCTCAGGGGTCCCATTTAGGGCCTCTCTTATTTGTTATTTTCATAAACGACCTTATCAACAAACTATCATCTGACTGTCTGTTATATGCCGATGATTTGAAAATCTATACCGCTATTTCCAACACTTCTAACTGTCTTGTGTTGCAGAGGGATTTAGATACTGTTTCGGATTGGTGTAAGACCAATCAAATGTATTTGAACATAGACAAGTGTTTTATAATATCCTTCACTCGTAAGAAAAACAGAATTACGAACACTTACAGCATAAACGATCGCTCATTAAAGAGATGCAATGTCGCTAAAGATCTTGGCATTTTGTTTGACGAAAAACTGTCTTTTAGAGATCATTATCTAAATATTACATCTAAAGCTAACCAACTTCTTGGTTTTGTCTTACGATCTACAAAAAGTTTTAAAAACCCAGACAGTCTTCGATATCTTTATTATTCTTTGGTCAGAAGCTTACTAGAATATGGTAGTCCTATATGGTCCCCTAATTATAAAATACATATTAGTAATATCGAACGCGTACAAAAGAAATGCTTAAGAATACTGAGTTATCGTCACCAACCTGGACGGTCTAAACTCAATTATGAACAAAGATTGGTAAAATTCAACATGCAGTCCTTGGAGAAGCGACGTTTATATATTGATTTAGTTTATCTTTATAAATTAGTACACTCTTCAATCGATTCACCTGAATTACTGTCCCACATCTTTTTAAATACTAAATTTAGTGCCCGTCGATCTCATCAAATTAATATTTTTGCTCTGTTAACATTTAAAAACAACATATCTTCTTATAATCCCATTACAAGAATGTGCCGTGAATACAATGAATTGGCAAAGTCGGATACTAGACTTGATATTTTTGTTTCATCGCTAAATACATTCTGTAACACTCTTAAGGACATTCTGCTATTCTAGCTCCCATTACATAACATTTATTCCAGTTAGTTAACACATTTTTATTGTTTCTGCATTCTTATTGAGTTGTGTTTAGTTTAATTTAATATTATTTAGGTTAGTTTAATTGCCTTTTTATTACTATATTTATAAGTAGCGAATTTTAATTTTTTCTTAAACTTATGATTTTGTCTACTCGTCAACATAATATTAAATATGTACACACTTGTGCATGAAGCAATAAATAAATAAATAAATAAATATCTGATTTTGTAGTGCATACATGTTTTATGTTTCAAGCCAGTTGATGTTCTAATATAAACTTGTAAAACCTTATTTTATATTGCTTGTAACGTGTTTTGTGTGCCAAATAAATTAAAAAAAAAAAAAAAAAAAAAAATACATTTTAAAAGTATTAAAGTGGTGATCCTGGTGTCCTGAAATACAGGCTTCCCGCTAGTTTAGCCACCAGTCTCCCACAATATGTATGTTATAATAATTTGTATGTAAGATCTGATAATTGTTAAGTCATTGTGGTGAGAAAAAAGATACTTTATTATATTATTACTAGCTGCCCCACGCAACTTCGTCTGCGTCGAAAAAATAAAAAAAAAATTAGGGGTGGACTACCCCTAACATTTAGGGGGATGAAAAATAGATGTTGGCCGATTCTCATAGATATCGGATAAGCACAAAAAATTTCAACAAAATCGGTCAAGCCGTTTCAGAGGAGTTCAAGTTCGAACACTGTGACACGAGAATTTTATATATTAGACTAGCTGCCCCGCGCAACTTCGTCTGCGCCAATCTCAATTAAATGTCGAACGCTTCATTAGAGCCTGAACACGATGAGGTTATCTTGCCTAGTGACGGAGTTTCCATAGCCACCTTCCAACTCCATCATCAGACCTTGACATTCATCCTCTACGCAAAGAACTCATCAAGACGCTTCATTAGATTCTAAACACGATGAGGTTATCTTGCTTGATGACGGAGTTCCCATAGCCACCTTCCAACTCCATCATCAGACCTTCACATTCATCCTCTACGCAAAGAACTCATCAAGACGCTTCATTAGAGCCTAAACACGATGAGATTATCTTGCTTAATGACGGAGTTCCTATAGCCACCTTCCAGCTCCATCATCAGACCTTGACATTCATCCTCTACGCAAAGAACTCATCAAGACGCTTCATTAGATTCTAAACACGATGAGGTTATCTTGCTTAATGACGGAGTTCCCATAGCCACCTTCCAGCTCCATCATCAGACCTTGACATTCATCCTCTACGCAAAGAACTCATCAAGACGCTTCATTAGATTCTAAACACGATGAGGTTATCTTGCTTGATGACGGAGTTCCCATAGCCACCTTCCAACTCCATCATCAGACCTTCACATTCATCCTCTACGCAAAGAACTCATCAAGACGCTTCATTAGAGCCTAAACACGATGAGATTATCTTGCTTAATGACGGAGTTCCTATAGCCACCTTCCAGCTCCATCATCAGACCTTGACATTCATCCTCTACGCAAAGAACTCATCAAGACGCTTCATTAGAGCCTAAACACGATGAGATTATCTTGCTTAATGACGGAGTTCCTATAGCCACCTTCCAGCTCCATCATCAGACCTTGACATTCATCCTCTACGCAAAGAACTCATCAAGACGCTTCATTAGATTCTAAACACGATGAGGTTATCTTGCTTAATGACGGAGTTCCCATAGCCACCTTCCAGCTCCATCATCAGACCTTGACATTCATCCTCTACGCAAAGAACTCATCAAGACGCTTCATTAGATTCTAAACACGATGAGGTTATCTTGCTTGATGACGGAGTTCCCATAGCCACCTTCCAACTCCATCATCAGACCTTCACATTCATCCTCTACGCAAAGAACTCATCAAGACGCTTCATTAGAGCCTAAACACGATGAGATTATCTTGCTTAATGACGGAGTTCCTATAGCCACCTTCCAGCTCCATCATCAGACCTTGACATTCATCCTCTACGCAAAGAACTCATCAAGACGCTTCATTAGATTCTAAACACGATGAGGTTATCTTGCTTGATGACGGAGTTCCCATAGCCACCTTCCAACTCCATCATCAGACCTTCACATTCATCCTCTACGCAAAGAACTCATCAAGACGCTTCATTAGAGCCTAAACACGATGAGATTATCTTGCTTAATGACGGAGTTCCTATAGCCACCTTCCAGCTCCATCATCAGACCTTGACATTCATCCTCTACGCAAAGAACTCATCAAGACGCTTCATTAGATTCTAAACACGATGAGGTTATCTTGCTTAATGACGGAGTTCCCATAGCCACCTTCCAGCTCCATCATCAGACCTTGACATTCATCCTCTACGCAAAGAACTCATCAAGACGCTTCATTAGATTCTAAACACGATGAGGTTATCTTGCTTGATGACGGAGTTCCCATAGCCACCTTCCAACTCCATCATCAGACCTTCACATTCATCCTCTACGCAAAGAACTCATCAAGACGCTTCATTAGAGCCTAAACACGATGAGATTATCTTGCTTAATGACGGAGTTCCTATAGCCACCTTCCAGCTCCATCATCAGACCTTGACATTCATCCTCTACGCAAAGAACTCATCAAGACGCTTCATTAGATTCTAAACACGATGAGGTTATCTTGCTTAATGACGGAGTTCCCATAGCCACCTTCCAGCTTCATCATCAGACCTTGACATTCATCCTCTACGCAAAGAACTCATCAAGACGCTTCATTAGAGCCTAAACACGATGAGGTTATCTTGCTTAATGACGGAGTTCCCATAGCCACCTTCCAGCTCCATCATCAGACCTTGACATTCATCCTCTACGCAAAGAACTCATCAAGACGCTTCATTAGATTCTAAACACGATGAGGTTATCTTGCTTAATGACGGAGTTCCCATAGCCACCTTCCAGCTCCATCATCAGACCTTGACATTCATCCTCTACGCAAAGAACTCATCAAGACGCTTCATTAGAGCCTAAACACGATGAGGTTATCTTGCTTAATGACGGAGTTCCCATAGCCACCTTCCAGCTCCATCATCAGACCTTGACATTCATCCTCTACGCAAAGAACTCATCAAGACGCTTCATTAGAGCCTAAACACGATGAGGTTATCTTGCTTAATGACGGAGTTCCCATAGCCACCTTCCAGCTCCATCATCAGACCTTGACATTCATCCTCTACGCAAAGAACTCATCAAGACGCTTCATTAGAGCCTAAACACGATGAGGTTATCTTGCTTAATGTCGGAGTTCCCATAGCCACCTTCCAGCTCCATCATCAGACCTTGACATTCATCCTCTACGCAAAGAACTCATCAAGACGCTTCATTAGAGCCTAAACACGATGAGGTTATCTTGCTTAATGACGGAGTTCCCATAGCCACCTTCCAGCTCCATCATCAGACCTTGACATTCATTCTCTACGCAAAGAACTCATCAAGACGCTTCATTAGAGCCTAAACACGATGAGGTTATTTTGCTTATTGACGGAGTTCCTGTGGCCACCTTCCAGCTCCATCATCAGACCTTCACATTCATCCTATACGCAAAATACTCATCAAGACGCTTCATTAGAGCCTAAACACGATGAAGTTATTCTGTGACGTCAAAATACGTCAAAAGTGACAGAAAAATATGTCAAAACTGACTGAAAAAATGTCAAAAGTGACAGATAACATGTCAAATTGTTACTTATTTTTTTTGCAAAAATTTTGATTGGAACGCTGTCGAACGGGATAAATTCGTCTCCAGGCTCTAAGCTACCTCCCTACCAATTTTCAGCAAAATCTGTTCAGCCGTTCTTGAGTTATAAGTGGTGTAACTAACACGACTTTCTTTTATATATATAGATTATTAAATTATTACATTTTATTCTCAGAGCTACAATTTTTCCTTCTTCAAACAAGTAATACTCAAATTTACCTTTCACTAAAGATTTTACCTAACCTATTCAGTTCTAATTAAAATTCTAAACACGAATTTGAAATTCGTAAACCGGCACTTATTACAGACGGAATCTTATTAATAAAATTTTATTAATAAAAATGGGACCACTCTGTCTGTTTGTGGATCCATTTGCATATTTATAAATTCAGTGTTTATATTGATTCTCTTTTGTGTAATGTCTACGGAATTTCATTTGTGGAGACGAATTGAAAAACGAATAAAGATGGTTTTTGAGAGGAGCTTTATGAAGAATCTGAGATATTGAATTTATTTAAAAATGCTTTCTGCCTACTAAAGGTAGACCCAGTAAAGGGTGCGAAAGAAAAATATGAGTATTTTAAATTTTCATTTTACAATAAGTACTCTAAAACTATTGGTAGCAATATCAAGTGAATACATGGTTAATTTAAATGTTCACCTTTGATACCAAACCAGTATTCGAAATCGGTTAAATGAAAAAAAAAACAATTTCTTACGTTCAACAAATGGAATCAGGTGTAGGTAAAACAACTAAAACGAGCTCGAACACGACAGATCTATCTTGTTGGAACGAAGTTCCTTATCGTGCGTTATCGAAAGGGGGCTAGACGGAAAAAAATCTTACGAAAAGTTATCACACTTTTTTGTTTTAGATGATTATCGCTAGATGGCGCTGTGATCAAAATCTTTTAAAACGCGTTCCTTATCGCGCGTTACGTTAGGAAAAAAAAATTATAAGATATCTTTTAATCGAAAGGAACTTCGTTCTATTCGGGTGTCCCATGACACCTCTCAAGTTTTTTTCGACAGTAGAGTTCCTATGACCACCTTCCAAATCCATCATCAGATTAGCGCCATTTTGTAAATTATTGCATTGTCACGTGATATATATCTGCGTGCAAAATTTCACCTCAATCGGAAACCGGGAAGTTCGTCAAATTTATCTTGCATGATTCCACCCGAACCTATATAATACATCCAGTGCAAGTTAATAAAAAGCTTCTCATAGTAATTACCATAAAAAGGCGTTGCCCATGTAAAGTGTTGACTATGTGAGAACAGGACCACCTTCGCTACACCTGCGTTTGGGCGCATGTGGTACAGGAAAAACTGAATCGTGATCCGACCGCAAACTGCGCGGATTAATCACGGTTTTTATATGGAAACACACGGGCTTGGATTATGTCGAACTGTTTTATTTAGAGTTTGTTGTTTTGAAGAGCTATTAACAACATAGCTGGGACTCACAGACTCATATAAAAGGGAACAGGTAGTCTTTTGTTTTCGGGTATTTGCCCACCTCGCATTCCCATCACTGTTAGTCCTGTGTAGTTAGGATCTACAGCGATCGCATTAATGTCTCTCAGCAGTGAGACCCAGAAATCTGAGGCAAACCTGTTTTGGGCTTCGTAACGAATTACATCAGAACAAAGAGTTGGAAATGAGTTTCTCCATAATTCAGATTAGTTTTTAGTGGATAAATCTTTCCGATGGTTTGCATAGACCTTAAATAATTGTAGGCTATGATTTGATCAGAAATTTACAGACCAACCAGATTCGAATCCACTTCCTACACAATCACACAAGCTATCAAATCATTTCTTTAAACACTCGCGGTTATCTACATCACTTACACTATTACTAAAAATAAAGCCAAAAAATCTAGTTTTGAGACGGCAGCCGATACTGTCAGTGTGGTATGTCGAAATGTGAGTTCGAGTTCCAGTGGTACCGGCAAACGAACGAGAAAGAGGGTAGACAGATTTGTCTGCTCTTAAACGACCTACCCGCAGTTCTTCAGTCTTCCCGTGATCATGGCGCTTGAAACAGTGTTGACATATCGGGACCTCTCAATTACAAATAATCGTGGTAAGAACCCGTTTAGTAATAGTGTAAGTGATATCAAATCATTGCTCCAAATCCACATCAAAGTAAAACTAGTATTCAATTCCCACGACCACAAAATCAATTACAACCATCTAACTACCCCGAAAATAATGACCTAACTTGACCCAAACAAGACCTTAACTAGCTAATTCTATAAGTTAGTTGTCAACCCAAATCCGCTGAGCCCTGATCTGAAACCTAAGCAAAGTTAACGCTAAAGTTCCCCAATTTCGAGAACTTTCCATTTAATTCCGAATAATCTCTTCAAAGTTTGAAGAAATTTTAGTTGAAATGATGTGTTTATTGGATAGTGGAAGTGAACAGTTAATTGATTATAATAGTTTTGGCGCTATGGAGTCATGTGTGTTATTGAAACGAAATTCCTTATCGCGCGTTATCGAAAGTGGGCTAGACGGAAATTTTTATGAAATAGTTGTCACGACACTTTTTTGTTTTAGATGATTATCGCTAGATGGCGCTGTGATTAAAATCTTTTACAACAATTCCTTATTTTGTTTTAGATGATTATCGCTCGATGGCACTGTGATCAAAATCTTTTAAAATACGTTCCTTATCCCGCGTTCCGTTAGGAAAAAAAATATAAGATATCTTTTAATCAAAAGGAACTTCGTTCAATTCGGGTGTCCCATGACACCTCTCAAGTTTTTAGTTATATTTGTTTTTTACTAAAAATATAATTAAATACACTTTATTTATTACTAGATATTAACGACCCTACAACCCATACGATGTCTAGTGCGTATGTTCATGAACCTCTGCAATGCCAGGGGATTCGGAAGGCAATACCCATCACCTACAGAAAATTTCTTAAACTGACTGATGCAGATCGTCGCCTCAGTGCTTGTTTGGCCAATCTGCACTCGAGCAAATTTTACAGGAGTAAGCAAACAAGCACGGAATATTCGTTAAGTGCCGGGTTAAAAAAAAAATTGAAATGAGATTTTTATTGTTTGAATTGAATATTTTAAAAAATATTTTACCAGTCGGATGGAAATTTTATTCTTTATAATAATGCATTAAAAAGTAATTTTCGTAAAAAATGTCAGATTGGCCAAATAAGCACTGAGGCGACGAGATGTTATGGAGCGACGTTTATAGGGTAGGCCTATAATATGGATTGTCAATTTGAACTAGATTTCACCAATTTACTAGAAGCATAGCACCAGCTTATTTAACGAACGTTTGAAAAGGTCAAGGTACCTCTAGAAATAAAAGGCTAATCCACCATTTTGCATCAGCCTTTTTGGACTGTACAGTAACCAGCCATTGCTGCCCTCTGTTGGCCTCAGGTCTCCTCAAAAGAGGAACCCACGCTTACCTAATGCGGATTGGCACTAATTTTCGTTAAATTTCATTCTGTTTGGAAGCTATAATGGCACAAATAGTCACATAGCAGCCCTCCTTTCCATCAGGTTTATATATACAGGGTGACTTTTTAAAGAAGGTACATATTGCAGGAGGGGAATAGAATATAAAAATAGGAAATTTTTTTTTTTTTTTTAAATCTAAATTCGACGAAACTACCTCAAACATAAACAATTTCGGCTAAAAGAGTGTTGACT
Organism: Trilocha varians; assembly: GCA_030269945.2. Lineage (NCBI taxonomy): Eukaryota > Metazoa > Arthropoda > Insecta > Lepidoptera > Bombycidae > Trilocha > Trilocha varians. The sequence continues at coordinate 819,809 of AP028265.1, forward strand.
AACGACCTCTAGTGATCTCGCGCACCCCACACCTCCGCCACACCCATCAGCTGTCGAAAAACCATCATTTTGCAAGAATTTTAGATATTTTTAAGTTGCGATTACTAAGGCATTAAACCGCTTTGGTAATAATATTTTTACTGGTCGTATATAACCATCAGCTACCATGACCTTCAATATGTACCCTCACTAAAAATCACCCTGTACACAGCTTACAACTTGCTCGTCAACATTTCACAACGTATACACCCAAATGCAAACGAATGCGGCCCGTGTTCAACCCCGTAAAAAACGCCAGAACTTGACCCTCTTTATTAATGCGGGCAATTTGAGCAGCTTCCCTCAGTCCTGTACATATTCTGTTTGTATAATAAGCTCCTTGGTATTCAGGATTTTGTACCTAAACCCTGCGAGACGGTACTTTCCCTTTGAATTAAGTCTCCGTGTACAATAACTTAGGATCAAACGTCGCTACTTAAGGCAAGTTAAGCCACGTTTTATGATACTGATTCTTTATTCAGCTCTGAATCATATTTACTGATATTATCTTTCTTATTTTAGGTTACGATTTGGTAAATTGACGTTTATTAGGATTTGGTGTTTGTGTTACCGTATTTTTTTCGGATGAGAGTTTGTTATAATGGTTTTGCTGATATTATTTAAAAAATAATTATTGTATTTAATTTTAACTTTTGAATATTTTTTTTAATTATATGGTCTTTGACCGCTAATTTAAAACAAGTATGCAGTCGGCACCTATAATTGTGTTAGCATTAAGTTTATACTGGAAGTCTTTAATATACCTGTTTTGCATGTGCGGGTGTATAACATGTTGGTGCCCTTTTTAATAAATAAATAAATATGCTTATTTTTATTTCTAATATACCTACCTAGCTTCTCTTTTTTTCGTTATAGTAAAAGGATAATAAAAGATGACACTCTTAGCTTTTAAAATACTTTAACAACGAACATTGTACATTGATCTAGATTTGCGATTTACACACTATGCAGCGAGGTATAAAATATTTGTAAATTTGTCAAAACTTCACAAAAATACACGATATAGAACACACTAAGAATGTATCTACGTACTTTTCTATCGTGCTATATCATATTATAAAGCATCAGCACCTCAAAAAATGTAACCTTTAAATATGACGATATATCAAGTTCTTTGTGTCCTGATATAGCTCTTAAAATAACATAAAAGATAACCTTTAGAAACACCTATTTAAACTAAACATAGCACAAATATATTCAATATTCTTATATCCCTTTGATTCTCCGCACAATGTAATAAAAATATATTGTTGGACGACAATATCTTGGGAGATAACGTCAGAAGACGCGCCGAGTTAGACTATCGTGTTCCTCTGTTCACACTGTGGGAATACTCGAATCAGTAATAATCAGAAAGAGATTAGGAGTTGCCACATTTATTTTAAGAATATCAAAATTATGACACACTAGCTTTTGCCCGCGACTTCGTTCGCGTGGACTTAAGGTTCGTCCCGTATTATCAAAAATTGTAGCCTATGTGTTATTCTGATGTATAAGCTATATTGTGGTATAGTTTCATTCAAATCCATTCAGTAGTTTTTACGTGAAAGAGTAACAAACATTCATCCATACATACAAACTTTCGTCTTTATAATATTATTATGATTATGATTTAATAATCATTTGTCATATTAATCAAAACCTTATTAGATATATTGTTCGATTGGTAACACTAAATTTGAACTATGTTCTATAAGTTATTGTTGACTAATAGATACACGAGCGTACGAGCCACCTGATGGTAAGTGGTTACCGTCGCTCATGAACCGCAATGCCAGGGCAATGAGAGGCCAGGGAGGCAATGATGTATATAAATGAATTTTAAGACACATACACACAGGCAAAATAAGTTCTTTATCTGTAACTTCTATACATTGCAATGGTACTAATTACTACTTAATATCAGAAGAAAAAATAGCACACAAACAAGCACACACATGCACAACCAATAAAAAACAAGAACTAGGGATGTAATGAATATTCGTAAAGGTGATGCGCATAGAGGAAATATGTCGGAGCTTAAACAAAGGCTGTTCGAGCATAAAACCTCCTTCGTGTTCGAAATTTAAAAAATTAAAAAGTTAGTGTTATATGTCAGAATTGTTTTAAGCGCCAAATGTAAAAATTAATTAAATAATTATTGTAAACCAAAAAGCCACATTTTATTTATTTCCATTGGTATTTCTGCAATTTACTCCCACAAAGGCTCTTTTAGGTGAGCTCATACTCGATGGGTTTACAACCTGCCGTTGTCATGACGATTGAAATGAAATGAAATGAGATGAAATGAATTTTATTGAAACAATTTTCACATTTATTATTAGGGCAAACCCAGGCTCCCAAACTAGTAAAAATACTGTGCTACGAGAGCCAGTGCTCTCCCAACAAAACATAGGAGCATTAAATTTGTGGGTTGTTATCAACAAAGTAAATACAAAAAGAAAAAAGGCTAACATTACACAAAGCATAATAAAAACACTATTTAATTACAAAAAAATGTAATGTTAGAAGGGAGATTTCAATTATTTGGTTAGAGAAAAAACTACCTCTTGTAGATAAAATATGGCACCTATTTTATAGTGCCTATAAATTATAATCACTGAATAGTAGTAATTTTGTCTTTTAATAACCTTTTTTTAAACGTATTCGCATTTGAACATGTCCAGAAATCCCGAACCAAATCGGAAAAATGTCGAACTGTAATATAATAAGCGAACTGTCAACTAGTTTAAACCTCTCTTCGTTTCACAGATATCCCTCTGTGCACGTGTGTGTGTGTGCGTGTACATGTGTGTACCGGAACGTAACCTGACAGGTGTCCGGATCGACGCCGGACAGATTTAACACGTTAATCTCCGATATTTTTGCCGGTAGATGTACGACGTCCCTTATCCTGCCACGCTCGGTGTGGGGTGACAACTATTTCAAACAATGATATTTATACAAAAATGAACTGACTTAGATTTCTCAAGAATAGTACAACTACCAGTCAGATCTAATTTAAATGAGATTATGTTTGCTTTCTAACAAAAAAAACATGGAAATTATTTTATGTAGAAATGTAATACACGCAAACACGTGGACAACATGTAAAGTAAAAAAATATATTTTAAACACAGATCCAAAAGTAATTGCACGGTCTTGCTTCAGGTTTGCCGTTTGCTCATTTACCAGCAACGCAATAAAAAAATCTAAAATAAATAGGTACATTAGCAGGGTCTTAACTCGTAAGCTCGTTTGCAATAAATAAAAAAACATTGTAATACTAGTTGGCCCACACAACTTCGTCTGCGGCACATAAGGAAATTGTATCACCGTTTAAACCTTCCCTGGACTTGTACGAATTTTTCAAGATTAAAATAAGCCAAATCGGTTCAGTCGTTCTCGAGTTTTAGCGAGACTAACGAACAGCAATTCATTTTTATATATAAGAAAGATAAGAAGATAAAAAATGCAAAAACCCTAATCATAAAATATATAACCGGTTTTTAGTTTGGTCACCCCAATCCGGCGGCTTATCGGGAAATGTTGTGAAAGCCCCGAAAATAGGCGATTTCGATATGTTTTTTTATGAAAATAAAAGGTTAATCTCTCAAAATACGTTATTACGAGAACGGATTTAATGTAGCTCACTCGGAAACTCGCTCAATGACGGAGAATTTTTCTTTTCAATACAATAAACTGGAAATGAACAAAAAACATTTTGATATTTTATTTTACAAACGGTTTTTCTTGATGTTAAATAAATATTGATTTAAATGAACATAAAATTTTTGAAATATTTTCAGGTTATTTTTTACAACAGTTTAATAAGCATTCGGAGTACACTTTGCTAGGTTTTGTCGTCTACTACGATAAGTGGCGTGTAGTCTATAGAAGCAAATATACAATTCATACCCTAGCTTTTCAAATTCTATTCGAATAACAACAAGAAAAACTTGAGAGGTGTCATGGGACACCCGAATAGAACGAAGTTCCTTTCAATTAAAAGATATCTTATAATTTTTTTTCCTAACGTAACGCGCGATAAGGAAGGTGTTTTAAAAGATTTTTATCACAGCGCCATCTAGCGATAATCATCTAAAACAAAAAAGTGTCGTGACAACTTTAAATCAAATCAAATCAATCAAATCAAAAAACATTTATTCTGAGCTATCTATATCTATACTTATAATAAAATCGTAGAGAGGTCAATTCTGTACATTGAAAATATCAAAAAAAAAACTAGCAGGGGGTGTTTGGTTATCGATTCTGATGCCAAAAATGCAATTAGATTTTTTTTTGTCTGTTTGTCTGTTTATCTGTTTGTCTGTTTGTCTGTTTGTCTGTATCTTTGTGCACGCTAATCTCCGAACCGGCTGAACCAATTTAGTTGGGGTTTTTTGTAATGTATTATGGCAAGTCTCACTTAACATTTAGTCGTTGTTTTATCAAAATCGGTTCAGTATTAAAAAAGTTATAAGTGAAACAACGTCGATGGGTATTACGTTTTCTTGGCCAACATAAAGAGATCTCCAATTTATATGGTGAATCGTCGCAACTGGAGCTCTAACTAAAGTGGCCGTCGGAACCAGTGATATTGAGTAATTCGTATTTCGACTGGAAAGAGTGCCGAGCGCGTAACGCGTCGCACCGTCCCTACAAACCCCGTGCTGGGTTCTGGCCTCAGCCGGGGTTTGGACGATGAGTGTGAGCCGTTGGAGGTTTTAGTGCGGTTCAACTCCCACATATCCGGTGATTTCCTACAACTGAAAAAAAAAAGAAAGCAGTCTTTATTACATAAGCTCGGCCATTGAAAGTCCGATCCAAATCGACCCAGCCAATCATGTTTAGGCTCTACTGAAGCGTCCTGATGAGATCTTTGTGTAGAGGATGAATGTCAAGGTCTGATGATGGAGCTGGAAGGTGGCTATGGGAACTCCGTCATTAAGAAAGATAACCTCATCGTGTTTAGGCTCTAATGAAGCGTCTTGATGAGTTCTTTGCGTAGAGCATGGATGTCAAGGTCTGATGATGGAGCTGGAAGGTGGCTATGGGAACTCCATCATTAAGAAAGATAACCTCATCGTGTTCAGGCTCTAATGAAGCGTCCTGATGAGATCTTTGCGTAGAGGATGAATGTCAAGGTCTGATGATGGAGCTGGAAGGTGGCTATGGGAACTCCGTCATTAAGCAAGATAACCTCATCGTGTTCAGGCTCTAATGAAGCGTCCTGATGAGATCTTTGCGTAGAGGATGAATGTCAAGGTCTGATGATGGAGCTGGTAGGTGGCTATGGGAACTCCGTCATTAAGCAAGATAACCTCATCGTGTTCAGGCTCTAATGAAGCGTCCTGATTAGATCTTTGCGTAGAGGATGAATGTCAAGGTCTGATGATGGAGCTGGAAGGTGGCTATGGGAACTCCGTCATTAAGAAAGATAACCTCATCGTGTTTAGGCTCTAATGAAGCGTCCTGATGAGATCTTTGCGTAGAGGATGAATGTCAAGGTCTGATGACGGAGCTGGAAGATGGTTATGGGAACTCTGTCAATAAGCAAGATAACCTCATCGCGTTTAGACTCTAATGAAGCGTCTTTATGAGTTCTTTGCGTAGACGATGAATGTCAAGGTCTGATGATGGAGCTGGAAGGTGGCCACTGTCTGTCTGGCTAATCTCTGGAATGGCTAGACCGATTCGGACGGGCTGACTTTCAATGACTGATAGTTTATGTTATAAGGAGTAACTTAGGCTATATTTATTTTAGAAATTGTTGTTTTTTTAAATTCTCGATGAAGTTCAAGGATGGTATTTACAGCGAGAAAAAAATCGAATAGTTGACATTGAATTGAGATTGGCGCAGACGAAGTTGCGCGGGGCAGCTAGTTAATAAATAAAAACTTATATCTACAACTTAAACTTAATACAAAAAATGCCCAGAAACGGTTTCCGGCTCAGCAATGCCGCAGTAGCCATAAAATGACGGCATTTAAAAGTGTCGTGACAACTTTTCGTAAGATTTTTTTCCGTCTAGCCCCCTTTCGATAACGCGCGATAAGGAACTTCATTCCAATTAATGAAATACGGTATATTTCATTGATATGCACTACGCATTCTTATTATTTACATTATTTGTATATAATCAAATATATATATATAGCATGTACTCAAATTTGTAAACAATTTTACATCAAATCTTCATTTCTGCATAACCTGACTAAAATATGTATAGATGAATCTGATTACTATAAAGATATTTTAATGTATCATCATCATCATCATCAGCCTATAAATGTCCACTGCTGGACATTTAAAGGCCTCCCCAAACCTCGCCACATCGACCGGTCCTGCGCCATCTGCATCCAGTGACCTCCCGCGATCTTGACCAGATCGTCGGTCCATTTTGTGGGGGTCTACCAACATTGCGCCTACCGGTTCGTGGCCGCCACTCCAGAATTTTTTAATATGTAATTTTAATCAAATGTATAATTTATTGTAATGATGAAGAGGAACTAAGTCATCAAAGTACCAGAACTATAGAAACTGAATATAATTATAACAGCACACGCAAAAGCAATAAACAAATAAGAGAGTTCCGAAGTGAAATTCAAATATCAATCCGCAAAGTACACAGAGTCGAGTAAACTAACGTACCCCACGCGGTGTAGTTGCAACGTTTCAACTGTGAACTTACTGTTTTGAGAACAAATACAATACTGAATATTTCACTGATGATAAAATTATCAAATTAGGTAGTTTCTTAGATAGCCCATTGCTAAATGCGGATTGGGAACTTTACATATTACTTTGAAGAATTTTAAAAATCTTTTCCAATCTATAATATAAAAATGAACCGCAAAATGTGTTGGTAAGCGCATAACTCAACAACGCCTGGACCAATTTGGCCAAATCTTTTTTTTAAATGTTCGTTGAAATTCAAGGATGGATTTACGAAAAAATCATAGGGGCATAGGGTTCACTCAGACGACGTCGCGGGCAGCAGCTAGTATAAAGTAAAAATTGCTGTCCGTGATTGGCTTCTATCGCTCAATTATGATGCTACCGAGGAAATTTTAACAATCAATAAGTAGTTATATTGTATAATCCACATGGCCGATTGCTGTACTCATTGTTATTTTAAACTGTCTATGCATGTCATACGAGAAACACGGCTTGTATTTTCTTTTCCTTCTTTTGTTTGTTGTTCTATCTGTTCTAAGCTGTCTCCTCTGATATCTTTCAATTAATTTAATAATATTTAAAACGTAACGGTCTCCTGCGATACAGGCCTAACCTAGTGCAGGGACCACTGCTATATTTTTTCTGAACTGTGTATTTTGTTGGAAAATAATTTATTTTGTATTTTGTATTTTTGTAATATGAGAGTTTCTTTACAATGTTTTCATTTACTGTTCTTACGTATCTAGTGGTGCTGTGATACACATAAATCTTTGTCAAATTAAAATTTACAGGCACAAGCTAGCATATTTCGAACCTGCGATTCCCCGTTCAAAAGATAACCGCTTCAGCTACTCGGCCACTTCATATTGTATGCCCACCCGAAGCATGAATCATCCTTAACAACATAAAACTCCCACACCAAACTTAACAAATAAACACAACGAAAAAAGCATCGGACAAAGATTTTCCGCTCACGACTCCCGACTCATTACGAATTTGTCAACTAAGTTCCGAATTACTTAGGCATCGCCCGGGGAAGTTTTTTCTTTGACTTGTGTGCAAGTTGTAGCCTAATCTACATACGTAATGCATGTAAATAAGGTCCGACTTGACTATACAATTTAAATTGAAACTTTGCTTGGCTTCGATTCGATTTAACAGTTTGACAGTGGTTCTCAAACTGTCCCTCTAATTATCAGTATGAGCGACGACTGTTTGCACAGTTTTTATAGAACAATTAGCTGCCCAGCGCAACTTCGTCTGCGTCGGATAGGAATTGTTCCCGAAAATTTTCTAAAAGTACTTATCAGAACGCTTCATTAGAGCCCAAACACGATGAGGTTATCTTGCTTATTGACGGAGTTCCTGTGGCCTTCCAGTTCCATCATCAGACCTTGATCTAAGCTATCCTATCTCTCAAATTGGAACAGACTGGTCACGGTGTGCCAATTAAATTTAAAATCGGTTCAGTAGTTTAGGAGTCCATCAGTAGTTTAGGAGTGGACAAACATCGTGGCACGAGATTTATATATATTAGATAGTTTATGGCTATGTTTTAACTATCATCGTCATCAGCCTGTAGACGTCTACAAACCTCGCCACAAGGTACGATTCTGCGCATGTTTGGATCTAGTAACTTCTCAATTCAGTGATCTTATTATACGTCAAGCATATATCCTTATTCATATGTTCAATTCTTTATTCGCCAGTCTCATATTTTTTTACTACTACAAAAGCAGATGAACTAACGGCTCATTTGACTTTAAGTGGTTACCATCGCCCATAGAGCTCTTCCACGCTAAGAGATATTGCAATCCGCTGCCTACGACTACTATTAAACAGTAGTACTACTAATAGTCGTGGTGGCCGAGTGGTTGAAGCGCTTGCCTTCCGTACGGGAGGTCGCGGGTTCAAAATCGGCCGGCTTGTACCTCTAAATCTTAGTATGAAAAAGATTTATGTGCAATTTTTCACAACACCACTGGCTAAAAACGGTGAAGGAAAACATCGTGAGGAAACCTGCATGTCGGAAAAGGGTTCTAAAAAATCCTTTGAAGATATGTGAAGTCCCCAATCCGCATAAGGCAAGCGTGGTGGACTATGCCTAACCCCTCTTCGGAGGAGACCTGAGCTCAGCAGTGGGCAGTACTGGGTTGGTACAGTACAGTACAGTACTACTAACATTGATGTGATGTGATGTATTAAATTACTCTACTCTCTAAAATAACCTATAATAAAACGCACCAAAATTTGTTGCATCTTAAAAGTATAAGCATATTTGGAGACAGCGGCATACTTTGTTTTTAAAATGAAGTCAAAAATGGGGCTTTGAATAACAATTTGAGAACCAGTTCTTCATAGAACTTAGTTTAAAGTTCTGAAAGCGTAGTAAACTTCTTTTTCGTAAACAAACTTCATTGGGTTTCCAATTGAACTAGTTACTGCGCTTAATATTCCTCATTGTAATGAATAAATTTAAAGTTTTACTCAAAGCTTTGTAGATTAAAAGCTATGACTTTTATTTTGATGGTTATTGTTTACGAGTTTAGACTTGAATAAATTGATGTTTTAATCTCAAAAACTGATAATCCGATTTTAAAAACTCTTTCAGTGTTGGATACCTAGTCCATTTATTGGGGAAGGCTTTAATATATTATATCTTTGTGACGCAGACGGATTTCACTGGGCCAGCTAGTGTTTAAATAATAGTATTTCAGTTTTGACTAGCATATATTCTTAATATAGCAAGCATATATAAGCAAGCTAGGTGACCCGCGCAACTTCGTCTGCGTCACAGAGGGATACAACATAGCCTATAGCCTTTCTCGATAAATGGACTATCCAACAGTGAAAGAATTTTTCAAATCGGACCAGTAGTTCCAGAGATTAGCGCGATCAAACAAACAAACTCAGCAGCTTTATAATATTTAAAAAAAGTCTAGATATCTAACATTTTAGGTATTCGATATCAAGTTAACCATGTTTTTCTTGATAAATTTAATATCCAGCAGTTTTAGTTACGTTAATGTGCCCTTAATCCTCCTTTCATAATTATTCGCTATTGTAAACCACTTTGAAAACTGCCTCCGTTGCCTCCGGAGGCTTGAGGAGGGTCCTTAAAGTTAGGTCGTAGCGACCCCTCAGTGTCCCCTGACATTGCAGAGGTTCATGAGCGACGGTAACCACTTACGATCAGGTGGGCCGTTGGCTCGTCTGCCTACATGGCAACAACAAAAAAAAAAATGTATTTTTTCATAATTTGCCATTCCTTTTTTAACAGATTCACATTTATACTTTTCAACTTTTATAACGTTCAGATTTTGCACGAGGTCTACTTAAAAATTTACTACGAGGTATAGGCTCATTACCTACTAATCTCAGCCTATTATATTCATTATAATTATAATTTTAATTCATTCAAATGATCCTTTCCTGGGCTAGTCCCTGGCCCGCTGTCCCTTTGATAACTCCAAAACTTTTTGTTTTTAATTGGATGCTTCTCAGAAGGGATGTTTTATCATTTTGTACTTTGAAATTTTACTTTGCTATTAAAATGGACGAGTTTGTTGCAGTGTTATTATTATAATTATATTTGGATTGCTTTTGTGCGAGTCTTAAAATCATTTGTTTCCATATTAATATTCCGATGACCTGGCCAAGATCGCGGGAAGTCACTGGCAGACATACAGACAGCGCAAGACCGGTCGTTGTAGCGAGGTTTGATGATTATGATGACAATGAATTTTAATATTGTACCTACAATATATAGTTTTTTTGTCACGCGTTATTGCTATCAATATTACTATTCATACAAAATTTCAACGCATTTTAAATGATCAATCTAGACACACGGTAGCGTGTCAAGCCAAGTTCAAGAAAGAACTATGTTATGTTGTTACTAATAAATAAATTTCAGTAAGTACCTACTGATGATCGTTTGACTTGGCACCGCCATTTAGATCTCACGTCTTTTGTCGTTGAAGTCAACAACCAAGACATTTATCATAATATTGAACTTGGCACTTATTTCTCATTTAGGTTTTTGATTGGATTTCAACTAGCGAAATACTTAGTATCATCCAGTGCAAGTTAAATAAAAACTTCATCTATGAAAGAAAATGAAATTATTGGAATTTGGCCAGTTACAGTTATCCCGTCACATCACCAACAGGAAACCACTGTACACAGCCTATTAAGATCTGTTACTGGTCAATTAGTTTAACGATAATAGGTCGTATCCCTGAACCGTAAGATTGAAAGTTCCGGAGGGAATTAGAGCATGATTTTCTTTTTTGGCAATGAAATTTGAAAATCGTAGTTTAACCTTTTTTATGGCAGGAAAAAAGGTCCATTGCATAAGTACACAAAAATTACAAGACAAGGATTGCCTTTTATTTACACTGTTTTATTATATTCAAGATTCTATTTATTTATCTAGGATCACTGTTTTTATTTTAATTATTTTATGCCTTTACAATTTTGTACGACATTTTATCAAGTCATTACTAAACACTGTTGAATCTCCTACCAAGTGCCAGACTGCCGTGGTGCTGGACTTGACAAAAAACTACACTGATATATCAATTCGATATCATAATAATACTATTATAAAGGCGAAAGTTTGTAAGTATGGATGTATGGATGTTTGTTACTCTTTCACGTAAAAACTAGGTACTGAATGGATTTGAATGAAACTTTACCACAATATAGCTTATACATCAGAATAACACATAGGCTAAAATTATCTTTGATAATAATTTTAGCAATAAATGAACTTCAACTAGACGGGACGAACGTGAAGTCCACGCGAACGAAGTCGCGGGCAAAAGCTAGTATAATATAAAGAAAAAAAGAAAAGAAGAAAAAAAGCAAGACACACCTTAAAAACTAAGGAAATAGCACTTTAAAACGACTTATACATAAAATCAACCACATCATACTGCTGAGGCCAAGAGTTGACTTTAAAACAGTTTTAAAAACACATTTTCCTAGTCTATTTTCTGAAACAAGTAGAAGTAAGTTGTATCCGCTCGACGTTCGTGTTCTACACACATTTGTAGCACGAGAAGGCTACAGGACTTCCTTCGCCGTTTTATGGAGGACGAGAATCTTCAGTGCGGAACGGGGAACTGTACTTATCAGAATATGTGTTTACACGTGTTTAGATTTGGTCATTTTTGCTGTTAGGCACAGATAAACGAGGATACGGTCCACCTGATACAGTATCGTCGTGAATCTCGGCAATGCCAGGGTATTAGGAGCCGTTGCCCAAAAAAAAATATTCTCGAATAAACTTTAGTCTTATTAAATTAAATAAAAATTGTATTTACAGCAAAACTTGCAGGAAGATTATTTCAACCCAGGTTACTTATAGCTGATAAAAGAGTATACATTTTTCATTTTATTTCATCAATTTTATTTAACCGTTTAGTCAGACAAGTTGTAAATCTACCTCGTTAAAACCATTACGAATTTCTATAGCCAATGACTTAGAAAAATCGTAAAGATTACCTTCACGTGAAATTTCAACCAAATCCACTTTACATTTACTAACCATTTCCCGTATATTTTACATAAATTTCAAAGTGACATATTGTTGGCCAAAAATGACAATATTATTTGAGCCACCGACGGCTGCTGTCGAGGCAGGCGGTTAATCTCATGAATATGTAGCGTGCACCTGACCGCATGCCCGCAAACCGCACTGCCCACCGCTCAGTATGTAATGCTCATGATAATAGTACAACACGTCTTGGTACTTGAGTTGGTATTGAATAAACAGGGTGGAATTTTGAGATGATGCTTTGAGGGTACTCTAATAGTACTGTAAGAAAGAAAGAAAAAACGTTTAATGGTTACACAGTACAGGATAACAACAACAGGAAACAAAGTAAAATAAAAATATAAAAAGGAAAGCACAGTACTGTGCACCATAAGGCTTCAACTCAGCACATGCTGTGGTGGTGCACCACAGCGCTGATTTTCAGTTGAAGCCATAGGTTCACGACGAACGTCAACACGGCGCCAGTTGTCATGACGTTTAAAATAATTATATTAATTACAATAAAAAAAAATAAAAGTGAAAGACATAAAAGAAACAATCAATTAAAAAAAAAGATAAAATAAAGAATAAAATGAATCACCAAAAACAAAAAAAAAATTAAAATAACATTATTTAAACAACACCAAAAAACAAAAAAAAATTACTGTATTATTAAAGGGGTTCTGGAGAGACGGGACCTATTTTAACCATCCTATATTACAAATCAGCGCTAAGGCTTAGGCCCAGCATGACTGAACTAGGGCAGATTTCACTAATATCTTCAGGGGCCAGAATATGTTCCCCTAAAGCTTTGGACAGCAGGAAAATCGCAGACCAGGTGAAGAGGGTTTCCTCCTCTTCACATAAACTGTAAATAGGGTCCAGGGCAAGACTAAGCTTTCACATGTTTTGTTTTTTTTTTAATCACCATGTAGGCAAACGAGCCTGTTCAACTTGCAGTGGTCTGTTAAGGTCTTAATGAGGATCCTTGCTAATTGCGACTTGGTACTATACTGATACTGCCCACTGCCAGGTCTCCTCAGTAGAGGGTTCAAGCATTCCACCTCGCTTGCCCAAAACATTGGGCACACACAGATCCACAATCCACAGATTGGGATCGGTAAATAGTGATTTACTAACACTGAAAGGAAACATTCCTTCATTATTGAGTTTCTAGTAATTCCGAACAAGTCTAGTGACACTTTACATACACAAATGATTAACCAAGAAAATTCAAATTATACTCCGATGACTGACTAGTTTCTAAACATAGAACCTCATTATAAGTCTCCTGGAGTGTGGTGTTATCATAGGATTCGAGGATTGCCTTCTAATAATCGTTGCTTTAACTAATTTTCTGGCTATGACTTAGTCTAATAAGTTGACTCGCATTAAGACATATCTCCGTGTGTATCATTTTGTTTCGTCAAACTATAAATTTAAAGGTCAGTTCATATGCCATTCATAATAGTATTATGATAATTGATATCACCTACAATATTTCGCATTCAACATATTCATTTAATCTGAATATGAACGAGTGTGTTGGAAAATTCACAAATCAAAACGGAAGGTTTTGAATTTAAAGAGTGTCATGAATAATGTGGCATTTTGGAATTAAACTTTTAAAGCATCGTTTTCGAAGACTGGATAACATAAATTACAAACATAATTAGATACACAATGAGATTTTTTTTTTCGGGTATTGGCCCACCTCTCACTCCCACCACTGTAGCCAGGATCCACAGCGGCGACCATCGTAATGACTCTGAGTAGTGAAGCCCAGGAACCCGAGGGAAAGCTAACTTGTCTGGGCCTCGCAACGAATTTAATAAGAAGATGATAGAAGGAGTAGGAAAAACATGAGTTTCGACTTCCCTTCTCGCAAAAGCGGGAGACAATAAAATAAGATTGAAAAAGCATTACGCCAGAATTGAGAAAAGCACCACGGACATTGATTTTATTAAATTTATTTAACCTATGCGGTGAGCTGTTATACTATTTAGGATGCCAATAATAGTTATGGCAAATGGCAATACACAATGCGATGTTAAATCTAAGCCAACCGACTTTTCATATTTGGTGTTAAATTCGGTGTAGCATAAGGTTTTTTTCTTCGCATATTCTGTTACAACGCAACATTGAATCTAAACGAGATCTAAACGATCCAGAAAAAGAACGAAAAACCAGTGCGATGAGCATAACTTTGTTAAAGAAATTAGGGTCTAAGAGACCGCGTGTCACTTTAACATCTGATGACGATACGGACCGATAACACCTCGTCGTCGCCTCAGTGCTTGTTTGGCCAATCTGCACTCGAGCAAATTTTACAGGAGACAGCAAACAAGCACGGAATCTTCGTTAAGTGCCGTGTTGAGAAAAAAAATTAAATGAGATTTTTATTGTTTTAGAATTGAATATTTAAAAAAAAATACCAGTCGGTTGGAAATTTTATTCTTTATAATACTGCATTAAAAAGTAATTTTCGTAAAAAATGTCAGATTGGCCAAACAAGCACTAAGGCGACGTCGTGTCGCAGCATATATGCAAAAATCAGTTTCGCAGCGAACGTATGAATTGTTACTACAAGTACATTTCATCCGCAGTCACTCATTTAATATTTTCACCATTATCTTGTCTTCAATTTTTCTTAAATACACATTTCCCGTTCAAAACAATAAGTAAAAATAAAATAAAAGTTGCGAGATATGAAATGGTATTCTCGTTACTCTATTATCCAATTTAGCGAGCTACATTATTCATGGGAGCGGAAGTCAAAACGAAAATAAAAGAAGCTTGTCGATACCTTTTCGGGGTTCGTGAGAGGAAAAATCAACGTCTATATTACGTTTGACAATTTATTATGTCAACTGAAACGAAATGTACTGTTTTTTGTTTGAAATGGAGTTGAGAAAATATCAGTACTAGACTACAGGCCCATTTAAATACTGCTTCTAATCCATTATTCCTCGACGCCGTACAAAAATCATGCGAAAAGGGGAAAAAACGATGGTTGCAATCCCCTGAATGCTCACCTGCACTCAGTTGGACAGCTTACAAGTGACGGCATAGTACTGAATCTTATTATTTTATGTTAGAATTTCGTTTTAGATAGGGCACCTGGTGGTTCAAATGACCCATAATTTTTCTTCATGGGCCTGTAGTCTTTACGATTTACGCTTTTGTTAATGAAAGGCCTTGATATTGCAGAGGTTCATGAGTGATAGCAACCGCTTTCGATCGGGTGGCCCGTTCCCTCGTCTGCCTGTATGTCAATAATAAGATCTTTTATCGTGTGGTTAGCTCGTCCAACTAAAGATAAAACAAAGGTTGAGAACATATTTTTCAAGAATAAAATATCACTTTAAGGATGCTTTCAGAATACTTTGGGATGTATTGATTGCCTTGGCTACGTCTAGATATTTATTTGGTGACATTTGAAATGAAATTGAAATGAAATGATTTTTTTTTTACCATTACAGTTTACATTTGTGTTTTAAAACGGCGAGTCCCGTACTAAGCTGTAGCTTGTGCTACGGGGCTCCTTTACAATAACCAGGACGGACATGTCGATCTAGTAAAATGTAATAGGTAGTACAAAAAGAAAATGAAAATAAAATATACAACTTCTAACAAAAACAAAATAGACCAATTATAAATTTGTATTCCAGTAATACTTTACATTGAATTACATAGCACTCTTATAAAGCTCATAGAGTTAAAATTTAAAAGCAGTAATCGCATCAATAAATAAAACCTAACAATCACATATTCTTATGAAAGACCCAAAGTACCTTCAAGAAGTGTCTCTAGAAAATAAAATTCGAAACCCAAACCACAGATTTAATCATCCGATATCGAGATCAACCTAATAAGGAAAATATTTACAAAATAAATCATAATCTGAGAAGCACAAATTGAAATTGCAAATTTCTTATAATCACCGCGGAACGTTCGAGAAAAGAGAAAATTCCAAGAGCTTAGTTCATTTTTCTTCGCCCCTTTAAAAGTAAACATAACAGGCTGAGTAAAAGATTCAGCAATTAACGCATTCATTTGGTATTCATAAAAGGGTACCTAAGTGGGTGTTGCCATGTTTGAAATAATATAATTTCAGAATTTTTAGTAGTTTTCACCGTTAAAGATTTATAGATAATCTCTTAAGTGCAAATGGATTGACCACTTTGAATCTACTTTTTTTTTAATTTGGTAGGAAAACCTACCCCACAGATTAGGAATGTTGGTTGATATAAAATTTAATCTTCAGTGTCCTTCTGTTTCTTGTATTGCATTTTTAAAATCTTGTTATTCTTGTACTTTATTTTTCAATAATATAATGTAAAAAATAAAATAATAAATGAATATATAAAATATGATTAACTTCGGCAATTTTAAATCTGAATCTAGCAACTCAAATTGATCGCAGCGGGAGCCACGGCCGAGCTCTCAGTGCTTAATGAATCATTTCGCGATACTAATTGGACGGTATTGGAGTCGCTTCACTGGAACGGCGATCTTGATTTATGATGTTCATTTACCGACATTAGCTCGGTTTTAGTTTTGTTTTAGTCGTAGCTTTGTTATGATATTTTGTTGGTTAATTTTCCTGTCTTATTTAGGTTATTTAAGAGTAATATTGGCGCTAAAAATTTGTATTTCGGGTATCTGCCCATCTCTCACTCCCACCACTGTAACTCCTGTGTAGCCAGGATCCACAGCGGTGACCATCGTAATGACTCTGAGCAGTGAAGCCCAGGAACCCGAGGGAAAGCTAACTTGTCTTGGGCCCCGCAACGAATTTAATCAGAAGATAATAGAGTAGGAAAACATGAGTTTCGACTTCCCTTCTCGCAAAGTGGGAGACAATAAAATAAGATTGAAAAAGCATTACGCCAGAATTGAGAAGAGCACCACGGACATTGATTTTATTCAATTGATTGGACCTATGCGGTGAGCTGTTGTACTAAGAATTTGTATGTTGAAATTATCAATGTTATCATTGATGGACTTCCTCGTAATTGTTAGGCAAAGTTCCGTTAATTCGTCGATAGGGTAACAGGTAATACCGTGGCATTACAGGAGATCCACATAAGGGTCCACGACAGATCAGGTAGAACGTAGGTTTATATATCCGTCAGTTTGTCGCTAACAGCTTACAGCTTAAATTTATTTAACTTGATTTTCAAATAGTAATTTTTGCAGGCTGCTAGGCAATTGATATCTGCTCGTGTTCGACTTTTTATAGACAGTGTATGCTTGTGTTTGCGACACCATCTAAATACAACTTTTGGCGTCCACTCTAAAACAGTATTCTCCAAGATTCAACAAAAATAAGTTTTCTGAACTTTTCACGACTTAAAATGAATGGTACAGAACCCGAAACAGCGCAAGCCCCAACGGCCAATACGCACTGAACTGTTTTTTTTTAAATTTGTACCTCCGAAACCTTACGATTTCCATTCACCCTGTAAAGGACGTTATCTTCACAATACATTCGGCAAACAACCTTCCTTAAGGACTTCCTGGAAACATTCCCTCGTATATTTGATAGAGATTAGAAATCCGGGATACTGGGGTTATCCTGTGAACTGATAAGAGCGAAGACTTTTTATATTATGTACTAATTTCTTTTTAATTTAGTGTTCCGCTTTGGAGGATGTTCTTGGTTTTGTTTAAGGTAATCTTCAATTGTTCATAGGTACTGATTTTGAAGTTTGATTTTTTTTTCTCCTTTACAGTTGAACGAGGACATAGAGGGAGAAAATAGGCTAAAAATAAACCTTTTACTACATCAACAAGGAAATAAAAAAAGTGATAAAATTTCAGCGAAAAATAAACTACTCTAAATCAAGAACATACCTCCATCTACATCAAACCAACTCCTCTTCTTTGAACCTATAAAACGAACTGCAAAGAATATCTATACTTAATATTCAAACATAACCTCTCGTAAGCACTTATTTACGTTTACAATCTAAACCATTATCACATAACTCGACCTCACGGCCCTTTACTTCCGCTCAATGGAACCCTTCGTCTTTCATAGACCCTAGAAGGTACTTAGAAAAATAAATCGACATCTCTACACATTTCATGACGGCAGGAGAACCTTCGTAACTGTCTGCACGTTGGAACAGGTCTGTTCACACTGCCACGATGTTTGTGAAGATCGGATGAATTTGTACAACTGTGACTTGTCTCTAATTCCATTTAATTGTTTGTAGAAGCGGGTATATCATTGATTTAAATGAAAGACTTCCGGTTGTGATGAATCATTTTATAAGAGTGTTGTTAAATTCTTTTAATTTTATTACAATTTACATTTTTATGAAAACGGAAATACTAGTGGCGCCATCTGATTTATTTTTCAAGAAAGTATAAAAGGCGTGTGAACTGTCGTTTAAGTACAGTAGTCGACGTGATTTCAAAGTGAACAGAGTTGTAAGTAATTGTGACTGAGTTTTGGAGGATGATTATACTGATTTTGGAGGATGATTATACTGATTTTGGAAGATGAATAAACTGTTATTGTGAACCAAGGAGTTTTCATTGTGTTTCTGAACTGAACCCCAATAGTGGTGTGCAGATTTTGTATCTCTAACAATCATAACTGCTAGGCTTAGGTCTCATCGGAAAAGGGATTAGACATAGTCGATCACGCTTACCTAATATGGATTGGGGCTTTCACATATCTTCAAAGGATTTTTAGAATCCTTTTTCCAATATGCAGTTTTCCTCACGATGTTTTCCTTCACCGGTTTTAAACGGTGGTGTTGTGAAAAATTGCACATAAATCTTTTTCATATTCAGACTTAGACAAACCGGTTTTAAACCCGCAACCTTCCGTACGGCTTCAGCAACTCGGCCACCACGATTTTTGAATAGGTGATGGAAACTAATAAATGACTATATCAGACTATTAGGTAAAGCTAAAAAAAAGATTATCTTTTAATGTCTCTGCTTTTATTGTATACTTCTATCATCTTCTGATTAAATTCATTCAAGGTCCAAGACACGTAAGCTTTTCTCGGCTTCCTAAACTTCACTGCTCAGAGTGTGCTGAGGATTCTGGCTACACAAGAGTTACAGTGGTAGAAGCGAGAGTCGGACCAATACTTTAAATTACATTGTGTCGTCCAAATGAGTTTGCTAGTTGAAGACATCGCCACTCCACTTTACTTAACATTTACTGTTGTTCAGCAAGCATTGACCATTGATTAGCTAATTTACATACATTGTCGAAAAACCCTAAAATCCTTCCTGAGCACAAGAGGGGAAGAGGACGCCCGCCAGCTACGTGGTAGACTAGCATGACAAAACTTTTGGACGAAGAAAAATTGCCTGACCCGACAACCCAGGATAGAGAATCCTGGCGCCACAGGATTAGGAGAGCCGACCCTACATAAAGTAGGAAAGTGCGAGGATGAAGAAGAAGAAGCAGACGTCTAATGGGCTACTTGATCGTAAACGGTTACCGTTGCTCATGGACCTCTGCATTTTCAGAAGACACTGCGGGGCCGCTGCTTACCGTCTACCTTAAATACTTCCTTCAAGCCTCGTTTGAAGAAGGACAAGTCTTGCTCTCAACAGTTTTGTTGTTTAGTTTAGTCAGAAGAAAAATAATACAAAAATAAGACATGCCCGCTGAGTTTCTTGCCAGTTCTTCTCAGGACGGTGGCTATTTATTTTTTCCGAACTGGTGGTAGCATTTTGACATCAACAAGCATTTCATTAAGGATTTATAAAATTCACATATCTGAACATAATCGTATCGTAACATACGACCAGTCCTATTAATATGGTATGCGTGGTTGTACAGTACGAGCGCGCGGGTAGTTGTATAAATTAGGTACGCAGCCGAGTCAGGTGGGTACCTCGGCATCAGTCACACGTCGACCCCGCTCAGACCTTCGCTGTGGCCACTAAAATAACGATACAACCACGTGTGAAGTGTGTTTTAGATGGAAATTGATGCATAATTTAGGTATTTTTGTTTTTAACAACAACCTTAAACGTCCTCGCTGTTTCCCGAGCGCTATTTTTTTTTCAGTTGGAGGAAATCACCGGACCGGGTATGTGGGAGTTGAACCGCACTAAAACCTCCAACCGCTCAGACTCAGCGTCTGAACCCCGGCTGAGGCCAGAACCCAGCACGGGGTTTGGAGGGACGACGCGACGCGTTACGCGCTCGGCACTCTTTCCCGTCGCTCCGTCCCTCCCGAGCGCTATAACTTGTCTTTTTTAAACGAGATTAAAAGAAAGTCCTTAAAGGTCGCATTCCAGAGGTTCATGAGCGAGGGTAATCATTTACGACCAGTTGGTATATTAGCTAGTGCCTTCATAGCAATAAAAAAAGAAAAAAAACAAATACTTGAATAGTTATTTTGTGGTTTATTACCTTTTTTTGCCCTAAAATAAAAAAAAAACTTGTATTGTAATTTAACTTTCGCAGCTGAAACAAAGCACGAGTGCTTTTCTTTAACCACAGGCGTAAGTTCTTCAGCCAAGACATTCTCCACACATCTCACTTCCCCTTAGTCTTGCCCTGAACAATCAATTGTAGAACCTGTTTAATATAGACATAGACATTTCTTTATTTGTGATAGAAACAGTGGCACAAACAATACAAAATAAAATAAAAC
This sequence comes from Trilocha varians, assembly GCA_030269945.2. NCBI lineage: Eukaryota > Metazoa > Arthropoda > Insecta > Lepidoptera > Bombycidae > Trilocha > Trilocha varians. The sequence goes on from AP028265.1 coordinate 840,713, forward strand.
ATAATAATAATACAACATAAAGGTTTCCATCACAAACCAGTCGAGTCTTAGCTTAATGCTGGGTGTTAGCTGGAGATAACCCACAGACACACCGAGCGCTGGTTTTCAGCCTCAACTGGCAGTGACGTCACAAAAGGAAAAAAAAAAGACATACAATAAAACAATCAAAATGTACACAGTCGGATCTTAAATTAAAATAAAACAAAAAATACCAAAAACAGACTTAATAAGAATATCTGACTTAGACCCAAAAACCGATCTTCATTCCCCATCAACTTATTTCTCCAAAACTTGAGCCTATTGTTCTGTCCGCGCCCAATCACGCGTCGCCACATAATTCACGATAAAATGAAAAGCGTATGACGGGAGTAGTCGTCATTTCCTTCCAAGCTGAACCATTAGTACCATCAGTCAACGGTGGTAGGACGGTGACAGCACCACGCGATCTGACCGTTACTCACGCCTAATGCGCAGTAGATATCAATCTGTTGTAATTGCGCGTTAATCGATGGACATCCTGTGAACATATTAACAGCATGTTAACAGGATCGTAGGACTACTTTTAAATTTATATATCCTTAATATCACTTGCACAATTACTAAACGGGTTCTTACCAGGATTTTAAAGTGGATAGATTTGTCTGCTCTTAAATAATCTACCCGCAGTACTCAGTCTTCCTGTGATCATGGCGATGGATAAGTGCTGAAATGTCGGAATCACTCATTTCATAAATTCTTGATAAATTATCATGTACCTAGTAGTAAAGTGGTATCGAACACAAGTTACTGAAATCGGTAAATCTTGTTTAGTAGAAGAATTTATAGCTACACTAGTTGCTGCCCGCTACGTCGTCTGCGTGAACTCTGCAACCCTTTTATTTTCTTCATCCCGTTTTTCGTAATAATCCTATGACCTTTCTCAGGGTCTAAAGATTATCTGTGCCAAATTTCTTCAAAATCGGTTCAGAGGTTTAAGCGGGAAAGCGTAACAGATAGATAGAGTTACTTACCTTATCAAATCAGCTTCATGGTACCATATTGTTGTCAGCAATCGCGGATTTACCAGCAGGCTGAATAGGAAACTAGGCTAGGGTAGCAACATGTCTTACTAATTGTTTAATAACTCGGATATCCAAGATTAATTTTGTCACATTCTAAAATTGTCTGAATCTATAATTTTTAATTATCAACAGTACTGTACTGTAATGTATCAACCCATTACTGCCCACTGTTGGCCTCAGGTCTCCTCAGAAGAGGGATTAGGCATAGTCCACCACGCTTGCCCAGTGCGGATTGGGGACTTCACATATCTTCAAAGGATTTTTAGAACCCATTTCCGACATGCAGGTTTCCTCCCGATGTTTTCCTTCACCGTTTTTAGCCAGTGGTGTTGTGAACTTGTGTAGAGGTACAAGCCGGCCAGATTTGACCCGCGACCTCCCGTTCGGTAGGAAGCGCTTCGACCACTCGGCCAACACGACTTTTTTTTCATTATCAACAGTATGTAACTAATATAATTATTAACTAATTTCACCGAATAAAAGTTTGTAAAATCAATTATCCCGTACGTTTATATTCAAAGCCCTAAACATCGAACAGTTAGAATGTTTTATTTCGACGTACGTTTTGATAAGAACGGTAAAAGACGAGCGGCTCACGAACTTATTCATGTCCGACGCAGGACGAAATGTAGGCCAGATAACGAGTATTTTGAGCTTTACAATGTAGAAAAGTTTTTTGCCAAATCATTATTCTATTTAAGGTTTGTCTGCATTGGACGTCTACGGTTTGACGATTTTTATGTAAATCTAGGCGTGGAATATTAGTCAGCCAATAGTCGTGGGGGCCAACTGGTTGAAGCCCTTGCCTTCCGTACGGGAGGTCGCGGGTTCAAAACCGGCCGGCTTGTACCTCTAAATCTTAATGTGAAACAGATTTATGTGCAATTTTTTACAACACCACTGGCTAAAAACGGTGAAGGAAAATATCGTGAGGAAACCTGCATATCGAAAAGGGTTCTAAAAATCCTTTGAAGATATGTGAAGTCCCCAATCCGCATTGGGTAAGCGTGGTGGACTATGCCTAACCTCTCTTCGGTGGAGACCTGAGCTCAACAGTAGGCAGTAATGGGTTGTTACAGTACAGTGGAATATTGGATTCTCCATATTTTATATATTATAAAAAAATACTTACTTTGTAGATAATTTATTTGTACAGGGTGTATTTAATGTATTTAATTTAACATATCTGTGCCTAGAAAAATACAGAAAATTCCGTTACGTATTTTTGAAATCAAGGCATTTCAAAACAATCGACAAAATCTATAAGATTACCGACCATTGACCCTAGCTATTTACATCATAACTTTAAAGAAACTTGCCGAACAACATCGCCCAATATGACACAGAAAAAATCAATTTCACATACATTTATTCCTCTTTTATTGCAAGATAGATAAACGAGCCTACGACCCACCTGATGGTAAGCGGTAACCGTCGCTCAAAACAAACTTTATCATTGAGTCTACCACCAGTTCCCACCATCCTGAAAACACAAAAAAACAACAGTCATTTTACTTTAAGCAAAACAAATCCCAAACATCCAACCTCCCTAGGCATCTTATACACGAACCAATCTGAAAATGAAATACATCTCAAAGAATGAAGGTCGCTCGAGGGTTGTCGATACATTGAGAATACGTCACAAGATAGACCCTTGAATAACGGAATCATAGGAGACACCCAGGGGAACGGGAACAATTTGTCTGTTCACTTTACAGAAGAATATAACACAAAGACGTAACGAAGAGAATGTGAAAATGTACGCATATATTTTCGTTTTTTTAGGCTTTACTATTAGGTATTGAGTTATGTTTTCAGAAATATAGTGATGGTATAGATAGTTTTATAATAATAAAAAAACTTGAGAGGTGTCAAGGGACACCCGGATAGAACGAAGTTCCTTTCAATTAATTAGTGAGGGAATTGTAATTAAATTTTATTTTTAATTTAATAACTTAAATAAAATATTTTGATCACAGCGCCATCTAGCATTAATCATATAAAACAAAATAAGGAATGGTTTTATAAAATATTTTGATCACAGCGCCATCTAGCTATAATCATCTAAAACAAAAAAAGTGTCGTGCCAACTTTTTCATAAGAATTTCCGTCTAGCCCCTTTCGATAACGCGCGATAAGGAACTTTGTTCCAATATAATGAACTCTTTCTTTCGCTATACCCTATTATATAAGGTTGGTATTGATATAATACATCTTCTCTTTCCACACCTTTCTATCGTTACATACATCATCTGTCATATCACAAAGCATCTTAACATACTTCCCTAAGTACCTTAATTTGTATTGAATATATTTCAGATACTCGAAAGCACTTCTAAATTAAACCTCTTTCACAAGCTTTTACTTGCCCCAATATTCACTAGAACGTATTTAAAATAGGCTCCATTACTGCACAATAAATATTATAACAGGACCTCTTTGGATGCGCTCTGTATCAGGCACATTATATATGTATAGGGGAAAGGGGGGTAGCCCCGGCCAAAATTTTGTTTTTGATAATATGACTAAATTTATAAATAAAAACACAAGAAAAGTGCATAACATAATCAACATTATATTTATTCATGATAAAATAATGGAAACTTAAAGAAAAACAATGACAAATTAAAATTAAACTCACTTCAAATAGTAATCAAATTTTAGTATCTCTTTAAGGTGGCGGGTAGCCCCGGCCATCTACATATTTAGTGACCAAATCGTTTTTTGGCGACACAAACATCACAATTATAGTACAAATCGGATGGATTTATATCAGCACATTCCTCATGAGCCCAGTCTTGACATGTTTGGCATTGAATCCAATCTTCATCGAAAGTTTCACCGCAATTTATGCATTCCGTATCCTGATTATTCGAACATGCCTTAGATGCAACTTTCGTAGCTTTAACCTGCGCTGTCATGTTTTTCTTGACCTTTGCCACAGCTTTAGGATCTTTAGTCTTCTCCATCAACTCCTTTTTGTAAGGCGAAGACGTTAAAATCTCGCCAGCTCTCTCGGAACATTTTTTCTTGAGTACATCTTCAATCGCTTTTTTCATGTTTTCTTCACTCCAGTCTCCACGATTTGTAACTCGATTTTTAAATTTAGGCATGGTAACACTGCAACAAACGATATTCAAATGTAGGACTTAAAATAAAAACATCAATAAAGAATAATTAACATGATTACACATGGCCGGGGCTACCCACAAAACCAATGGCCGGAGCTACCCGCCATGACTTCCGTCAGAAAAAATATTCTTTTAAAAAAAGCTTATTAATTATTATGAATATTCTTTTATATAAACTATAATAATATTACAATATGTAAACAACATAAAATAAATAATTACTCACGTTTATCCAATAAATATGGTTTCCGAAACAATTGGAGTCGCGCAGCACTCGTCAACGAAAATCAAAAATTTCTCGAATACATCCGAACGCAACTGTGGATCGACTTCAATTGTTCGCGTTTGTCAAACGACTCGTATACGCACACAGAGATCGCGAGAAGTTCAAAGTCACTTGGCGCGAAATTCGAATATTTGCTATGGCCGAGGCTACCCGCCGGCCGGGGCTACCCCCCGTTCCCCTAAGAATATTGTCGCGTGCACGGTGCACTAGTTAGACTATTAAGTTCGCTAAAAGCATCCAGTCTGACGATAGAATATTCTATTATTGAATCTGATATTGCGAGCTCGGATTATTTGGACACTAGGTGAACCGCACAACTTCGTCTGCGTCACAGAGGGATACAACATAGCCTATAGCCTTCCTCGATAAATGGACTTTCCAACACTGAAAGAATTTTTGAAATCGGACCAGTAGTTCCTGAGATTAGCGCGTTCAAACAAACAAACTCCTCAGCTTTATAATATTAGTATAGATGTGATGTTGATATGAAATTGACTGTTTTTGTAAAAACGTAACACTATTGGTATTAATGAAAGTCTTTATATAGTTGTAATAGCTGTTTTTTAGATAATACTGTAACGAAAGACTCCTACAGAATGGCTTGGTGATGTAGTTAAGAAGGTAGGAATTCTCTAATGATCATAATTATTACCAAGATTGCATTGAGACTACTTTAATCTAAAATAATAACGAATTTCGATTTTGAAATGAATATCAATCAACTCGGGTATTTGCCCACCTTTCACTCCCACCACTGTAACTCCTGTGTAGGTGGGATCCACAACGTCGACCATCGTAATGACTCTGAGCAGTGAAGCCCAGGAACCCGAGGGAAAGCTAACTTGTCTTGGGCCCCACAACGAATTTAATCAGAAGATAATAGAAGGAGTAGGAAAACAATATCAATCACCTATTAAAAGTTAACAGATTAAGTATAAAACTCACCATCACATACATCATTACTTACCTGATCCTTCCTGGCTAATAAGCCTGAACCCTGTTGAGGATACCTGCGCTCAGCAATGGCCAGTACCTAATAGGATTTTACAGTACAAAAAAACATTAACTCATCAATTCTTTTAATCTTACAACTCTTTCTATAAATACTGAAAATACTTTCTAGATATTAGTACTGTCAGGAATTTATTTTCCTTTGAAAAATAATTGTAATCAGTAAAAACGTCTACTAATTCGTGTCTAGATAAAATCACGATAATAAACGTTAGTAGAAATCGTTTTTCAACACTTGACAGCGCGAATAATTAATCATTTTAGTAAAAAAATTACATTTGTAAACGAAATCTGATATCAATAGTACTAATAGAGGTAGGTGGTACAATGAGAGTAAGTAATATTAATCAATAGTTTTAGAATAGAATTATACTTTATTATACCAAAAAACACCAATTGATTTAAAAACTGATACAGCTTGTAGTAGTTGTACAATATCGGGGCGGCGCGACGGGAAAGAGTGTCGTGGGCGTAACGCGTCGCGCCGTTCCTCATAACCCCGTGCTGGGTTCTGGCCTCAGCCGGGGTTCGGACGCTGAGTGTGAGCGGTTGGAGGTTTTAGTGCGGTTCAACTGCTACATACCCCGATCCGGTGATTTCCTACAACTAAAAAAAAAAAAAAAAGTTGTACAATATAGGCGGCTATAGCGATTTCTTCCAGGCAACCATTTATTAACCAGGCAGGCATTTATTGTAATTTTAATTTGTGTATATTAACGGAAATGTATGTAATCCGTCATTTTATACAATTCCTAGGAAATGTATGTAATTCCTAAAATTTCAGTTCAGTTTTTCAAACAATATTTTATACATTTCCTAAGCAGTATCGGAATTGTACACATTTCCTAGAATTTGTATACAATTCTTTGATTTCACACATTTCCGGTAATATAAATATCAAAAGTCGCTTTTAAACAAACTTTGAAGCCACATTTAAAACAAAAATAATGCAATTATTATTGTTATATAAGTAACTAGATGACCCGCGCAATTTTGTCTGAGTGACAAAGGGGTTTAATCAGCACTCGCGATGTCGTCACGATATTTTTTGTAACGGACAGCGTTTTATACTCGTGATAATTTCTCAACGAAATGTTCAATTGGAATAAAACAAAAAGCATTTTACTTCTACATTAATACCCTTGATAATATAATGCTTGATTTGGATAACGATTCTCAATTCACGTTGTTTCAGTCTTCGGACGATTTAATATTTTTCATAAACATAAAATAATATAATAATTTATAAATATAAATAAGGCCTACATTCTCGTAGTACATCATTTTGTTCTATTGTCAAAATAGTTTATTCAGCGTGCGCAAAAACATATATTTTCAATTTTACACCTTGTGTTACAAATTCGATACGTTCAAACGTTACGTACGTAAAGTTTTTCCACACCCAATGTGATATCACCTTTACGCAATGATTGATTCAACTAATATTAATACTTTCCACGCTCTAGCACAAATTCAATTAATGCCAGATTCAGTTTAATATTGTAATGGGTACATTGGTATGAGTGGAATTAAATGGATTTCTGTGAGTTGATCAAGGAAGCTCAGTTCCATGGAGCTAGAAGGTTCTGCGATAATAGACACAGGTTTCTTACTTTTTTTTACTAGTTTTATTTACTACTGGCCCACGGAAGTTCGTCTGCGTCACGTTCAATATTTGTTTACTTATAAACTTATTCAGACACTCGCGGTTGTCTATAATACTTTCATGCATTTTCAACGAGTTCTTACCACGATATTTAATTAATTGAGTTGTCTCGATATTTCAACGTTGCGAAGAGCAAAACTACCCAAAAGCGAACGAGAAAGAGGGTAGACAGATTTGTTTGCTCTTAAATCGACCCGCAGTATCCAGTCTTCTCGTGATCATGACGTTTGCGAAAACGTTGAAATATCGAGACAACTCAATGAATTAAACATCGTGGTAAGAACCCGTTAAAATTTTAAGAAAGTATTATAGAAAACCATCCTTAAACTTCAAAGAAAATTTAAAAAACAAGAATTAGTCAAATTGGTCCAGGCGTTGTTGAGTTTTACCAACATATTTTGCGGTTCACTTTATATTGTAGATGAGAGGATAGTTTCCAAGACTATTCCTTTTTAATGTTATACTATTTTTCCGTTAGTATTTTTGTAATACTAGTTTTGACCATTTTCATTAAATCAAATGATGACAGGATTTACGGCATTAGATAATTTTAAATTTAGATTTTTATTTTTCCACGACCCATGAGTTTCATAGCCTGCACTACTTTTGAAATTTGCGGGAAATTTAAAATTCGAACATTAACTTTTTCATTTTATTTTCAAGGTTGGCATGGGGTATAGCGCTGTCAATCCTATTCGCGTGTTCAGTAACCGTCGTATGGGTGACTATAAAACGGTTTATGGACAACCCTACGTTCATAGTGCAGGTGGAAAGCTACCAGGACAATATGCCGTTCCCTTCAGTCTGGGTTTGCCCGGAGATCAGCTTCCAGGAACACAGGATGGATCAGTTTGTTGAGAAATTGTACGTAAAGTACTGGCTTGCGTAGTATTAGACGAGTTGGGCATCGCACCTGGTCGTAAAAAATAGTAACCGGTCAGGTGTAAATGTGCGTTGGTTAAATCGTGATGGCTGTGTGGTTAAAGCGTTTGCCTTCCGTACAGGAGAGCGTGGGTTCGAATCGACCGGCTTGTACTTCTAAATTTTTAATTATAACTATGCAATTTATTGCAATATCAGTGACGAAAATGATGAAGAAAAACATCATTAGGAAACCTACATTGCATTGGAAAATGATTTAAAAGCCCTTCGTGATATGTGAAGTCCCCAATCCGCATTGGGCAAGCGTGTAGCGTGATCCCTCTTCTGAAGACCTCAGCCGAGCAGTAGGCAGTTTTTTACCGCGATTTTCAATGAATTGAATGGTCTCAACTGGACGGTCATCATCTCGTCATGATCGTGAGCAAACCTGACCTAACCTAACGTTATTCTCATTATTCTCTTAGACAATACCCAGAACACTTAAATGCAAGTTATCTCAAATCCATACTACGACAATTGTCAGCATTCTATTCGCCTGATGTTTCCTACAACGTCAGAGAATTGCAGAAAATAGAATATGTCTTGGATTATAACCAAATGGACTTAGATACTGCTGGGAGGGAACTGATGACGTCATGTGAAGAAACGTTACTTAGGTTAGTGTAAAGAATGGTTTATTATCAAGAGAATATTGGCCTATGGATCCTGGTTATACGGGGGTAAACTTCGTGGAATGTAATTAGACTGTCTTACTTATTTACAGATCAAGCTTTAAATATTTTCTTTTTATGGGCAATCTAACATTTGCATTTTGAACTACTGTTTATTTAGAGAATGACAGCTCAAATGTCATTCAATTTGTGTTCATAATTTAGTTAAAGGTTTGACATTTACGAAATGGGACGCTATACGCTTGAACAAAATTGGGAAATATTGAACAGTTACTTCCAAAGTGGTGAGTCTTCAGTCCAAACTGTAAGAAATGTGTGTGTGTGGTAGATGAAGCCTATTTTCACCACGGAGGCTATGTCAATAAGCAAAATTGTCGCATTTGGGGTCGGAAAATCTACACGTCACCATTGAGAAGCCAATGCAGCCACAAAGAGTTACGGTTTGGTGTGGGTTTTGGTCCGGCGGCATCATTCGAAAATGAACAAGGAGCCACCGTTACGGTCAATGGCGAGCGTTACCGTGGCATGCTCAACGAATTTTCCAAAAGTTGAAGAGTATGACATGGACGACATTTGGTTTAAACAGGATGGCGCAACATGCCACACAGCCAACATGACAGTCGAACTTTTGAAAAATGCAAACTTTATATGGCCCACCCCTTATAAAAAGTAAATATTCAACATCTCAATGTTCAGTCGTCAAACCTTTATAAAACAACTTTTTTTGAGGATTAACACTGGTTAATTCATTAAGCTTTCTTGGGTTACACTCAGATCTTCACACCTAATTTCAAAAATGATCATTGTGATGCTGAGATGCTACTCATTTAATAAAATGCTTCCAGATGTCGTTGGAGTGGTGTTGGAATGAATTGTTCAGCTTTGTTCCAAATGGAGCTCACTGCTGATGGATTCTGTTGTATTTTCAACGCGAGGTCTTTGAAAAAGTAAGTCCATGACATAAACATTACTCTTAAACTTTTTAAGGTTTTTTTATTTTTTTCCAGTTGTAGTAAATCACCATGTCGTGTGTGTATGTGGGAGTTGAACCGCACTAAAACCTCCAACCGCTCACACTCAGAGTTCGAATCCCGGCTGAGGCCAGAACCCAGCACGGGGTTTGGAGGGACGGCGCGACGCGTTACGCTCTCGGCACTCTTTCTCGTCGCGCCTTCCCCGGCCACCGGCTCTTTCGGTCGGCAAGTTTTCCGAAGCCCGCCAAGATAGGACCGCGTGTCACTGTACCAATGCCGAGTACGGGTCGAGTGTGAGACAACGCAAACGTGGGGAGAAAAGTATATTCTGCATTCAAAACACAGGAGTTACAGTGGTGGGAGTGAGTGGCGGGCAAACACTCGAGAATCACAAACAATATTTTTGAAAGATATAGTGTTTCTATAAATTACTTAGATTAAAATACATTTTAGAGAGATGCGAGAATCCGGTATTCATGGCAAAGTATTGGAAAAGGCTTACTTTACCGATCGTTACGGTTTCCTCAGCGGTTTGATGTTAGTCGTCAATCAGACGCAGAAATTGGACAACGTGGACTTGTCTTATAAATGGGTGAGTGCAATGAAATACTTCACTACTGGTTTCTTACTGAATTTTTTTGTTTTTCATTTTTCATCTTTTGTATCATTTTTACCACTAATAAAGTATGTCTACATTTAAATTCTTAAAATTGTCCCTATACAGTAGGTAATTTTATATCTTCTTCTTCTTTTTATTCTGGACCTCGTCCAAGACTCAGGACGATTCGCCAATGTCAAGTGAGACAGATACACGGTCTCTAAGACACAATTTTATATCCATAGACGGTACAATTGAAAGTTGCTTCCCGCTATCTGTTCTGATGTATACTTTTTAAATACTAGGTATATCTATATAATTTAATGTTAAATAGAGTGAGTGAACGCGATTTGATTACATTGATCAATTTTTTTTTGTTACGTCAGTAGTAAATTTTTTGTTGAAATATATTATCATAAAATATGACTAATATATAAAATGTAAATAAAACAACTTTAAGTGGGAAACACACTGCCTACGCCGCACATAACCCGGGACATAATGAAATATGACAAAAATCTCTTTTACCACCTTCACATCTAAAGATAAATTTCAGTTAGTAGTCCAAAGTAGCGAGCACTACGTTGAGTCATCAGCGAACGGCACCGCGCTGAACCCTGGCTCCGAGCAGTGGGTCAGCTACTTCACGCGCGGCTTCCAGATAGCTGACGACGCGAAGAGTCTTAGCATCAGGTTGCGGAACTGTCGACTGACAAACGAAGCCTTGAAGTACTTTCCTATTTATAAAAAGTGCGTTAATTATAACTCACTCTCTCAAAAATAGCGGTTTTCTAGATTACTTTCATGCATTTTAATTTAGTGGTCTCGATTCTTCAACGTTGTTGTAAACGTCATGTCACGAGAAGACTGGATACTGCGGGTAGATTTAAGAGCAAGCAAATCTGTCTACCCTTTTTTTCGATCGCTTTTGGCTCACATACACTGTATCTAGAAGACTCCGAGCATACTTTAATCAATTCTAAATCTACCCTACTGGCTAAAACAGTGAAGGAAAACATCGTGAGAAAACTTGCAGGATTCTAAAAATCCTTTGAAGATAGATGAAGTCCTTAATCCGCATTAGACAATCGTGGACTCTTCAGGGGAGACCTGAGCCCAGCACTGAATAGTAATGGGTTATGGTACATACAACAGGGACTACTGCATTCTCGAGTGTGAGATGGAGCGGACGCGGCAGTCGTGTGGTTGTATCCGCGCGGTTCACCCGCGACCCCCCGGCGTGCCGTACTGCCGCTCCTACAGTCTCTACTGCGCTCAGCAGACCATGGGTAACAATGCGCAATATACTTTTTAATACCAAACCCAAGACAAGTTATTGTCAATACTCTTGACGTACATAATGGATACGTAATGCCGCTTTGTCATATTATATCACCAGCGTCCAACACACATAAAAACAAATGACGTTGATGGTCGACCAACATGTACAAATGTGTATGTTTGACATTTAGTCTACAAGTTATCATTTGCACGTTATTGAAGTTGGCGAGCCAATGTGGAAACCCGTCAGGAATCGAGTTGTATACTACCTTCGCTATTGTTCATTGAACTTGAAACCACTCGTGTTTTTGGAATCTGTCAACCTTTTTTAATGCAATGATAGTTTTACATAAAGGAATAATGGATTAGAAGCAGTACAAAATCAAATGACTAAATATACCCCGGTAATTGTCGGAAAATTAAAAAAAAATCCGACTTCGTGGCCCAACATTTTTGTACGGCATCTGTATCATGCTATTTAAATACTGCTTCTAATCCATTATTTCTCAACGCCGTACAAAAATCATGCGACAAGGGGAAAAGACGATGGTTGCAATCCCCTGAATGCTCACCTACACTCAGTTGGACAGCTTACAAGTGACGGCATAGTACTGAATCTTATTATTTTATGCTAGAATTTCGTTTTAGATAGGTCACCTGGTGGTTCAAATGACCCATAATTTTTCTTCATGGGCCTTTAGTCTAATACACCATATTTGTACAAAACTTGCTTATCTTACATTAAGCAAATTGCTTGATTTTAACAGTGGCATTTGACAACAACGACTGTGACTGTCCCCAAGCTTGCGATGTGCCTTCACAAGTGATTAATATTATGACGTTCCACATGATGCCAGAAGTCAAACCTTTGGACAAAATTTAGTAAGTTACTGTTTAAGGAATCGACTATCTTTCCGGTATCCAATTGAGCTGAAATTTTGCACACATATGTATATCATGTGTGACGATGCAATAATATTAACATGAAGCTGATCTGGTGTGAGTAGGCAGACATATAGGGTGGGCCAATCTAACGTTTGCATTTTGAACTACTGTGTATTTAGAGAATGACAGCTCAAATGTCATTCAATTTGTGTTCACAATTTAGTTAAAGGTTTGCATTTACGAAATGGGATTAAGTTTTCGGTTGACCGAAAGATGAGCATTTTTACCGAAAAATCGTATTTTTAGATGAAGCCCATTTTCACCTCGGAGGCTATGTCAATAAGCAAAATTGTCGCATCTGGGGGTCGGAAAACCCACACGTCACCATTGAGAAGCCAATGCACCCACAAAGAGTTACGGTTTTTTATGGGTTTTGGTCCGGCGGCATCATTGGATAATGAGCAAGGAGCCGCCGTTACGGTCAATGGCGAGCGTTACCGTCACATTACCGTGCCCGGCGCCATGCGAACACGAATTTTTGTTTCCAAAAGTTGAAGAACATGGACGACATTTGGTTTCAACAGGATGGCGCAACATGCCACACAGCCAACATGACAGTCGAACTTTTGGAAAATGCAAACTTTAAATGGCCCGCCCCTTATAACTGCACTAAACAAGATCGTGTTTGAGCTCGTTTTACTCATCTTGGCTAGCACTCAACTTCTACATGAAATCCAAAATCTTTAAAGCTGGGATTTCAAAAGTTTTTTTTTACTTTTTATTATAAAATGTTTTATTGTAATCTTACATATACAGTGTGTGATTTTTTCGAAATGAACCAGGTTCGTTTCCCAGGTAGATCAAGAACTTATTTAAAAATTTATGAATGCCGTTGTGTTTCTTTTCAAAAATAAAGGACACGACGCGTTACGCACTCGGCAATCTCCCGTCGCGTCGCCCCCAGATACTTTCCCTGGAGGAGGTGTTTAAAAATACCTACTACATAACATAATCATAATAATATTATAAAGGCGAAAGTTTGTATGTATGGATGTATGTTTGTTACTCTTTCACGTAAAAACTACTGGATGGATTTGAATGAAACTTTACCACAATATAGCTTATACATCAGAATAACACATAGGCTACAATTTTTGATAATACGGGACGAACCTAAAGTCCACGCGAACGAAGTAGCGGGCAAATGCTAGTAATAATATAAAGCTACTTTTAAAGATATTTAAGCAAACATAGAATTTTTGAACCCCTTTGTAATGCAGACGAAGTTGCGCGGGTCACCTAGTAAAAAATAAATCTCCAATTAAAAAAAAATATCCTAAAGCTCGTTTTTAATATTTATCGTGTGTATTTTTATTTTCAGTGACGATTTAGATTTCTCTAAAGTAACAGCTGTAAGAGTGTTTATACAAAGTCGAGAGACCGCCATCAACACGAGATGGTCGTTCTTTGGTTCTATTGATCTATTTGGTAAGTGTTCGTTTAAAAGAACCTTATGTAGTGCTCAATGCTGGGAAAGATAATAAAAAAATGTCATAACACAAGCTAGACTAAATAATTACTTGTAATATTAATTTGTTTACTAATTGATGTTTATTGGAACGAAGTTCCTTATCGCGCGTAGTAAAAGGGGGCTAGACGGAAAAAAATCTTACGAAAAGTTGTCACGACACTTTTTTTGTTTTAGATGATTATCGCTAGATGGCGCTGTGATCAAAATCTTTTAAAACACGTTCCTTATCGCGTTTATAAAATTATAAGATATCTTTTAATCGAAAGGAACTTTTTATGCTCTTTCAGCTCAACTTGGTGGTGTCTTCAACGTTTTCTTTGGAGTAAGCATTCTATCAATACTAGAGCTGATTCAATTGTTACGCTACGCTGTCCAATACATCAGATTGAAATATAAAATAACAGTAAAAACAGAACCAAAACCGAATTTGAAGAAGCGAAGATTAAGAAGAAGGAATGTGAATAAGTACTTAAAATAAAACTGCATGTAGGAAATCAAAAGCTGCCAGTGAAAAGAAAACTTCAGAACAAGAAAAAATAATAAAACAATAAAAACTTAGAGCAAAAATATGACGCAATCTGAATTTTACAATGTTCACACCAATTCGAAATTTAAAAAGCGCGCCAACATAAATCTTACATTTTAAAAGTATTTTACAAAAGAGGTTTTAATCAATTTTAATAAAACTATTTATAGGTGGCGCTTTAGTCGCTAGTACCTTTGCCTTTATAATGTTTGTTAACATTCAGTCGCCTACGGCTACACTGCATTAAACTCTATATAAAATGGATTATGGTTTAATTTCCAATACCAATACCTTATTTAAGTACTTTAAACACAGGCTACAGTATATCTCATTTCTTTTTAAGTCTTTATACTAACTTTTATGTCGATTTGGTTATAATACATAAGCTACTGGATATAAGTTTTCGTCAAATTTCATCACAACCACCCAGTCGATGAATCGTGATAACCACATCAAAAATACTTCCAACGTGTTCCAAAATACTTGGAACACACCACGAATAAAACGATAGAACTTTCACATTAATTAATAAGTATGGAATTTTTTTTTTTTTTTTTTTTTCAGTCAGAGGAACGTCCACACGCTCCGCAGGTGGGGTATGTGGGAGTTGAACCGCACTAAAACCTCCAACAGCTCACACTCAGCGTCCGAACCCCGGCTGAGGCCAGAATCCAGCACGGGGCTTATGAGAGACGGCGCGACGCGTTACGCCCACGGCACTCTTTCCGGTCGCGCCAAGTATGCTAAAAGAAATACACGCAAAAACGCATAGCAAGTTGTGAAATGTTGTCCGTTACAAAAAAAAATATTTTTAAACACAGATCCAAAAGTACCTTGTTCGATCTTTAAAAAAATCAAATGGGACCTAAGTTGAACCAACACAAAAAAATACAGACGAATTGAGTACCTCCTTCTTTTTGGAAGTCGGTCAAAAACTATTGTTAATTTTTAAAATGTATTTACTGATATAACATTATTGAACTTAACAACTTATAAATGCACAAATGAAATAACTAAGTAAGATAAACTGAATCAATATTTCTAAATCACATTCACTAAAAAACCACTAAAACTCTCGTGAAACCTAAATAGTTTCCCTCAACGACCTTTCTCACACCGAAAGTCGTTTAATGAATAAAGTTAATGATCAGATAGCGCCGCGACCCGCAACTTGTGTCTGATTAAATACGGTGTCATTGTCGGACTCGAACCGAAGAATATTATACTGTACAGAAGTAAAGAATATTATATGTACCGCATATTTTGATTGATAAAAACAAAAGACGGTGATGGCCGACCAACATGTAAACGGGAGTTTTGTAGGCATTGGCCCGCATTGAAATTTTGGTATTTTCTAATATTGCGTTTACATACTCGCTCGTCAACGTCCAACATACCTACGTAAAAACGAATGACGGTGACGGCAGACCAACTTTGCCGACCAATATGTAATCGGAGGTTTTGTAAGCATTGGCCGGCATTGAAACTATGGGAAACACCGTTTGACAGATGGTCTACCATTTATAGTTAATGATCCAATATATTGCGCTTACATATAGGCTGACCAACTGCCAATGCACGCAGTGACAACTGGTAGGCCAACTGTAATACATTAGACTAATGCTCATTACTCGCTTAATTTCCACTTCGCTTGAAGAAACGTGACAACAGGAATGCCATAAGTAAACATTGTCAGTAAAATTTGTGAGTTTTTACTGTGATTTGTATGAAGATTTATATCTGTTTGCTAGTTATTTTGTGGCTCAAAGTTGAAATAGTTGGAATGTTTGATAGAATGATAGGAGCTGGTGTGATTGGTTTTTTGATGGGGGTATTTAATTGATTCTTGTTTTAGTTTGTAAAGATAATTCTTTTTATACAGCGTGTTTGCGTCCAGAAGCTAGTGGGGTGATGGTGTTATCGAAACACCAACCATTAACAATACCATAGACGATTTCTTTTTTATTGCATGATAGATAAACGAGCCTACAGCCCACCTGATGGTAAGCGGTTACCGTCGCTCATGAACCTCTGCAATGCCAGGGCAATGCAGATGATGGGAGATAGTTACGTATTGACATTACAGAATATAATTTATTGTACCTACTTTTTTGCCATGTAGATAGACCGGCTAATGGACACACGATCGTAAGTGAGTACCGTCGCTTATGGACATCTGCAATGTCAGGACACTAAGGTGCCGTTATCGACCTACCTTTAAGAAAACCTGTGAAAACCAATACTGCTCACTGCTGAGCTTAGGTTTTCTCAGTAGACAGATCAGGCATAGTCCACCACGCTCTCCAATGCAGATTAAATACTTAACACATATGTTACAGTACAGTTCAGATTACTAACACTATTACTAAACGGGTTCTTAACACAATTATTTTTAATTGAGCGATCCCAATATTTTGGCACTGTTTCAAGCGCCATGATCACCGGAAGACTGAGGAACTGCGGGTAGGTCATTTAAAAATAATCGCTCAATTAAAAATAATCGTGGTAAGAACCCGTTTAGTAGCAGTGTAAGTGAAATAGATAACCGCGAGTGTTTAAAGAAATTTATTTACAGTTCAGATTGTAAACTAGTTCCAATCAAAATTCGATAAGCTACATTAACGTTTGATTTTGCAGTTCGAATACTTTCCGATCGTAATATAAGCGAGATAACCCTGAGTCGTGTACGATGTATCTCGTGCATTCCCGGAGGATGAAAGCCCACAATTGATTAGTTCGCAGTGATTCTGCTGAAAGGTAATTCGATTTTGTGCCCGGAATGACTTCGTAGCGAGTGAGGTGACTTTACAAAAACACGCTCTCTCTGATGGCTCTCACGCTGAATACTAAAACATGTCTGCTTTTTGTATAATAAGAAGTAAAAAGAGGTCAAAATTGGCGCCTAAGGTACTAAATAGTTTTATAGTAATGTGAGTATTAATATACTATCATCTACTATCGTACTCATTTTATCAACTTAATAGTTGATAAAATGACAATTAAACAATCAAAAAGCAAAATTGTCTAAACTCACACCACATACATAATTCCACCCTGTATAGTTGAACACCTAAGTATTTTAAATAAAATAGCAACACTACCTGACGACGGAAAAAATCCTTAACAACTCAAACAGCGAAAAAACTTATATCTACAGGTTGCAATTGACTGTAACTATAAAAAAACAGAGTGTAATTATTCGGATTCCTATGAGTATCTTCAAAAATATTTAATTGCATTGTTTACTTATAAAGGAAGACAGACGTACATGCTGTTTAATAAAGAACGATACCCAGGGTAGGCATTAAAATTCCCTGCATACCACAATCAAAAACCAACCAAAAAAACCTTAAAGCAAAAGCACAATAATAACGTTTAAATTCAGCTCGCACGAGTAAACTCCTTTCCGTTAGAAAGATAACAAAATGGCCGCGGTTTGGTGCGGAAACACCAAGCTCATGCAATAATTATACATGGGTCGGCCGCCGCCAAACAGAGGTTGGGGATACAGTGTATTTTTAACCCTTGACGCAAATACAAGGGATAACTAAACAGAGGTAAACTACAGAAATAAATGTACAACATTTTTTTTTATTGCTTGATAGACAAACGAGCCCACCTGATGCAAGTAGATGCCAACATGCAGTATTAATTAAATAAAGCACCCTATAGAGTAAAAAGTATAAGAATAGGGAGCCGGTATCCCACCGGCGGGAAGTGTGAATGGAATGGGAAGGATGAATGTGTGGTATGCGGTATGACAGTGGAATAGCAGTGAAAACTAGAACGACAGAGTAGACACTATTAAACAGCAGAGTACGAACATCCCCGATCATGTTGGGGGGGATTAAGGTATAAAAAAATAAAAGCTAGCTAAAAGGGTAACTATTGTTGCTCATGGACCTCTATGATGTCAGGGGGCACAAAGGGGCCGCTACCTACGAACTACCTTTACCTAAGGACCTCAACCCTCATTTGAAGAAAAACAAATCTTTATCTAGGGAAATAGCGTGGAGGGGAGCAAAAATAAAATTTTAAATCAGATAATTCCCACTCTCCTTGGTCTGAAAATTCTATCGTATTCTATTTAAAATGAATTTACATTGTTGCCTAAATTATGAAGACTTGGCACTAACGAAACGAAAAAAAAAAGAAGTTGAAGTACTTTTAATAGAAATAAAATCATACTCTTAGTCGTAAGGTGATCACCGTTGTTGGAGCATCTTTAATTGCATGTTCAACCTATTTTATTATATTAGGTGTTATGGAATGTAACCCGTCGCCTAAAAAAATAAGAACGAAAACTGGAAAAGTCAAAATAAAAAAAATGTTAAAACTAAACTAAGTAATATTCATCGCAATCCCAATTTAAATGAAAATCAGTCTTGACTGTTAGAATCCGCAACAAACGTGGATCTAACCACACAGGACTTACAATGATGGCATTAATAGGACGGCAAATACCCGAAAATCATATTCTTATACCAATAACTAAAGAGGTCATATGCTAATACTAAAAACAAAAGAGGTTAACTTACTCAAATAACAAAAAATAAACTCCGGACTAAATTCAAAATTTCTGGCCAAAAAACTCTTTGTTTTACACCTCGGCTCATTTCCCTTATTGGTGTAAAATATGTCCGCGTCTGTTTGTACGTTTCGTTTACAGCTGTTTTTTAAATGTGACTTTTTGCTTGTAAAATTAAATGAGCGTAACTAAGGGTTGAGGGAGAGTTTATTATAATTTTAACTGAAATATATCATTGATTTGCTTTAAAAAAATATTTTACGTACGTAAAATTGGATGTAGTTGTATTGTTAAATAATGTACAGGGTGGGCCATCTAGCGTTTGCATTTTGAACTACTGTTTATTTAGAGAATGACAGCTCAAATGTCATTCAATTTGTGTTCATAATTTAGTTAAAGGTTTGAAATTTACGAAATGGGACGCTATACGCTTGAACAAAATTGGGAAATATTGAAAAGTTACTTCCAAAGTGGTGAGTCTTCAGTCCAAACTGTGAGAAATGTGAAAAAAAAAATCCATAAAAATGGTTGGCCTTCAAGGCAGTTTGTGGATCTATTTGTGAAACGTGTTCGAGCTACTAACAATTAATGTCTAAAACAGGGCTCAGGTCTCTTCAGTAGTGAGTTCAGGCATACTACGTTTACTCAATTGGAATTGGGGACTTCATGTATCTTCGAAGGATTTTGAATCCTTTTCATGCAGCTTTTCTCACGATCTTTTACTTACCTTAAGGTTTAGAAGGCAAGCACTACAACCACTCAGCCACTACGACTATTTAATAATTATTTAATGTAGTTCTCGTAAATAAAATAAGTAAACTGGTCCTTACTACGATTTTTGTTAAGCGAGCGATTAAGAGTGGTGTCGATAACCGTATTTTTTTAAAATATGATGAAAAAAAGCTTTTATGTATCTACAAGACCTTCATTTAGAAATATGTAAGTATTTCTGTAATATAAGTAGGTTATAAATGAATGGTCGACGCGTACGTTACTTCGTATTCAAGTAAGCACATACCAGCTTCCTTTGTAGTCTAAGAGATGTAGGAGAGTACCAATCACCTATGTCAATAAATTGCATTAAAATAATCACATGATCGTGTTTTATGATTATATTGTATTTCCAAACGTTTTTTAAAGCTATTATGTAAAAAACAAGTCAAAAAATAATATGTTAAAATTATGTGATATCACTAGTATATAGTTTTGAAAAATAAAAACATCAGTAGCCCGTTGACATCTACTGCTGGTAATAGACCTCTTACATATTGGCTCACTAACTTCCAATGCACGCAATTTTTTAAATTTTTTCCCTTTTGCATCATTTTTGCCACAAATAAAGTATGTCTATGTCAAATGACAACTGGTAGGCTAAATATCAAATGGTATTTCGCATAGTTTTATTGCCGTCTATACGTCGCCGTCATTTGTTTCTTTACGTGTGTTAGACATTAGTGACCTAATATGTACGCAACATTACGATAGATCTACTGTAGTCTATTCCACACAAAAATACATTAGCTTCTAAAGTTCTATGAGATGGGTGAAGGTTGTTCTTCTACGCCTCCTAGACTATTACGTTTGATATTTGGCTGCGGAGAGCTATACATTACGTGCCAGCTCTGTGCGCCGTGACCCGATCCAGCAGTCGCCTTCATAAATGATTCTGCTAATGTTAGTCCTGAAAGTAGTGTCTTATTCTGTTTATTATTTTCTGAGAAATTTTCTAGAGCTTAGTGGAAGTTTAACTGTTTTCTAAAAAGGGGGTCTCTTAGTTTTTTATCGATTTTATTGTAAATTGAAATTGGCACTATTTTTGGCTATACAGACGAGCTACAGATCTGATCGTAAAGAGTTACAGTCGCTCATAGCCTTCGTAATGTAAGAGGACATTCCGATATCGTACCTACGACCTATTTAAGAACTCTCGACAAGCAAAGTATGAAAAAGTTTAAATTACACCATGCACAATTTGAAGTCTGATTGATTGACATATTAAATATTTTATACACTGTTCCGTACTGGAACAGATATCGTGTTTACAGTTTTTACCCCTTTCTTGTTTTCTTTCTTATGTCGTAATACTGAGCTGCAATACTGCACACACACACAAGATATAGTTTTATCGGAGTATGTTTCCGTGGGTTGTGGACAAGCCGTTCGCTCTGGTAGTCAGAAGCCTAGTGCGTCGCGCGCTCATTGGCTGCCGCGAACACAAATAAAAAACATAGACTTCAAGTTTGAACGCGCAAGCAATAGCCGAACTTGCGAACGTTATATTTATTATACGACGCGAAGGTTCACACTCCTGTTATTGCAAAAACTACACACCCAAGACTTCACCAGCGACCTTTGGACTGTGTGATATATTCCACGGAGTTTGTGAGGGCTTCATCGACGACGGCGACCAAAACTTCGCTTCGCGGACGGGCCGACCGACGAACGGTAAGTTTTTCAGCTCCACGGAGTATCATACATACACTTTAATTATTTTATGTAACTGGTAAAAATAAAGTCTTCAAACCAAGAAATATGTGTAAATGAACAAATAACAAGAGAAGTCCTAACATTAAACTTTGTAATCTTAATCGTTTAAGATCGTTTAAAACGTAATATTTTCTTACTCAAACATATTATTCGGGAACAGGAGTCTAACTTGTTCGAAATTTCGTGAAGTTCGGAACAAACTGAAGAGATTCGGAAGTCGTTAGCGAACAAGTTGTGTGTATGTGTGAGACAGATTTTTATGAAATTCATGCAAGATTCGTAATGAGGTTTTGTTGAACTTGTCAGTGGTTCTGTACTAATTAGGGTATAATTGGGGGCAAGAATCGCTCATCGACTTTTAGGAAATTATGCAAAAATATTTAGATTTTTAACAACTCTATATTATATTATATGTTCAATTGAATTAGAACAACTGACAATGAATGCCACAAAGCTGTGTGCGACAGAGAAAGTGCTCTATAAATCCAAAGCTCTCTTTTTAAAAGTCGAAGTGCATTTATTCTTGCCCCCAACTATAGTATAATGTAACGAATATTAGCATGTTTCTGGCTATTTGCATTTCCATTCCCATTTCCCACCAAGACTCACTAGGCCACCAAGTCCGACGGGAAAGCGTACCGAGCGCGTAACGCGTCGCGCCGTCCCTCCAAACCTCGTGCTGGGTTCTGGCTTCAGCCGTGGTTCGGACGCTGAGTGTGAGCGGTTGGAGGTTTTAGTGCAGTTCAACTACCACATACCGGGGGGGATCCGGTGATTTACTCCAACAAAAAAAAAGGCCACCAAGCCTTACTCAACCACCAAGTCTCACCCAACCACCAAGACTCACTCGGCCACCAAGACTCACTCGGCCACCAAGACTCACTCAGCCACCACGACTCACTAGGCCACCAAGACTCGACAAGAAGCCGTTTAATATTTGTGTGATTAATTCACTAAAAAATCTTGTTTAAACCTGCTTTGTTAAACCACATTTCATACTCCGTTTATTTAACAATTTTCGTTCTAAACTCGAAATGAAAATTTAAACAAAACAGCTCCATAGCCGTGTCCTTCACATAAATAATGCTACCGAGTTCCGTGTACACGTACGAACACGAGATAGAATGAACGGAACAATGATACAATGAATAGTTAAATACATTCACGATTTGATCGGTTTATATTTATTTTTGACGTTATCATACGGGGGGTACTGCCATAATCTACGGAAAGCTACGGAAAGTTTTCTCGTCCACAATACCGCAGTGTCTCAAGACAAAAGTCTTCGACCAGTGTGTGTTGCCTGTGATGACCTATGGATCAGAGACTTGGCCGCTCACGATGGGTCTTATTAGACGACTCAGAGTCACTCAAAGAGCAATGAAAAGGGGTATGCTGGGTGTTTCTCTGCGTGATCAAATCAGAAATGAGGAGATCCGCAGAAGGACTAAAGTAACCGACATAGCCCAAAGAATTGCATCTTTGAAGTGGCAATGGGCAGGACACATTGTGCGAAGAACGGATGGCCGATGGGGCCGAAAAGTTCTGGAGTGGCGGCCGAACGAACGAACCGGTAGGCGCAATGTTGGTAGACCCCCCACAAGATGGACCGACGATCTGGTCAAGATCGTGGGAGGTCACTGGATGCAGATGGCGCAGGTCCGGTCGATGTGGCGAGGTTTGGGGGAGGCCTATGTCCAGCAGTAGACGTCTATAGGCTGATGATGATGCTGATATTTATTTTGATGGTTATAATTATGTAAAGAATAAAAAAAAACAAGTTATCAAAATTACTCTGCTAATTACTCTTATTGAAGAAAGAATCGTCAAATGCATAATCAAAAAGAAAATATAAGCAAATACACAACAAATTCTAAAATCTTGTTCAAATAAAGCGTATAATAAAAAAATCTGTCAATTTCTCAACCCTATTTGGAAGTCAATTTAAAATCCTATCTAATTTACTAACGCCTTTTTTGTCGAAGTATACATTCTAATTGAAAACCTTCCTTTAAACTAATTTCTTAACTCCATTTAACTTGAAAAAATCCTGTATCTATATTCTACCCTAGACTATCCTGACATGAAAAATGGTTGGATACTACGAGATAAAGAAGATAAAAACGTACCAAATGACCAAAATCTAATCCTAACTTCGTGGTTACAAAAAACAGTTCCAGGGACATTCATCAGGAATTTTCTAGATCGACCGCAAACTGTCTCCGAACACTATTTTGCGGGACATTTTATAAAGCAACCTCGAATTTAGACGACCTCGTTTTAAGCTACGGTGACTATTATTTTATAAGGATAATCTATATAAAATTGATTCGCAAAGTGCGTTGCTAAGCTCAACAACGCCTGGACCAGTTTGGCCAATTGTTTTTTTTAATGGTCGTTAAAGTTCAAGGACAACAAAACGAGGGCTCAGAATGCGTTTGCAATAAAAATGCAGAAAAATATCTTCATTCATCTTCTTCTTTTTTTGGACCTCGTCCATCAAGACCCGGAACGATTCGCCAGTGTTGACACTGGCGAATCAGATACACGAATCTCTTCATTTACGACACATCCAGTTTGAAAGTAACTATCTGTGACAAACTAAGAAGTAAATGGTTGACGTTGTTTGGACATGTGATAAGGACAGAAGACGTGACAGAAGACTCCTAGGTAAAATTAATAATGTATTTTAAAGAAAAATTATCAGTAGAATGTCTATCATATTTAGTACAGGAGTTCTTATGACCACCTTCCGAGTCCATCACCAGATCAGCGCCATTTGTCATATTATTGCTTTGTCACGCGATATACATCTGCGTGCAAAATGTCATCTCAATCGGAAACCGGGAAGTTTATCAAATTTTGCTTGTAAGATTCTACTCGAACTTACAGAGTTCTATTCAGTGCAAGTTAATATAAAGCTTGTAAAATATATTTTATCTCTTCATTCATAAGTCCTCTAAGGGGTGGGCCATATTAAGTTTGCATTTTCCAAAAGTTCGACTGTCATGTTGGCTGTGTGGCATGTTGCGCCATCCTGTTGAAACCAAATGTCGTCCATGTCATACTCTTCAACTTTTGGAAACAAAAATTCATTGAGCATGGCACGGTAACGCTTGCCATTGACCGTAACGGCGGCTCCTTGCTCATTTTCGAATGATGCCGCCGGACCAAAACCCACACCAAACCTCTTTGTGGATGCATTGGCTTCTCAATGGTGACGTGTGGATTTTCCGACCCCCAGATGCGACAATTTTGCTTATTGACATAGTCTCCGAGGTGAGAATGGGCTTCATCTGAAAAGACAATTTTTCGGTAAAAATGCTCATCTTCGGCCAAACGATCTTCGGCGAACCGAAAACGTCCCATTTCGTAAATGTCAAACCTTTAACTAAATTATGAACACAAATTGAATGACATTTGAGCTGTCATTCTCTAAATAAACAGTAGTTCAAAATGCAAACGTTAGATTGGCCCACCCTATATAAAAAACTATGCAATGACCATTAAGATCATGGTCTCCCTACACTTCAGGTTATTCAAGTCACGCGCGTTCCCGAATTGAGAGATGTCCAAGATTGAATATAGATGCAGGACGCGGAGTGGAGCTGGCTTATCGAATCATCCCTCGGCATCTGTGTTGTACTGATTCGACCCTACCTTGTTGTTAGAATTAAGGGCTGAAGGGTACTTCTAAAAATATACTGCAATATATTTTAAAGGATTTTGTAAATGTGTTTTTGCGGTTTTCACAACCCTAATTCTGTTGTAGGGTTGACAAAGAGATTCCAAGTAATGTTTTGAGAGTACATAAAAAAAAATTGTTCTCGAATAATACGACTAAAACTAGTAGTCATATCTCATCTCTATTAAATTCATACGAGTTGTCAAAAGCATAGAATTATTACATCTGGAATCAACATCATGAACAACAGAATGAAGCTGTAACAACACGATATTTTGAATCAACATCAGAAATAATAAAGTGAAATTTTAAAGAACCTATGTGTATGTAATATTTTATTAGTGTGTTAAACGAATTGAGTGTCATCAGTACGCTAACGCCACAATATCGTGTAGTTACGCGCGATCGGTGCACTTTAAATTGGCTTCATTCTGTTGTTCATGATGTTGATTACAGATGTAATAATTCTATGGTCAAAAGATATAAGCAGGACGATTTATTTATTTATTTATAAATGGAGTATCAACAGCTTAATACATAACTTAATTTATAATATGGGATGAGAGATATGATAATTATGATATGATAATTATGAGAATTACAAATAAAATACTTATAAAATGAATGAAAATTATAGAAAAAACTTAGTCAATAAAAAAATATAATTCTAAAAAGTTAAACAAATTAAAGAAAATGCAAAATAGAGAAAAAAATAACAAATTAAAATAAAAAAAAAAATGGAATAAGGATATCTTTTTTTACCTTGTGAAGGCAGAAAAAGAAAAACTGCTAAAATATTTGGACCTGGCCCACGAGGTGACCGACATGACAATGTGGCGTGTTGTCGACCATCATTGATCCGATCGATGTATCTGTGCACGGTCTAATAGCGAAAAGCTTCGACCGTCATCTAGAGAAGCTTTCGCTCCCCAGCTGGGTAAAGGGCCTGATTCAGCGCGGCGGTCGTTCTTGACACGGCGCGTATTGTGAGGAGGTTCCTCTCTCTTGAGCCCTGACCACTGATGGCTTGGGTCGTAGACTCCGCCTGCAGTGGCCCTCTGTTTTTTTATATTTTTATATTGTATTTTTAAATTTATTTTCTTGTGATTGTTTTATTAAAAATATAATGTTAAAAATGAGCAAATAAAGGATATCTTTCAAATGCAGAAATAATCATTAACATAGGTTCCTTGAGAAAATAAATAATATTCTTAAACATGAACAACACTTCGTCAAATCATATCCATAAAAAACAATTGAAGAAAAATTAAACCCCATTTTTTAGAAATGATATAGCGTGATATAAGAACACCCTTAGAATATTAATACTCATTTTTTCATCAAAACTGACATTCGAAGTTTGTGAGTGAATTGTCTTTCTGGAGTAGAATTATCCTAAGAGAACAGCCATAGAGTATATCAAACGAATAAACTACTTACTAAAAGTTTATTTTTGAAACCCTAACAAATGTATTCAAACACAGAATACCTATTTCGATAACCTAGGCTGTCTATCTGTCTGTTATTCAGTGTAATCCAGGATTAGCCAGGCCAAATTGGGCAGCAATTTACCGTGTAACATGATCTAAATCAGTCTAGTTTTATTTTAGTTAACTTTTAGCTACTTTGGCAAACTTATTTTTGTGTTAGTTATACTGTGTGACTAAAATTTTGCATATTTTTATGCACACAGTTGATTTGCAATACTTAATTAAGCGGTCCGTTTCAAGAACACTTTTTTGCCGCGCACCATCCGGCTATGGAATGAGCTCCCCTCTTCGGTATTCCCAGAGCGCTGTGACTTGTCCTTCTTCAAACGAGGCTTGAGGAGGGTCCTTAAAGTAAGGTCGTAGGTAGCGACCCCTCAGTGTCCCCTGACATTGCAGAGGTTCATGAGCGACGGTAACCACTTACGATCAGGTGGCCCGTTGGCTCGTCTGCCTACATGGCAATAAAAAAAAATTTTGAGTATTGATTTTAATTTAAAATCTTTTAATTATTTAAGCCGCCCGCCGCTATGCTTGGTAAATTTACCAAGCGGGCTTGAAGAAAGACCTTAAAGGTAGGCGACCTCACATTTAATTGGCTGTCTTGCAGAGGACCATGATACCACTAACCATCAGGGCAGCTTACCTACCTACCTGCAGTGCAAAAAAACTTATTGTAAATCAACAAAAACAAAATACTGTTTTAAATAGTTTCTCTACAAAAACAAAGCGAGTATAACTACGAAACAGCTAAATATTTCTCGATTTCCGCTACTCGTTTTTTTCCGAGACAAAACCGTAAAAGTATCGATTGGGGTCAGTTTTTCCGGCACTCGAACGATTCCCGATAATCACCGGAAACGATAATGAGTGCTTCCGGTGTTTTTTGCACCGTCGCCGCAGGAAAACCGATACTCCACCCGATATAAAAATAATGGCTTCTTATATAGTACAAAAATAATGCATTTTAAAGATTTTTTTTAACTAAATCCTTTTAAGATCCTGGATCATCATCATCAGCCTATAGACGTCCACTGCTGGACATAGGCTCCCCCAAACCTCGCCACAATGACCGGTCCTGCACCATCTGCATCCAGTGACCTCCCGCGATCTTGACCAGATCGTCGGTCCATCTTGTGGGGGTCTACCAACGTTGCGCTTGCAGTTCGTGGCCGCCACTCCAGAACTTTTCGGCCCCATCGGCCATCTATTCTTCGCAGATCTTGTATAGTAATAGAGTGCTAAGACAAGTAAAACGAGCCGAAACAATGAGTTTAGCTTGTTTAATACAGGAGTTCCTGTGACTACCTTCCAACTCCATCATCAAATCAGTTCCATACTATATAATTCCATTGCCACGTGTTATTATGTGTACAAAATTACAGCTCAATCGGAAACCGACAAGTTGGTCAAATTTGACTTATAAGATTCCACCCAAAATTAAGTTACATCCAGTGCAAGTTAAATAACAGATTTTATATATAACCAAATATCTATATTGTCCAGTTTCCCCCCAAAACATAACAAATGCACCACAATTTGCAACGTAAATTTTCAATTTTTAATGGTATCCGAGAAAGTTTGAAGATAAGAGTCTCAGCGAGCTGGCTAGTTAGCGCCGTCGCGATGAGAGCCTCCACAATGACCTGGAGTGCCTTTGACCTAATAAGTACCCGTCTATGCCATATCTGGAGTATTTAGAGGCTTTGTTTCAAGTTTTGTTACGTTATTACAAATATAGTATAGTATAAGTTCCTTTTGTTGTGATTTAACTTCAGTTTTATTGTTTACTTTAATCTCGTTATACGATTCGTTTTTTACTGATTCACCAAAGAAGTTTATTAAATTGCTTAAGGACATTCTTTATTACAATGGTACTGTAAGCGATGCTTATTAATATGAATTCACTTTGTCTTACGCATAAAATAATATTGTAGGTAGTTTAAAGTTTATTTTTGAAATGTACTTGTACACGCTTCTGCTTTGCATTGCGCACATGGCTTACGTTGCAAGCCAGATCTTTTTAATTGTACTTTAGTTTATATATTTGTGTATTAGCTTGTAATGTGTATTGTGTGCTTATTAAATAAAATAAAAAAATAAAATGCGTCAAACCGCACTAAAACCTCCTGCCGCTCACGCTCAGCGTCCGAACCCTGGCTGAGAACAGAACCCAGCTATCCGAAGCCCGCCAAGAAGGGGCTGCGTTAAACGCTCAGGAATACCCGGCTAGGTCAGAACCGTCCTGGATCGGCGAAAAGGCTTATCATCAACTGCTTGCTCTTACAAAGGGTAAGCGTTAGGCTATGGCGCAACAGCCTCTCGAGTCCTGAGAGGACCCAGTATTCTTACAAATCCCTATCCCATCCCGATCCCATTGAGCAAATGCTAACCAAACTATGTTTGAATTATTCGTAATTTTATTTATCTAATATATTCTTTATCGTATATTTGTAGTTATTTATATATCGACTTATCTTATGTATGATGTTTACAAATGACAAATGTTTCACGCACTACCTTATACTATCCACATTACACCAGGGTTAACTGGTAGATAATGCTGTTTAGCATTAAGTTCGCCCATGTACATTTATTTTCGTGTGCAATAAAGAAGTTTCTATCTATCTATCCCTAACCTAATTTCATCTAATATAACAGACACACCAAACACATTTCCACCGATTTTCAGCATTAAAAATAACAAGCTGACTCATCAAAAAACGTTATTAATTTAACGATTAAATCTGCAACAATCCTTGCGTACATCATGTACCCGCTCCCTCGAACCCGCGGGATTACTCGGGTTCCGTAGCGGAGCGCGGTTTACGGAAATTGTTAATTCAGCGCCTTTTAAAACAGGGAAACTTTCGAAGTTCAACTTCTAGTTGAGTGGGGTGGCCAGGCGTGTTAATTAAAGAGATTTTAGCTTATAATTTGTGTAGTTAGTGTTTTGAAGTCGAGTGGTCGAAGCGAACTTTGCTGGTTCAAAACAGGTTACACAACACTTACAACCTTAATTGGAAAAAGATCTATGTGTAATTTATCACAAAACCACTGGCATAAAACGGTAAAGGAAAATATTGTGAGGAAACCTGCATATTGGAAAAAGAATTCAAAAAAGTCCTCAATCCAAGTTTTATTATTCTTATCTGTATATTCATTTATTTTTTACATTCTATTCTTAAAAATACATTTACAAAAAAAATAATTCAAAAATACAATATAAAAAACGGAGGGCCACTGGAGACCAAGCCATGAGTGGTCAGGGCTCAAGAGAGAGGAACCTCCTCACAAAACGCGCCGTGTCAAGAACGACCGCCTTCTGAATGAGGCCCTTTACCCAGCCGGGGAGCGAAAGCTTCTCTAGATGACGGTCGAAGCTTTTCGCTATTAGACCGTGCACAGATACAACGATTGGAACAATTATTATTCTTATTTTATGGAATTCTCTTGCACTGGCAGCTTTTTAGCACTTCAAAAAAGAATAAACCGCCAAATTCACATACTCTAAAAAGATGGTCACTGTAGCGATCCGACTAGTTCTGAAACTAAAGTTAGTACTCGCTTCCAAGTCGCACGATGTATCTAATTAATGCCAGTCTGAGCACGAATTGTTGATTCTTAAGACTGCAGTACACTGTTGACAAATACCTTGTAGAAAGAAGGAAAACTCATTTAACTTAGTGATAAGAAAAACTTTTTTGAGATACTCTCATTTGCTATACAATCATCATCATCAGCCTGTAGAAGTCAACTATGGGAGATGTCCAGACATAGACATCTCCCATAGTTGACTTGTCAACGACAAATCTTATCATATATCTTATATTATCTTACTATCAGGTGGGCCGTTGGCTCGTCTGCCTACATGCAATAAAAAAAAAGAAATCAGTTATTTCATTCAATAACAAGTTCTTGTTTGTTTTAAACTATCAAAGCTACCATTTTATATTAAAAACTAGTAGCAAACATGTGTATTGTATAACAGTCATCATCCTAAAGTCAATCCCACAGAGTAAGCATCCCCACTGAGTAAGCATCACACTGCTGACAATATAAAAGTAAGCGCCTTAATAAAAATAATAGTAAATCATAATTTTCAAAAATTATTATTTTTGTGTACACTGAATGATTCAAAAACTTTCCTAGTTACTGAGTTTACAAAAAACATAGGACAGGGCTGGTTTTGACTCAATTACAGTCACATTCGGAACGTGAATTCTACTTAGTTAGCATCCAACATGACAATGGTAATGTAAGCGCCTTAACAAAAATAATAGCGAAACATTGTTTTAGAAAAAACTATGATTTGCTCACTATCACTATATCACTGAACGATTAGGATACCATCTTCCTGACTTTACAGAAAAGATAGGAAAGATAACGTCTTAACTAATAAAAAAAAATAAAGAATGTACTTAGAACATTACGAACTACACAATTCTACTAATTAGTAGATAAATACACGTACAGAATATTCTAAAATCTAGAAAATACTAACAATTATTTTGAAATATTCCCAAGTCACTTCACGGCCATTAACTCGGCAGCGCTCAAGCGTATCAGACGTGCTGTAACAATTAACTTTTAAATTAAATTTTCAGCAATACACTAGACTCCATGTTTATTTATACAGAAATTACTTCAATTTAAATAACAGTAATTATCTTCGAGTCAACGAACTAAATAAATAATTAACGTAAAATGTTACAACAAAAGTCTAGTTTGAGAGAAAGCAGTAAGATTACTTAGAAATTACTTGGAAAAAGACATTTGTTGACAAACTTACTTGGCTAAATACTTTACAATGTTTTTTGAAATTATATTTTTCTATGTTCTATTTTCGAATGTTGGATTATTATCACCTACGGATTCAGTGCCCACATTGGATTACAGTTGGCTCGCGGAGAACCTTGAGTCACATAAGTCAGATGTATTAGAGTTTTTAAATAAGTCCCGTGTGAAAGATGAATATAAGCTTATGTATAATTCTTTATTATCTAAATTAACTGGTGAGTCATTTTACAATACGATAATATACGGTGGTGTCCAAATTTTGAAGTCACAGGGCGATGTTACTTGCTTTGTAGGTACTAGGTTACAAGGGGAACTTATTTATTTTAGTGAACCGGTTTAGATTATTCATATTGATTTTCAAATATTTGGATATTTTTTTAAAGTCGATAGTGATAATAAAGTCATAGGTAAGATCGATACATATCTATACTTCTATACTATAATATTATAAAGCTGAAGAGTTTATTTGTTTGTTTGTTTGTTAGTTAGTTTGTTTGTTTGTTTGAACGCGCTAATCTCAGGATCTACTGGTCTGATTTCAATCAGTTCATTTATCGAGGAAGGTTATATTCTATATTTTATTTTCAAAAAAATTAGGGATCCGTATGAAAATATCGAATATGTAACACAAGGTGAATAATCGAAAACTTATTTATGCGTACGGTGCAAAAACTGTTGACAATAGAACAAAATGATGTACTACGGGTTTTTAGGTCTTATTAAGACAAACAAAAAAGTCCGGGACAGCACATATCTAACTATCATAGTTTAGTCACAATAACCGCTTTTATGTTTATAAAAATATTTTTTCGTCCCAAGATTGAATTTAACGTTAAATGAGTATCGTTATATTAACCCTTGTGACTAAACTATGATAGTTAGATATATGCTGTCGCGGACTTTTTTGTTTGTCTTCAAAAGACCTAAAAACCCGTAGTACATCATTTTGTTCTATTGTCAATAGTTTTTGCAGCGTACGCATAAATAGGTTTTGGATTTTTCACCTTTTGTTACATATTTCATATTTTCATGCGGATCCCTAATTTTTTTGAAAATAAAATATAGCCTATAACCTTCCTCGATAAATGGACTTTCCAACAGTGAAAGAATTTTTGAAATCGGACCAGTAGATCCTGAGATTAGCGCGTTCAAACAAACAAACAAACAAACAAACTCTTCAGCTTTATAATATTAGTAGTAGATATTCGTTAATTTAATAATTACTTTTAGATGCTCATTCTCCCGGACGTGAAGGTAAGAATTTTGTGTATAAATTAGTATTCTGTAGTTTTTCTTTATAGAAATAAACATGATATAAGTCTGGGATATTAATTATAATTAATTTCTAATTAAACGTTTCGCCTGTGTCAGTAAAATATGAGTAAAATGCTAAAAAAGGTGGTCCTGTGCTTTTGAACAACATCAAAAACTGTAGAGCATATTTATCCTATATTTTAACTTTTGCAACCATCATCGTAATCATTATTGTTCGTAAGGATCTCCCGCACGGGGCGTCGCGACGAGAAAGAGTGCTGAGTGCGTAACGCGTCGCGCCGTCTCTTATAACCGCGTGTTGGGTTGGTCCTCAGCCAGGACTCGGACGCTGAGTGTGAGCGGTTGGAGGTTTAGTGTGGTTCAACTCCCACATATATTCTGGCGATTTCCTCCTACTGAAAAAGGGGTCTCTCGCAATACATGCAGGGATCAATTATTTAATGATTTTTTGACGTGACAACGTCTTATAAATTGGTTTGCCGGGTGACACTTCAAGAAACTGCGTTACGCTCCGCTCACGTTATGCGCTCACAATGAGAGCGAGTGAGAGGCACGCGTGCCGCGTCACTTTTTATGTCTGTCTCTCGCTCTTAGGCGGGCTAACCATGCCCGAGTAATTGTCACGTAAAACTTTCGCCCGTATACCGACTTTACAGGCAACCAATTTTTTTTTTTGTAACTATAATAATTAAACAATTGATTGACAGGTTCAACTAGAAGAATAGTATTTGGGCAGAACACGTCGATCTCATCAGTCCCGTGGCAAGTTTCCATCAGAGACAGAGTGTATCCGATTTGCGGAGGAACTATTGTTACTGAAGTATGGATTATAACTGCAGCACACTGCTTGTTGAGGTGAGCAATCTGTACTGTACTGTAACAACCCATTGCTGCCCACTGCTGGGCTCATGTTTATTTATTTGGATCATCTACAAAATTACATGTTTACAATAATGAACATTATTATAAATAGATATTACATTTTCATGCAATTTTACTTAAAGATGAGCACATCATGCATAAG
Source organism: Trilocha varians (assembly GCA_030269945.2). Lineage (NCBI taxonomy): Eukaryota > Metazoa > Arthropoda > Insecta > Lepidoptera > Bombycidae > Trilocha > Trilocha varians. The sequence goes on from AP028265.1 coordinate 874,502, forward strand.
GTAGAAACAACACAAACAACACAATCCATCATTTATAACAATGTAGGTATTCTGTAAAATTAATAAAATAAAATACAATTATCAAGTTACACTGAAAATCGAAAATATATATATTTTATTGATTAATTAGTATGTATATAAAATTAGAATTGAGTACACTTTGGGTCAAGATCAATAAAATTGCATATTAAAAAGAAAGAAAAAACATAGTATTACAATTTTTACCATCTAGTATGTAAACTGAAGGTAATTAATTATAAATATAAAATAGAATTAAGTACAATAAATTATAATGAGATTAAAAATTGATAAAGGTTTCCTCAGTAGAGGTATTAAGGTATACATTTGCACATAACAAACCTCACATAATTTCGTCGAAGGATTTTCCAACATGCAGTTTTCCTTCCGATGTTTTGAACTACAATAATCATTGTTTGTATAAGTTTATAACCAAAAAATTTAGTTACAAAAATACACGAAGAGACAAAAAATTGTAGCTTTAAAATAATTAAATACGATGACTTCAAGAATTAAGAAATTGTTTCATTATTGCAATGATAATTAGCACATGTTGAATTGTATAGAATTTTAAGTTCAAAACCCCAAAACCAAGGTTCAATTTCACAAAAATAGAGATTGAAGTATAATTTAAGAGTAACGTTGAACCTCTTTGACAAAGACCAATACACACAACTCTACCCAAAAAACACTACCATCCATTATTTGTAACTTATTGAAAGGTTTAACACACCTACACTCTCCAAATTCCCAGAACGCGTTTCGAGAATATTCTAAACGAGAACAAGATGGCGCTCACCTTGCCTGTTCAATTGACAATACCATTCTCAGTTCGAACGATATTGTGTTTTTTCCGATGCAAAACCTCTCCTTAGAGTATCTCCATCCCGTATTTTCTATGCGAAAGTCTTATGGGATTTTCTGAGTGCCAATTTATCGTTGAAGGTGTGTTTTTGTACGATATATCGTAAGGTGTTCTGTTGTAGAAGTTGTGCGTAATAAAAGAGTTGTTTACATTTGAAAATGTAACTAAACTGCAAAATACAAGAAGGAAAATTTATTTAAAACTTAACAAAAAAGATTGCACAACAAAAGGTTACCACACAAAAATGAATAATGAAAACACAGTTAGGTATCCTGAAATGAACATTATGTAATTTTCTTCTTGTGCAAGACTAGCATTAGAACTTCTTTCAATCACGTTATCCTTAAATTGAATTTAAATCATAAAAACTAACTGCTGCCCGCGACGTCGTTTGCGTGAACCCTATACAGCACCAACGGTTATATTATCTTTTAGATAGTTTGTTGTTGTTTCAATTTTCAACTATTTTTAAAAGCGTAAAATCATTGAAACTTAACGAACATTGAGCCTCATTGGTCCAGGCGTATAGCAACACATTTTTATTATAGATAGATTAATCATTATGTACTATGTACTATCATTATGGCTATGTACCTATCATTTCTTCAGGCATCTAACAGAAAACCTGAGCGTTCGTCTCGGGTCCTCCTGGAAGTCTCACGGAGGAGAGATGTATGACGTTAAACAAAGACTCGTCCATCCTGCCTACGTCAGCAAGAGTAAGGCGAATGATGTTGGACTACTGAGCCTGTACTCGCCACTGCGCTTCACAAACAAGATCCTGCCGCTGAAGATTGTGGATCGGGAGAAACGGATACCAGCTAATAAGTTGGCTGTGGTGTCGGGTTGGGGAAAGATTAAGGTGAGTCAATCAAGGGACTGGCACTAATGTGTTATATTATGTAGGAAACCGTCATACATCAGTATACCGTTTTCAGTACAAAAAAGGCACTACAACCCATCGAAGTGAAGTTTCCATATAGCGTTAAGCGGGTGACATAACCTGTGACTCGCATGATCTCTTGAGATAAATGATTATTTTCCTTACATATTATGCAGAAATGAGAAAACGAAGCTTATTGAAAGTGATCATTGCCGCGTATAGGTCTTTTGAATTCCAGGAAATAGCAATACCTTTTTTTATATTGCATGGCAGATACACGAGCCTACGGCCCACCGGGTAGTAGGCGGTTACCGTCGCTCATGAACCTCTGCAATGCCAGGGCAAAGAGGGGCCGTTATCTATCACCTACCCATACGGGACTTTGCTTAAACCTCGTTTAAAGAGAGACATGTCATACATGACATGACATGCTGCTATATTCCTCAACTTTTTAGGAAGGTGGTCCTACAGCAACGTACCTGCAAGCATCACCAATCAGAACCATTCCAATGAAACTCTGCAAGCGATCAGCTCTCAACCGGAAAGCTATAGACCCCACATCGATGTTCTGTGCAGGGTCTTTCATCCAGTCCTCGCCAGACGCTTGCCAAGTAAGAATGTGTCTTATAACTTACTGTGGTAGGTGTGAATTCCGTTGTTTTTCATGAAGAGACAGAACCAAAATAAAGGTCTCCTCATGCGCTTTAAAATGAATGCGATGGGTGTACGACATTCCGTTCTCAAGATTAAAGGAGGTTTTTATTATTTGGCGGGGGAAGAGTACCCTCTACGATCTAGAAGCTTTTTAGAAAAAAACCCAGAACTGTATTTTTACAATATCTATTTTCGCATTTGCATTCGTGAATGTCCAAAAATCGACATTTGCAACAGTCTTGGTATGTGTTTTTATTTCAGGATGTTCTAATCTTTGAAGTAATTTTCAAAGTAAAATCTTCATTTATTTTTCGAAATTTATCTATATCAGTCCGGTTTTAAGTACTTACCTATTTCTTTTCTATTACTTATACTTCAATTTTATTTAGAAAATCACCTTAACACAGACAATATCATACTACTTTCACGCATTTTCAACAGGTTCTTACCACGATATTTAATTAATTGAGTTGTCTCGATATTTCAACGTTACAGGGGTGACGGCTTCAGATTATCGAGTATGTGTAATCCAGTGCTAAACACAACAGTCACTAAGGGTTCATGCTCAGAGAGTCTTGTAGATACAGTGAGTGTAGTGTGTCGAGAAGTGAGTTGGAGTTCCAGTGGTACGACCCAAAAACGAACGAGAAAGAGGGTAGACAGATTTGTTTGCTCTTAAATCGACCCGCAGTATCCAGTCTTCTCATGATCATGACGTTTGCAACAACGTTGAAATATCGAGACAACTCAAGTAATTAAATATCGTGGTAAGAACCCGTTGAAAATGCATGAAAGTATTATAGAAAACCGCGAGTGTCTGAATAAGTCAATATCATACTCCCTGTCAATAAGGACTCTATATTTCCAGGGCGACAGCGGAGGTCCAGTAGCCTTCGAAGGTGAACTAATCGGCGTGGTATCCTGGGGTCTTGGTTGCGCCAGAGGAAACTTCCCAGGAGTATACACAAGACTCTCGTACCCCGGGATTTGGGACTGGGTGCATAGCTACATCAGTGGTGATAATGAGACCGATCAGAAACTGTGAATGGTCTAAAGGGAGTCAACTCCAAAAAACTTGTTAAATTAAGAATGGTTGTACAAAGTGTTTGTATATAGGTGAAATAAAAAAATATGGATGTGCTTAATTTTTTTAAGTTCTTGCAGCAATACAATACACAATACCCCATTTTTATATAGATAAATAATTGTGACATCTAAATACATGATAGCGCTGTAATAATTCTATGATTCTAGCATAACATCATTATCAAGCCGAAGGCGTCAACTGTTGGAAATAGGCCTCCCCCAAAAGTCATAGATAACGGCCCCTCATTGCCCTGGCATTACAGAGGTTCATGAGTGACGCTGACCGCTTACCATCAGGTGGGCTGTCGGCTCGTTTATCTATTTTGCAAAGAAAGAGTCCATGAATAGTGCTAGACTGTTTGTTGGTTGTTGAATCCATCGTATTTGAAATCTATCCACATTATGCCTCATTCATGGCCGGCCATCCAAAACTCTTCTGGGCCGATCTGCAGGTGCCTTGTCCATGAAATGAAATGAAATGAAATGAAATGAAATGAAATGAAATGAAATGAAATGAAATGAAATGAAATGAAATGAAATGAAATGAAATGAAATGAAATGAAATGAAATGAAATGAAATGAAATGAAATGAAATGAAATGAAATGAAATGAAATGAAATGAAATGAAATGAAATGAAATGAAATGAAATGAAATGAAATGAAATGAAATGAAATGAAATGAAATGAAATGAAATGAAATGAAATGAAATGAAATGAAATGAAATGAAATGAAATGAAATGAAATGAAATGAAATGAAATGAAATGAAATGAAATGAAATGAAATGAAATGAAATGAAATGAAATGAAATGAAATGAAATGAAATGAAATGAAATGAAATGAAATGAAATGAAATGAAATGAAATGAAATGAAATGAAATGAAATGAAAACGCAATTTTAGGTGCTATGTCATTTACTTTGGTTCATCTGCATATCTCCTAATTTCTGTGTGATCTGGCAGAGAAATTTTAAATAAATAGAATAAAAGAAATTCAACAAAACACAATTATATTCACGATTTACCACTCCACATAAATAATAAAACATTATAACATAATAATATAATAACCATTTTAAAATTTTATTTACATAAGTTGTCTACTAAATAATCAATTCGGTATAAATAAATAACCTATTGTAATATAATGGGTACCTTTGATTAACAATTCAATTACAACTTTAAAAAATTGGGGCCGGACCAATTAAATTGAGACCGGACCAATTAAATTAGGACTGGACCAATTAAATTGGGACCGGACCAATTAAATTGGTCTAGAAAGGTAAGTGGAGAAATAATAAAAACAGTTTCAAAATTGTAACAACTAAATTAGTGCCTGTGTGTTGGGATAAGATCAATTAGAATAGTTATTGTAAGAAAAGTCGGTTTTAACATTTAAAGTAAATTATTGCCAGACTAAAAACTATGAATTCATTTCCTGTCTGGATGATTGAGTTTTGAATAACAAAAATATGAGAGATTTTAATTGATTTAATAGGTTAATTTTCCGTTACTTTTAATAATTACAGTAGTAACTGAAAAACTAAGCTAAAATATTTGGACCTGGCCCACGAGGTGACCAACATTTGGCGTGTTGAATCGACCATCATTGTTCCGATCGATGTATCTGTGCACGGTCTAATAGCGAAAAGCTTCGACCGTCATCTAGAGAAGTTTTCGCTCCCCGGCTGAGTGGCGGGCCTGATTCAGCGCCGCGGTCGTTCTTGACACGGCACGTATTGTGAGGAGGTTCCTCTCTCTTGAGCCCTGACCACTGATGGCTTGGGTTGTAGACTCCGCCTGCAGTAGCCCTCTGTTTTTTATATTGTATTTTTAAACTTTATTTTCTTGTAAATGTTTTTTTAAAAATATAATGGAAAAAATAAGCTAATAAATGAATATGGACAGTAGTAATACAATAATATAAACTACCTTGAAAAGAAAATGTAATTGTATATAGATATTAATAGAAGTCATTTCATCTAAACTTAACACTTTCAGGACAATAAGATGGCTGAGACTGAATATACGAATACTACACAATATTTAAGTTATTCTGTAAAGTAAGAGATATCACTAGAAAAAAATTGTAGGGTGTACAGAATTAACTTTCCTATTAATTTCATGGGAAACATTTTAACACAACGTACCTACGTTAGACATTCATTAAAAAAATATCGATTCAATAATAATCAATAACGATTTTTGTAGAAGGGAAAAATATTTCCCTTGAGCGTAAAAGAGTTAAACGTATATTCACTGTTTTCTTATAACATGATTCTTATAACCTAAACAACAAAAGCTTAACAAGAATATATAAATAAATTTTGTATTAATATTATTTATTTGGGACACAACACATAGGAACATTGAACTAGCTTACACCTAAACTGTGCATTATACGTGTGTAGTAAATTGGGATCTGTATTGAGAATTCGATCTTATGAAAATTTAGGGGTTAATTATTGAAATACAGAGTACCTACAGTTACTACTGAAATAAATTTATTCAGATACTCGCGGTTTTCTATAATACTTTCAAGCATTTTCAATGGGTTCTTACCACGATATTTAATTAATTGAGTTGTCTCGATATTTCAACGTTGTGGCAAACGTTATGATCACGAGAAGACTGGATACTGCGGGTCGATTTAAGAGCAAAGAAATCTGTCTACCCTCTTTCTCGTTCGCTTTTGGGTCGTATCACTGGAACTCGAACTCACTTCTCAACACACCACACTCACTGTATCTACAAGACTCTCTGAGCATGAACTCGCGAGTGACTGTTGTGTTTAGTTGTGTTTAACGTTGAAATATCGAGACAACTAATTAAATATCGTGGTAAGAACCCGTTGAAAATGCATGAAAGTATTACTGAAATGTTACGAAGTATTCAGAAGCAGATTTAGAAAGCTCTAAACTAAGATACATTCTGAGTTAACTGCAACTTAAAAACTTTTTAAATATGAGACACCTATTATTTATTGAATAATGATTTGGATAACGACGTACTTGGATTTGTTTTCTTTGTTCACACTTTTTTATCATAATTATTTTTTGCTTTAGTTATATATGTATCCTTAATATTTTTAGATTTTGTTAACGTGTATAATTTTTGATTTGCATGCTGTGTCTACATCTAGCAGGTCATTCATATATCGCACAATAGAAATTAAGTTAGCTCCTAGTGTCTAATGGTTGTAATGACCAGTTTTGTAGTCCAAAATTAAATTAAAAAAATTCAAAAAATATATATTTTTTTGAAGATTATAATGTAGGTGAGTCTTCAACTCGATTCATGGGGATTAATACAACGCTTTATTTTTACAATATATCCAAGATCGATTTCTCAATACCGGTCTACAAGAAAGCTCATTGAGTGATTTTTAATAATATATTTGTGTACAAAAAGCACAACATTTTCTAAAATTCTCTTCATACCGAGAACCTTAATATTTTTAAACAAGGATTAAATTAAATTACGTGTATCCGAACTAAAAATTGTATATCTCACTATTTATATAAGTGTGTATATTTTCTAATTATTTCAGCTCTATATATTGTTTTGTGCAAAAATAGCTCAGTGCACATCTCTCTCACTTATCAAGTTGACAACCTCACGAATCAAGAAACTGTTCACATCACATTGAAAAGCACGATATTTAGGCCTAAAACATAAGATTACACTAACATATCTCCCAAATCCGTCACCAGTATATGACATTCTTAGATTACTTTGTTCTTTGTTGAGTAAACACTAGTACACACCACAATTAGTCTTGAACCAGAATTTTGTTTGATATTGAAAAACACCAGCTTCATTATTCAATCGAAGTCCACCATAAACTTATTCAGACACTCGCGGTTTTCTAAACTTCCATGCATTTTCAACGGGTTCTTACCGCGATATTTAATTAATTGAGTTCATCTCGTGATCATGACGTTTGCGACAACGTTGAAATATCGAGATAACTCAATTAATTAAATATCGCGGTAAGAACCCGTTGAAAATGCATGGAAGTTCACTACTTTCAGTCAAGACGTTGTCCTGAATTTACCACGTCATAATTCAAAATTGTTTACTAATCATCACAATTGTCCGAAATTGGTCACCAAACGTCAAATTGTCCGCAATTGGTCACCAAACGTCAAATTGTCCAAAACACGATTATTATAAGGCCGGCAACCGGAGTCACACGGCCTTGCGAAGCCTATGTCTTCTTCTGCGGGGCCCTCTTGAGAAGATGCAGCGGGTCCTTGCGGTACCTTGCGAAGAGTTCCCGTTTGAATGTCTCAAAGTGTTTTCTATTCTTTTCGTTCTGTTTTTCGCGCCAAAGTGGACGATTACGCCTCGCTTGCAGGCCCCAGTGGATCGTGAAGATTGGTGATAGGACCCGGAATTGGTAGCCTATTAGGAACATTTCGTATACCTGTGAAAGAGAACCTATGTTAGTATGGAATTGTAATTTGGGGTTAGTTGAGGCAGTCTTTTTTATTGTGCCTCCTCAGGCATTATTATTAGATTATCTTTGGGTCACCTGTTGGTAACTATCGCTCATGAATTTCTGTTGTCTGCCAAAGTGTGTCATCTACGACCCACCGAATAGAGCTCTTCTCAAACCTCGTTTAAAGAATGACAAAAGTTCCTGAAACTCTTTTTCAAAAGTGGAAAAGGAGTTTAGGGATCAATGGAATTATTAAACCTGGACTTTCTTAATTTTCAAGGTTGTTTAAAAAAGCAATTAATATTGGTATTAAACAAGATGATATCTCAAAAAATTCGTTTACTTACACAATAATAACAACATTTTCACCTGTCAGCCTTGCAAAATGTTTAACCCAATATAATATTGCCATTTAAATTCTAAATCGATGTTTTGGTTAAATAATTGAGAAGGCGTGAAGGACACTTTTTATTAAAAAACAACAAAAAGAAACGTCTAAACCGTTTCGAATCAATTATAAAAATAAAAATCATTGACATCGTTGATCGACCATCTATACAATAAATAATAATTACAAACTTAAAACTAATTTATAACAATATATTTATATGTCATTCACATATGGAATGTTCTTATCTTATAAGATCATATGTTTGCTTCAATAATGAGATGTATCAGGTCGTTGAAGCAAAAAAGTGATATTACAAAAATGTTCATCTTTTTAGTTTTATATACAGGGTGGATCTGTAACTTTGGACAATCTGACGTGGGATGAATGACCTGTCGAAATAAAACTTTGCACCATTTTTATTTTTTGAAACGGTTAATCTTTTTTTTCTGACATTGTATGGAAAACGTACGACTATCGTTGCGGACTACCATACTATGATGATGAATTTTTTTTATCTAATTCCTAAAATAAATGTGGTTCTAAGTTTTATTTCAACAGGTCATTTACCCCACGTCAGATTGTTCAAAGTTACAGATCCACCCTGTATAATATTATTACGAGAGGTTTTGCAAGGTAGAAACACTCCAACCGTTTTAAAAATCATATTCAGCGTCTCTAATATTTTAGTTCAAGAAATAAAAAGTAAATCGATATTTACTATAAGCTTGCTTAAGAATTAATTTTGAGGCATCTTGAACTGTTGAAATCGACAATTTTGGAAAAATAATTTTATAGTTGTCTCAAACCTAATCTAACCAAAATTCCAACCACGATTTTTCGTATTAGACTAGAGTTACAGAAACAAATTTAGCACAGAGAGTTAAACTATAATTACAAGTCAAGGTTATTTCCTGTACATCATTTTATACAATTTACGATGCTCATTAAACCGAAACGTTTTATAAATTTAACTTTCAATTGACGCAATTTCTGATATTTAATTTTCCTACTTAATATCTACTTTAAGACATTAATACACATTGACGAAAAATTATACAATTGGTATACGTTGGCGCTTGTCTTGAAATAATGGAATTTGTAACAGCAATGGTTTTGTTTTAAATTTAATAACAACGTGTATTGATGTTCTTATTACTATAATTAATGCCGGCCATATATGCTAGGATACCCGTCGATGAGATGGTTTGTGGTGTCAGTGGTGTGACAGATAATGTACGTAAAGATAGAAATATGTGGCAAACACCATCTAAATGGGATAAAAAAGAAGCAATGTAGCCAGCATTGTAACATATCAAATTTCGTAACTGCTAATAAAATAATTGATTTGGGCACAATGATCCAATTCACTCCAAGCATTTGACTGAACATCCGAATATACATCAGACTCCAGTATTATCTGTGATCCAATCCCTGAGCGCAGCAGTGTTGGTAAACACTGTTGGTGACAGCGGGAGAGCGCATCCTCTCGCGAACGATACTATACCGAAAGCTGTACCTCGGAACACTGCTGGACCACCAGAGTCACCCTGGAAACGAAACAAGCCGTTATTAAGATGACTATTGTTGCACGACTCCTTGTAGTAGTTAGTCATTGTCGCTGGTTCAAATCCGGCCGGCTAGTACCTCAATATAATTTTAAGGTGAAAACGATATATGTGCAAATTTTCACAACACCACTGGCAAAAAACGGCGAAGGAAAACATCGCGAGGAAACCTGCATATCGGAAAAGGGTTCTAAAAATCCTTAGAAAATATATGAAGTCCCCAATCCGCCCTGGGCAAGCGTGGTGGACTATGCCTTATCCCTCTTTGGAGGAGAACTAAGCCCAGCAGTGGGCAGTAATGGGTTAGTACAGGTCACAGGTACGGCTCATGAAAAAATATTTTTAATACAAGCTTTTAAAACCATATATCATATATCATATATAGGCTAAGACAAGTAAAACGAGCTCAAACACGTCTTGTTTAGTACAGCAGTTCATATGTGTACCTTCCGACTTCTAACATCGACGCGTTAATAATGTTTGCTAAGTTATGTTGGATGAAAAAAGTTTCGAAATGGCGCCTATTAAAAATTAAAACCCATTTTTTTCATAACACTCTTAATACGGATAATATGAAACGAAATCTTGACTGCCAAGCAGATGTTTTTAAGCTAAGTTTAACTTGTTACAAAAAGTAGAACTCACCTGACAAGAAGAAACTCCTCCGATCAAGAAATGTCCTCCACAGAACATGTTCCCAGTCAAGGCGTCTCCGTAAGACAGTCGACACAACCAGTGAGGTACCACCGGGACCTGCGCCTCCATCATTATACGAGGTATTCTACGACCACGAGGCTGGAAAGAGAGATTGATTTATGAAGTTCTATCTATACTAATATTGTAAAGAAAGGGTTGATTGTTTGTTTGTCGAATAGACTCCGAAACTACTGATCCGATTTCAAAAATTCTTTTAGTTTGGGAAAATTCATTTCCCGAGGAAGGCTATAGGATATATAATGTCGCTCTGTGACGCAGACGAAGTTCCGAGGGTTAGCTAGTTTGATAATATTTGTCTAATTTTGAATGTCTGTTGATTGGATAGGTTCGTTTATTACCATGCAGGCAGACTAGCTCACGGAACATCTGATAATAAGTGGTTATCGACTCTCAAGGCCCTTTCAATGTCATGACCTACTATTAAGGATTCTCTTCAAGTCTCGTTTAACGATGACACAGATTGAAGGTAATCATGATATAATTGATGGGCAATTACAACCATTAGGTACAATAACTAAAGAAAAATCTAAACGATGTACTCGTAAATGCCAATGACCACACCCTTTCCACAACCTTTAATTATTTTTTTATCAGTTATTTTATCTAAGGAACCAAGAAAAGTTGTAACGAAGTGTTTTTAATGACTCAAATACTCACAGCTGTCAACCCCCATCCAGTGACTGTCAGTCTAACAAGAGGCACAGCCTGGCCCCGCTGCGGCAGTCTTATAGGCCGGATCGCAGCGCTGATTGTCAGCGGCTGAGCTAACCGCAGCACTGCTATGTCGTTGTCGAACTGGGGAGTCCCGTACTGTGGATGGACGGTCACATTGGACACTCGGACGATTCTACCGCCGGAGTCTCGTCTTGTACTGCCGACGCGCAGTCTCACTGATCTTGGATTTACGCTGAAATTAAAAAATTAAAGTTGGTTTTGTTGCTGATGTTAAACTCAAAAGGAATGCTCAGCCTGCTAATGCAATGGTAGAAAAACCAAGAAATGGTTTTCTCATCGTTTTTTTTTTTATTTTCACTCTACGTCTTGTTAATCATAATACTATTATAAAGGCGAAAGTTTGTAAGTATTGATGTACTTTGTTACTCTTTCACGTAAAAACTACTGAATGGATTTGAATGAAACTTTACCACAATATAGCTTATACATCATAATAACACATAGGCTACAATTTTTGATAATACTTTTAGCTAGACGGGACGAACCTGAAGTCCACGCGAACGAAGTCGCGGGCAAAAGCTAGTTATCTATACATATAATCTATACATATAATAAAATGATAGAAAAGTCAAAACTTCAAAATACACTCCCCCAAGTCATACAACCGTTGCACATAAAGTCACCGCGATGCAGAATCAATACATTTAGTATGGTACAAAATTCAGCTTTGTCCGGGGTAAACTAGAAAACTACTGCACGGATTTACTTCATATTTGGCAAGAATATTGCTTAGAGGTCGGGTCAACACATAGGCTATATATTATGGTACTATCATTTCCGAGGAACGGGATATAAATATAATAAATTTCATTAAAAAATTTTAGAGCACCGACATCTATCGGCGTTTAAGTCAAATTTCATGTGGAAGCATTTTTTATTAGTGCAGGAGCTAGCAACGTCGGGAAAACAAACATTTCAGTATAGCCAGTTTTTATTTTTATAAATGCTATCTCTCATACTCTTTCACTTTTATATCAGTTGGCAAATTAATTTTAGGTTTTTAAGTGCTTAAAAAGATTCATTAAAAAAAAACATTCAGAATGTGGCACAGAAAAACAACAAAAAATATCTGGCAATAATAAATTCATGTAGCAAAAAGTACAATAAAAATAATTTAAAGAAAAATATCTTAAAAAAAAATTTAAACTAAAACTACCGGCTGGAGGCTACTACTAGACAGTCCGTATCGGTAAATACTCTGTCAAAAACGTTGCTAGCTCTTATACCATAATTTAAATTTGATTGTGTCATTATTGGCACTGTCAATGGTTATTTTTTTAATTGTCATAGATACAAAGAGTTCTGTTCCTTCTTAAAAAATGTGTATTTAATTCGTTTCAGAGATTAGCAAGATCTATACATATAAATAAATTTCATTAAGCAATTTTAGAGCAACGACATCTATTGGTCTTCAAGTCGAATTACATATGGAAGCATTTTTTTGTTGATATAAATAATTTAAATTTGATTATGTCATTGTGGGACAATGTTTCCTATTTGCTAACTAGATGGCGTTGGCGTATAAATTTGAGTTATTCTGAATCGCGCTATCATTTCGTACACCAAATGTCAAAACTGAGGTTACCTGCTTTGCTATATGTCATCGTGTGGTTAGTCAAATTGAACTCTTTAGCTATCATTATATTATTATTTAGTTTCTACTTAAAATACTTAAAATGCCTGGATAACGATCTAATTTATCCCAATGTTCAAACGATACTCGAAGGAAAAGGATAGCTCAATGTCTAGAAACCGCCGTTGAGCATGAAGCTAGGTTGGCTATTGGCTAATCTTTAAGAACACATTGCGGAAAGTCAGTCGATCGAATATCTTGAAGAGCAGGATACTCAGTTAAGCAGAGATCACTCTCAGCCTGCTCTTTCACGGTCGTTGGAGACTGATGAGCAGCTTGAAGAGCGTAGTACAGCTGCTCAGCAAAGTTATCAGGACGTACGTGACGATACTTCTGCTCATGTATCGCAAGACTGGGACGGAATGCAAGAGTTGCAAGAGCAACCGTGGCTAAATAAAGAGGGAAGTGGATTCATGTACAATGTTGCGATTAACTACGCCGCACACGGAGATATTAGCAAACTTAGAAGAAGTGTGCGCCCTTTGTCGAGCCCGCAAATGGAGAGGGGAGCCCAATGGGATGTGTTGTGCATCTGGTAAGGTACGCTTGGAGTCTATGCAAGACCCACCAGAACTGTTGAAACTCTTACTAAGCGGCGAACATCCGGGTCCAGCCATTTTTTAAAAAACATTCGAGCCTATAATAGCGCCTTACAGATGACTTCGTTTGGTGCAAATCAAATCGTTGAAACAGGGTTCATGCCGACATTCAAGATCCAGGGACAAGTTTACCATCAAATTGGTTCGCTGCTACCTACAGATATTTCAAAATTTTTGCAAATTTATTTTGTGAGTGATTTTGAAGAACAAGCAAACCTACGAAGTAGATTCATCCCCAATTTAGACTCAAGAATTCTCCGATGTCCTTCTAAGTCTTGGTGAAGGTACTCTACCAGAAGAGAGAGGTGGACAAGTGTTGCTTCCAATGTCTCTCGGTAGAGTTGTATCCAGCTTAGAAGAACTCATTCGCTGTGTGTACAACGACATCAGTCGTATATCACACCAGCAGAATTCTTGGGTGTGTGAGCGAGCCATTTTGACACCCTAAAATGACCAAGCTACAGCAATTAACGAATTTTCTCAGAAATTGAGGGAAATGAACTGTCGTCGAGCAAGATGATGCTACACATTATCCTGTAGAATTTTTGAACTCTCTGTCAGCGGCGGAAATTCGGCGACGCAGTATTTATATCACTCATTCCTCTCATACCATGAGGTATGTTCCTAAACTTTCCGTTCCAGTTCAAGCGCGTACAGTTCCCTGTGAGTGTTTACTTCGCGATAACTATCAATAAGTCGCTGGGGCAGACACTGGGGACAGCGGGTGTCGACCTCAGGACTGGCTGCTTCTCACACGGGCACCGGTACGTCTCTTTATATTTTGGCTGCGGAGAGCCAAACCACTATTGTGGTTCATTGAGAAGTTCTATAAGCATTTTGTCTTATAATCTTATCTTATATTTGTCTTAATTTGATTATTTTCTACATCTGCTTTAGTCACAACTTTTGCCTTAGTTCAGCAAAATCACCTTAAAGTCATTTATTCGAAGCGGGTCGAAATTAGTACTTTTTGCACTTCAATTTTACAAAAAAACAGTCTTATTCTGTTACTCTGCTTATTACTGCGTAGATATGAAAGGTAAAGAAGAAAACCAGTAAATTAATGTTAGTTTAAAAGATAACATTTGTTGGTATATTATTATGGCGCTGTACATAGCATTCACGCAGACGACGTCGCGGGCAATAGCTAGTAGATAATATTCTTACTTCCACTTCACTTCCAAAGTGTAATATTTTGTAACAGATTGCTAAACTAAAAAAATAGTAACACATTTATTTGATAAGCCCATATAGGTACTCTTTTCGATGGATAGCCGTAAAAACTTCATCGCCAATTTTCTTGTAGGTATCCAAAAAAATCTAGTTTATTTAATATTATTATATTTACAAATTCGGCAAGATGGACGAAGAAATTGATAGAATGGCAACCACGAGAACACAAAAGAGGAAGAGGACGACAAAGGAAAAGATGGAGAGACACGTTCACGCAACAAATAGGATCAAATTGGATGCAAATAGCTAGAGACCGCAAAACATGGAATAAAATGGGGGAGGCCTACGCCGCCGAAGACGAATTTCACCTTTAATAATGTAATGTAAAAATAATTAAAAAATCAGATAAGTTTTTTTTTTTTTTAAAACTTCAAAGTTTTTGTAAAAAAAAAGGAAAAATTGTTACACTAGTTTTTTTAGGTAAAAGAATAAAAGTTTTTTTTTTTATATCCACAAAAGTATTTTTTGAGCGAAACCGAAATTGAAACGATACTTCCTTTTTGAAAATCCTAAAATGAACCCTAAATAACCTGCTAGACGCATTAGTGTCTAATACTTAATACTTATAGAGCACTCGCATTTATTATTACAGAGTAATTACGATTGGAACGATACCAAATATTCTAAATATCAGCAGACTACTTCACACACGCGACGGTCCACTTCTTTTATAAAGATTATTGCAACACAACTTTTATTCAAGTCTTTCTTTTAACTCTGGACAAAGGGTGGGTATTGAACGTTACTGTGTATGACGTGTGTGTCTAGTATAAAGTTACAAACATACAAATTGTAGGAATTCCATTTTTTTTTAAATCTTTCGACTTGGAAATCAAATCCTTTAGAGACATCAAAGGAAGCTAAGCAAGCGTTTAACACATACAATGTCCGGAATATTGTTAAATTTTTCATATAACTTATTTGCAAGCATATCGGCTACCTGATCGTAAGACGACCACATGAAAAACAATATTTTCGCGTCCAGATAATAGATGGCGCTAGCTTTATTTCTGCCGCACACGACCGTTTCGTGACACTTTGTAGGACCAATTTAATTTGTAAATATAATGTTAATTGAAATTGACATTATTAGGGCTAGATGTCAGATTTTGTGAAGTTGATCGTGGTATTATTTTTAAGAAAAGCACTTTTCTGGGTCCCCGGTACAAAAAATATATTTACAAAGAAGAGGAAGTAAAAGAAATTGAAGAAGATATTGATCTCGAAATTGGGAGATTCTTGATGCCAAATGATGATTCTCAATGACCAGAGAACGTAAGTTTTTACAATCACACAAATAAAAACACAAAATCAGACATCTAGCCCATTCAAGATATTATCTACAAAATACAAATTCTTGTCCTATTTCCGATGCATCGTCGTAGTCAAATTCGATACTATTCGAAATTCGATTCAAACGATATTCGCACACCCCTAGACTATTGAATAATCTTCAAAGAGTACCTGAATACTAAAGATTTTGAATCTAACTTAAATTATATTTTACCATCCGACAAGTTAAACTCACTGATGAAACAACAGCTTAATTGGAAACTATTTGAAACCTAACTAAATTCTAATTCGTCTTGTTACAACAGATCCGCTAGTCAAGTCTATTCGTTTAGGTTTCTCTTGATAAATCACGTTCTGTCTGAGGTCGTAGACCAAATCTGACCCTGACCGCTAGTCCGATAATCACTTTCGATCATTTTTATATAATTATAGTTTTGTTTTTAATTACATAATTAACTTTTTACGTGCACAAAAGTAAGAAAGTTTTTTATTGTCTAGATCTAATATTGTTTTGATCTAATAGCAAAAACTTATTTGGTCTAAATTAAAATTTTGTGTATTGATGTAATAACTTGTGCCTACTGTTGTTTCCCATATACTTAATTAAGATTACAATAAAATAAATAAAAAATGGAAACAATTGATTGTTAAAGTTGCGCATTTTGAGGTAGATACTCAAAAAATGCAAGTCAGATCTCAACAAAGAAACATCTTTCATTCTAGTACATTAACTACAATCACACAACAACAAAAATTATAGGTTTTATAAAAATCCATTCAATCTTGAAATCAGACTTCACAACGTTCATCACAATTCAAAATACGATAAACTATTAAATTATTCTTATAAATCCACATAGAGTGAGTACCTATAAGTCACGGGCAGGCGACAAAATACATTAAATAACAGAATATTTTGTAACACTCTCGTAAAACATTGTCTCAAGCAGTTAGAAATGAGGAAAATTATTGTCGACTAGCTTTTGCCCGCAACTTCGTTCGCGTGGACTTCAGGTTCGTCCCGTCTAGATTATTATCAAAAATTTTAGCTTATGTGTTATTCTGATGTATAAGCTATATTGTGGTAAAGTTTCATTCAAATCCATTCAGTAGTTTTTACGTGAAAGAGTAACAAACATCCATACATCCATACTTACAAACTTTCGCCTTTATAATAGTACTAGGTGACCCGCGCAACTTCGTCTGCGTTACAAAGGGGTTCAAAAATTAAAAGAAAGAGAAAGAGTAACAAACATACAGCCATACATCCATACATCCATACTTACAAACTTTTGCCTTTTTAATATACATTAGATTATGATTTTAGGTTTCTGTGTAACACCAAAATTAAATAAAAGGAACGACAATTTACGTTAATTAAACGTGTAATATAGGTCAAATGTTATTAAGATGAATGCTACTCTATCGACCTGATTTCAAAGGGTTATCCTTCACGCATATCAACTATGTCAATGGCACAACCTTTATGATAACACCCGCGTAATTTTGTCTGCGTGGAGTGAAAAGTTCCTTTTTTGTAAAACAATAAAATATTTTAAGAACAGCGCCATCTAGCGATGATCATTTAAATCAAAAAAAGTGTTGTTCCAATTTTTTCATAAAATTTTTGTCTAGCCCCCTTTCGATAACGCGCGATAAGGAACTACGTTCCAAAAAAGAAGTAGAACGTCCTATGAAAAATCCAGGAATGACAGAGATTACTCGGAAAATACAATTCAAAAAGTGTTTTCACAAACATAGTTGATATTAAAAAGCTATGTGAGTGTTTAAGAAAAGTCCTGTATAGTAAGTAGGCCATGGGTAGCGACCTCACAATGCTCTGACATTGACATTGTATGAGCGACGGTAAACAATTATCATCAGGTGGACATAAGACTGTTTATCTGTCGCCTAAAAAAACAATTTTGTAACTTGGTACATTGACTTGTCCTTCTTCAAACGAGGCTTGAAGAAAGTTCCAAGTCCCTTAAAGTCTGACAGTGCAGAGGTCCATGAGCAACGGTACTTCCAATCAGTTGACCCGCTAACCTATCTACCTACAAAGCACTAAAAAAAGTCTACTCTCCTAAACCTAGGGTACTTACTTCTGAACACAATGCGCAGCTGTCAACACATAATCTCTACTGATAATAAAACCTCCACAGAACGAGTTCCCATTTAGCACCATAGATACTTGATACGGATGCCGGCTGACTGAACTTGGTCTTCCTCCAATGATCTGACCGCTTAGTTCTGGACAAGCTGCTTCTAGCTCTAAGAGACCCTCATCTTCTTGGACTTCTGTATCATCAGTGTTCTGGGCATCAGCACAACAATCGCCTTCGACTGCTTCTTGAAGATCTAAAAGGTTGACCGTTCAATGAATGTGTGTTAATAAACTAAAGTTTAATATATGTTTTTAAGTCTAATATTTCTTATCATACAATCTCAGTATAATGGGAACCTTTGATTCGACTAGATATACGATTAGAGCGTAAAAATAGCACGAAAAATTAGTGAAATCAAGAGTTAAAGTTCGGCCGTTCAGGGAATGCGTTCCTGACACCTATCAGTTAGTCACGAAAAATATTGTTTACCAAGTTATTTGATGTTCAGTTTGGCACAAAATTATAACATTTATTGATTACTAGCTATTGCCCGCGACGTCGTCTGCGTGAATGCTATGTACAGCGCCATAATAATATACCAACAAATGTTATCTTTTAAACTAACATTAATTTACTGGTTTTCTTCTTTACCTTTCATATCTACAATAAGCAGAGTAACAGAATAAGACTGTTTTTTTTGTAAAATTGAAGTGCAAAAAGTACTAATTTCGACCCGCTTCGAATAAATGACTTTAAGGTGATTTTGCTGAACTAAGGCAAAAGTTGTGACTAAAGCAGATGTAGAAAATAATCAAATTAAGACAAATATAAGATAAGATTATAAGACAAAATGCTTATAGAACTTCTCAATGAACCACAATAGTGGTTTGGCTCTCCGCAGCCAAAATATAAAGAGACGTACCGGTGCCCGTGTGAGAAGCAGCCAGTCCTGAGGTCGACACCCGCTGTCCCCAGTGTCTGCCCCAGCGACTTATTGATAGTTATCGCGAAGTAAACACTCACAGGGAACTGTACGCGCTTGAACTGGAACGGAAAGTTTAGGAACATACCTCATGGTATGAGAGGAATGAGTGATATAAATACTGCGTCGCCGAATTTCCGCCGCTGACAGAGAGTTCAAAAATTCTACAGGATAATGTGTAGCATCATCTTGCTCGACGACAGTTCATTTCCCTCAATTTCTGAGAAAATTCGTTAATTGCTGTAGCTTGGTCATTTTAGGGTGTCAAAATGGCTCGCTCACACACCCAAGAATTCTGCTGGTGTGATATACGACTGATGTCGTTGTACACACAGCGAATGAGTTCTTCTAAGCTGGATACAACTCTACCGAGAGACATTGGAAGCAACACTTGTCCACCTCTCTCTTCTGGTAGAGTACCTTCACCAAGACTTAGAAGGACATCGGAGAATTCTTGAGTCTAAATTGGGGATGAATCTACTTCGTAGGTTTGCTTGTTCTTCAAAATCACTCACAAAATAAATTTGCAAAAATTTTGAAATATCTGTAGGTAGCAGCGAACCAATTTGATGGTAAACTTGTCCCTGGATCTTGAATGTCGGCATGAACCCTGTTTCAACGATTTGATTTGCACCAAACGAAGTCATCTGTAAGGCGCTATTATAGGCTCGAATGTTTTTTAAAAAATGGCTGGACCCGGATGTTCGCCGCTTAGTAAGAGTTTCAACAGTTCTGGTGGGTCTTGCATAGACTCCAAGCGTACCTTACCAGATGCACAACACATCCCATTGGGCTCCCCTCTCCATTTGCGGGCTCGACAAAGGGCGCACACTTCTTCTAAGTTTGCTAATATCTCCGTGTGCGGCGTAGTTAATCGCAACATTGTACATGAATCCACTTCCCTCTTTATTTAGCCACGGTTGCTCTTGCAACTCTTGCATTCCGTCCCAGTCTTGCGATACATGAGCAGAAGTATCGTCACGTACGTCCTGATAACTTTGCTGAGCAGCTGTACTACGCTCTTCAAGCTGCTCATCAGTCTCCAACGACCGTGAAAGAGCAGGCTGAGAGTGATCTCTGCTTAACTGAGTATCCTGCTCTTCAAGATATTCGATCGACTGACTTTCCGCAATGTGTTCTTAAAGATTAGCCAATAGCCAACCTAGCTTCATGCTCAACGGCGGTTTCTAGACATTGAGCTATCCTTTTCCTTCGAGTATCGTTTGAACATTGGGATAAATTAGATCGTTATCCAGGCATTTTAAGTATTTTAAGTAGAAACTAAATAATAATATAATGATAGCTAAAGAGTTCAATTTGACTAACCACACGATGTCATATAGCAAAGCAGGTAACCTCAGTTTTGACATTTGGTGTACGAAATGATAGCGCGATTCAGAATAACTCAAATTTATACGCCAACGCCATCTAGTTAGCAAATAGGAAACATTGTCCCACAATGACATAATCAAATTTAAATTATTTATATCAACAAAAAAATGCTTCCATATGTAATTCGACTTGAAGACCAATAGATGTCGTTGCTCTAAAATTGCTTAATGAAATTTATTTATATGTATAGATCTTGCTAATCTCTGAAACGAATTAAATACACATTTTTTAAGAAGGAACAGAACTCTTTGTATCTATGACAATTAAAAAAATAACCATTGACAGTGCCAATAATGACACAATCAAATTTAAATTATGGTATAAGAGCTAGCAACGTTTTTGACAGAGTATTTACCGATACGGACTGTCTAGTAGTAGCCTCCAGCCGGTAGTTTTAGTTTAAATTGTTTTTTAAGATAGTTTTCTTTAAATTATTTTTATTGTACTTTTTGCTGCATGAATTTATTATTGCCAGATATTTTTTGTTGTTTTTCTGTGCCACATTCTGAATGTTTTTTTTTAATGAATCTTTTTAAGCACTTAAAAACCTAAAATTAATTTGCCAACTGATATAAAAGTGAAAGAGTATGAGAGATAGCATATATAAAAATAAAAACTGGCTATACTGAAATGTTTGTTTTCCCGACGTTGCTAGCTCTTGCACTAATAAAAAATGCTTCCACATGAAATTTGACTTAAACGCCGATAGATGTCGGTGCTCTAAAATTTTTGAATGAAATTTATTATATTTATATCCCGTTCCTCGGAAATGATAGTACCATAATATATAGCCTATGTGTTGACCCGACCTCTAAGCAATATTCTTGCCAAATATGAAGTAAATCCGTGCAGTAGTTTTCTAGTTTACCCCGGACAAAGCTGAATTTTGTACCATACTAAATGTATTGATTCTGCATCGCGGTGACTTTATGTGCAACGGTTGTATGACTTGGGGGAGTGTATTTTGAAGTTTTGACTTTTCTATCATTTTATTATATGTATAGATTGATATAATAATGTTGTTTAATGCTCATCAATAGTAAAAACGGTAAACAACCAGCAAAAACATTTTATCGTAACCGCAACGCCATTACTAAGTTACGTGTCAGGAACGCATTCTCTGAACGGCCGAACTATAGTAGTATTTTGATGTCATATGCTCAACGATTACTGTTGTGTAAAGTTAGCTATATTTTTTTTGGAAATTACACGTCACAAGTGCATCATGGATCGTTTAAGATTAAATTGTTTTAATTCAGAACATATTATCATCCCGCTCACACACCTCCCAAACCATAAGTATAAAAGAGAAAAACATATTACTCACCGACAACAGCCGCAAAGAACAGCAGCAACAGAACCGAAGTCCACTTCATCTTGGCACAGTCAACCCGTCTGACAGTGGTAGAGCAAATAGCTGAAGGCTTCAGCAAACTACGACGTCCCAATTTGGATCATTGCGACACCAAGCCAATTTCACACGAGTCACGGTCGCGACACGACCTTTTCAGGGTTAAGTCGTGATAAAATTGACGAAAAAACCGTTTCAGTTGAAAAACATTTAGATATACTCTCGTAGAATGGTTTTGTACTATCAGCCTGATTAGTGCATGTATTGTACAGTACTTTAACAACCTATTACTGCCCGCTGCTGGGCTCAGGACGTAGAGGGATTAGGCATAGTCCACCTGCCACCACGCTTGCCCAATGCGGATTGGGGACTTCACATATCTTCGAAGGAAGGCAAGCACTTCGACCACTAAGCCACCACGACTTCATTAGTGCTCATTTTCAATGCATGAGCGCAAGTTGTACTTATTACCTTCAATGACAAATTTGCAAAACAAATACATAGCTGCTATGTCGTTCGAAGTTCAATTTTATGTTTAAAATGCTAATTATTCATCTCACTTCTGATATTAACATTAATACGAGCATGTAGGTCTTCGTATTTTGCCTGACTTGTAATAAGAAAGAGGAACTCACACGTCTCTATTTTACTTTTAAACACAAAAAAAATCTGTATAGTAGGTGACAGGTTACGGTCTATCAATGCCCTGACATTGCAGAGGCTCATGAGCGACGGTAACCACTTGCCATTAGTTGGATCGTAGGTAAAACTTTTGCATGCCACCTGAGTGGTAAGTAATGGTGAAAACTACATAATGTCAGTTTTATTCGTCTTAAATTAAAATGTTTTTAAATCATACTACAAATGTTTACTTATTGATGTGTCACGTCAAAAAGTTGACGACACTTTTTTTGTTTTAGATGATTATCGCTAGATGGCGCTGTGATTAAAATCTTTTAAAACAATCCCTTATTTTGTTTTATATGATTATCGCTAGATGGCGCTGTGATTAAAATCTTTTAAAACAATCCCTTATTTTGTTTTATATGATTAATGCTAGATGGCGCTGTGATCAAAATATTTTATAAAACAATTCCTTATTTTGTTTTATATGATTAATGCTAGATGGCGCTGTGATCAAAATATTTTATAAAACAATTCCTTATTTTGTTTTATATGATTAATGCTAGATGGCGCTAGATATTTTGATCACAAAATATTTTATTACAATTCCTTCACTAATTAATCGAAAGGAACTTCGTTCCATCCGGGTGTCCCTTGACACCTCTCAAGTTTTATTATTTGTATTTACATTGCTTTTATTTTTATTTTTTTATTCCTTACAAATACCACAACACAACAGGTTAAGCATTTCACGTGAAACGGACATTAAATAAAATGTGATCCCAACCATAATTTGAGGAATTGTACTTGACTGCAATATTAAAGGTTAGTCTATACGGAACCTCTACAAATATTATGTAGCTTGAGTTAATAATTTATCAGACATTGTAATTATTTACGCTTATTAAGTAATTCGTTGTTTAGAAAATTAATATTTTTCATTGCCAAATTATAAAATTAATATCAATGTTATATTATTAATATAGTCTTAAAATGTCTTAAAAGTTTCATTGATTATTTCTCTTTTAATTATTTCACATTTAAACTATTCGAGCACTAAAGCAGTAAACACTAGCACTAAACGTACATACTCTTTATAATATTTTGATGTATACGTTCATGCATTTTAAACGGGTTCTTACCACGATATTTAATTAATTGAATTGTCTCCATATTTCAACGTTGTTGCAAACGTCACGAGACGAGAAGACTGGATACTGCGGGTCGATTTAAGAGCAAACAAAACTGTCTAATTAAATATCGTGGTAAGAACCCGTTGAAAATGCATGAAAGTATTATAGAAAACCGCGAGTGTCTGAATAAGTTTAATGTATACGTACTAAAAACAATACATAAACAAAATACTCATGTCATTATGTAGCTAATTCTTCCTAAAATTTAATCTAAAGTTGATTAGAGTATTTAATTAACATATTTTGAACTTGATAGATGGCGTTACAATCAATGAAAAACCATACTAACTGGAACTCTTTCCTTTAATGAATAAATAGTAGTTTTAACACTCGGTAAATTTAGACAAAGAACAGCTTAGCAAACAGCCAACCAAAAAAAATAATCTAAATCGGTCCACAAACAACGGTGTTATCCGCACATAAAAATAAAAAATAACATCCACAACTTTTTTGCAGTCTTTTAAAAGCACAAGCAAAACCGAGTGAATTAAATATAGGTCCGGCTATCGTGTTACAAACAGGACAGAAATAACACGTCCAAGTATTTTCATAATCTCGTACGTTTTATATATAGAATGTTTACAGTGTATTCGGGGATTTAACGACCTCATTTCATTTTAACTGTTAAACTGCGCTTTCTAGTTAGTGGTACTGGCCATTATTAACAGAAGAAAAAAAAACGTGATACATATTTAAAAATGGAATGTAGTCTTAATCATATCCACTCAACTGGGACCGGCAACCAAATTGGTTTGTTTTTTTTTATTGCGTGATAGATAAACGAGCCTACGGCCCACCTGATGGTAAGCGGTCACACGGTTTACTTTTGCCAAGTCTGTGGCAGGAGCCAAAATTGAGCACAGTTCTAAAACTTGTTTTGTTTACATTTTTTAATCGTCTCATATTTTACGGAGATGATATATTTTCGCTGAAAATGCAATACAGCGTCGTTTAGTAATAAAGATTTAGAAAAATATAAGGTTTAATTAAAAATCAAAATTAAAAATTATTGGAAAAAAATGTTTTTAAAAAGGGGCTCAAACACGGTATTGATTCCGAACGAAGTCCCCAGTTTCGCCATCTAGCGAATAGTGACGTTCCCAGTTGAGTGGATAATATTGGTGGTAATAAACACTTTTCATTAGTTTATAATTAAATTACAATCAACCGCTAAAAACGCTAGATGGAGATTTTGTCACAAAGCGATAAAACCTGAGTTTGTCGGCCACTACTCTTACTTATTTTGCCGCGAAATTTCGACAGAAATGGCCTAAGATTAAAGATGGCTGACAATGCAAATAAAATGAAAAAAATCCAAAAATTATGCGAGTTTTCTGGAGTAAGAATGAATATTACTGCTAAATTGCATTTTATTTTACTTAAATTTAATATATTTTTTATATTATGACAAAGAGATAAAAATCAGTCTAAAGCAGGTCAAAATACGAGTATCATCTCCAACTTGAGTTGCAACACTAAAGAACAAAAAACATCTAAAACAGCGTTTCCGTTCGTTCAAGAATAAACAAAGCAAAAAAAATACATTATTTCCGCGGAACTATTACAAAAGGTATCAAATTTATCAGTTAGTCACGATCTTCCTAAATAAAGTGTATTTCATTATTTTCTAAGACTAGTTCAGTTCAATGGCTATATTTTTTATAGACATTGATCTAATATTACTATATACACTGTGTTAATAGATACAATACAAAATAGTGTCTCCAAACAAGTTAACTACACTAAATATCAAGTGTTTAACAAAATGTCTTAAAGACTCTTTAGTTTAAAACAATTTAAATCATAAGCGACAGACAGTCTATATTTGGACTTTAGATGTTTAATTTCAATTTTTTTATTAGCACAGTCCTACCAATCTATATACTTAACTAGAGGACCCTCGCAACTTCGTCTGCGTCACAAAGGGATTCAAACAGTACTCTTAATGCTGTTGCGATATTATTACGGCCCGGGGAGTATTCATTATCCTCTTCCTCTTCCATCGGTGTATTTTAAATAGGCTTCATTCAGTTGTTCATGATGTTGATTCCAGATGTAATAATTCTATGCTAATTTCATGCATGTCTTAGACTCTATTGCACATTGCATTCATATTATTTTGATTCAATGCAAGATCTGTATGCATTGTATTGCATTTTAAATTGAATACTAAGAAAGCAGTGCTTGAAATCTATTTAACCTACATTGTAGTTATTATTCGATATTGTGTAATATTTTCTCTTACAAATTGTCTTGTCTAGGATCGTATAAGTTAGTATGCATTTTCAATGATCTCGTTACATCATCTTTAAATTTTATATTTAACTAGCTGCCCCGCGCAACTTCGTCTGCGTCGAAAAAATAAAAATAATATTTAGGAGTGGACTACCCCTAACATTTAGGGGGATGAATAAATAATAGATGTTGGCCGATTCGTTGGCCGATTCCGATATCTATGAGATATCGAATAAGCACAAAAAATTTCATCGAAATCGGTCAAGCAACGGCAACGGCAACGCAAACTGTGACACGGGAATTTTATATATTAGAAAGATGATAATGCATTTCTTGATCAAGAAAAGAAAAGAAATTTTTTTTTGTGCTATTATGTGCTCAAAATTATTTATTTATTTCAATCACGCGTAAAACAATATGCTTTTAAGCATTTACTCAATATGAAAAATAGTATTATCTGCAATTTTCCTCTTTACATCATTTTTGTAGCCAAATTGACCTGTAGCCGACCACTAAGCAATATCTACTTAACAAAAAAGTGTTTCAACCTCTTTTCTATATTCAGAATATAAACGAGAATCAATCATTTTTGAATCACGGATGTTTTCAACAGAGAATAACAATAATTCATTTTACAATACATTCTTTTCATCACGACATTTATTTTGAAACAGGAGATTAAAATCGTTTATTTAATATTACGATATCCGACCTATAAATCGCGGAAACGATAACACAAAACGTAAAAGCGCTTTATCGTAGTGTTTATCGACTTTTAGATGTATTCATGTACTCGTGTATATTCATACATAGTAAGGTTTGTTTTATTAACGTTTTTCAGAAGAGTTTACGGAAATTTGTTTCAGTTTGTTTTATTTCAAACACAAAACAAAATGGAATACAGTAAGAGCTTAGTCGAAATAGTTTTACACTTTTTACTGATGAGAGAATTTTAAAATAATATTAAGGTTGATCCTAATTGATAAATTAACAATGAGCCAGATTAATTCAAAGTACCTAATACTGAACCTAAAGGTATGAAAAATATGCTATAATAGAGTTCATTTGATAAGGGACTCATCGTATTTAGGTCCGTTTTACTTGTCTTAGCTAACACTACGTCTACATGAATCTTAAAGGCTTGTATTTAAAAAGTTTTCTTCAAAATTAATCATATTATTGCCCATACTAACTGATAGTTACTGTGTACTGAATCGAACTGAAGCTAATCAAGATAAACTGATAGACATGAAGTAGGGTGACGTAAAACAGCTTTGACAATATCGATCGTATCCGACACATATGTTCGGTTCCCATTTACACTATTATTAATTCAAAAGCTGATTTTATCCATCCTTTGTGTTAATAATATCATATAATTTACGAAAAAAAAATAAAAAAAGATGAAAATAAGTTTAAAGTAAAAAAAAAGAGTTTTCAGTTTTACTAAGAACACTATTTGTTTTAAATAAAAAAAAAATATTATATTGATTTTAAACATTAAAATAAATTAACACCTGACCTGTGTTTATCTTAAACGCACAAAATTCAAAATAATACCAAATTACTTTTTATTCAAATCTATGTCTGTTCAAGACAGCAAGGAAAAAAGTTGAATTCCTATGATTACGTAGTGTGACGTCAATATTCCTATTACATAGATTTCCGTTGGCACACCACCAACTCTATATTACGTCAATGCGAATAATGCTTTTGTAATTAAACATACCAAAACATGCATAAAACGAATTCCGACATTTATTGAAGCTCTCATGGCCGGAGATAAAGTTGCTCAGCGTGTAATATGTGCTAAACAACAACATAGTAAAAAAAACTACTTATTATTTAGAAATGGCTTACAAGGTGACTGTTAAGTCGACCATCGTTTTTTTTGGAACGAAGTTCCTTATCGCGCGTTATCGAAAGGGTAGCCCCCTTAGGTAGACGGAAAAAAATCTTACAAAAAGTTCTCACGATACTTTTTTTGTCACGACACTTTTTTGGTTTTAGATGATTATCGCTAGATGGCGCTGTGATCAAAATCTTTTAAAACACGTTCCTTATCGTGCGTTACGTTAGGAAAAAAAAAATAAGGTATCTTTTAATCGAAAGGAACTTCGTTCTATTCGGGTGTCCCATAACACCTCTCAAGTTTTTTTCTGATTGTATTGGTGATTGGTTTAATTCTGTATTTCTTTCACTTCTCACTTATATTATTTAGATGGGGTCGGCGTAGTACCTACATTTTCCATTCATACCTTTTATCCTGTCACATCACAAATCATAATAATAATATTATTATCCTGGAAGGAATTAGACTATTTTTAATTGCTAACAAGAATGGTATCACTACATAGTATAAAACAATCCTCTATCCGCCGTTTGTCTGTCTCTATATATGCTTAGAATGGCTTAGATCTTTAAAACTACGCAACGGATTTTGATGCATTTTTTAAATAGATGGAGTGATTCTTAAGGAAGGTTTAATAATAAAAAAAAAATTAGGGCGTCGTATAAGCTTATCGAATTTGTAACACAAGGTGTAAAAACGAAAACATATTTATGCGTACGCTGCAAAAACTATTGCCCACAAAACATAAATTTTATTAACTGTAAGTTAGGCCATATGTCCTCGCCTCCATCGCTACTTTTATAGGAAGACTACGTCCAGTCATTTAAAAAGTTTTATGACACATTTTTTCATTGATATTTTCCACACGATGTTTTTAAACTCGGTACCAACGTGGAAATATACCAAATGACTCGGAACATGTTACACATGATGTGTGAGATTAAAAATAAAACTGTTATTGTTTAGTTGCTAGTTAAGAGAACTTATCTTTATTTAAAGTCTGTATCAACCCATTACTGCCCACTGTTGGGCTCAGGTCTCCTCAGAAGAGAGGTTAGGCATAGTCCACCACGCTTGCCCAGTGCGGATTGGGAACTTCACATATCTTCAAATGATTTTTTTAGAATCCTTTTCCGACATGCAGGTTTCCTCGCGATGTTTTCCTTCACCGTTTTTAGCCAGTGGTGTTGTGAAAAATTGCACATAAATCTTTTTCATTTAGAGGTACAAGCCGGCCGGATTTAAACCCGCGTAGTACAGTGTAAAAATAAATATTTAAAACAATTATTGTTATTGGCATTAATTATAGTTTAGAACAGCGACAATAATCTATTGCATCTATTGAGTTTCTTGAGAGTTTCTTGCCATTTCTTCTCAGGACGGTGGATATTTTTTTTTCTGGACTATTGGCATTCTATTGTCATCTACTATTATGCTTATACGTTAACGATAAATTATTTCATTTCATCGCTTCCCGCTATCTATTTTTTTTTTTTTTTTTCCGTTGGAGGAAATCACCGGGATCCTATCTTGCAATATTATACCTAACTCTAAAACTACGTCACGGATTTTGAAGCGGTTTTTTATAATAAACTAGCTGCTGCCCGCGACGTCGTCTGCGTGAACCCTATGACCCGTTTTTTTTCATTTTTCCCGGCAACTATTCGATTTTTTCTCGCCGTAAAAACCATCCTTGAACTTCAACGAACATTTTAAAAAAGATTTGGCCAAATTGGTTCAGGCGTTGTTGAGTTATGCGCTTACCAACACATTTTGCGATTCATTTTTACATTACAGATTTGGTAATTCATGAGATAAATTTGTACGTATAAACGGTTGCATAGTTCAGTCAATAAATACAAGCATTTTAACAAGCTTTTGAGGTGGTGTTATTTTTTGGTGATTACAAATACTTATTAACGTATAAGAGACGGATTCAGAAAGCGTTGCGGCCCGCCTCTCTATGCGCCGCTTTAATCCACAATTTCTAACGAATCCGTAAACGAATCCGTAGACAAAAGTAAAATTTAGTAATAATAATGATCTCATTTCCCGAGTAGCGCCGGATAACGTGAATCTGGCAAAGGGCCAAGGTTATTATTTATCATGAAACTAAATCATTAACATATTATCGACTACAGTGTGATTTAAATTTTTATTGCGTGATAGATAAACGAGCCTACGGCCCACCCGATGGCAAGCGGTCACCGTCGCTCATGAATCTCTGCACTGCCAGGGCAATGAGTAGGCAATCTATCTCCTACCGATACAGGACTTTTCTTAAACCTCGGAAAAGAAGATTATATTTATAAACTGAATGTTAATTTTAGCAGACTGAAAAAGTATTCTAAGTTGTTAAAGTATTTTTATTGGTTCTTGTCAAAAATTTAATATATATTATCAAATAAATACAAAACTTAAAGGTATGCATAGGTATTGCGAAAGTCGAATGTTATACCGCGTTTCCACAATTGCTCGCCAATGTTCAACACACGTACAAAACAAATGATGATGACGGCCGATTAATATAGAAGTTAGCGAGAAAAAAAATCTTCGTACTCTAAATCTATACTTATAATAAAATCGTAGACAGGTCAATTCTGTACATTGATAATATCAAAAAAAAAACTAGCAGGGGGTGTTTGGTTATCGATTCTGATGCCAAAAATGCAATTAGAATTTTTTTTGTCTGTTTGTCTGTTTGTCTGTTTGTCTGTTTGTCTGTTTGTCTGTTTGTCTGTATCTTTGTGCACGCTAATCTCCGAACCGGCTGAACCAATTTAGTTGGGGTTTTTTGTAATGTATTATGGCAAGTCTCACTTAACATTTAATCGTTGTTTTATCAAAATCGGTTCAGTATTAAAAAAGTTATAAGCGAAATAACGTCGATGGGTATTACGTTTACATGGCCAACATAAAGAGATCTCCAATTTATATGGTGAATCGTCGCAACTGGAGCTCTGACTAAAGTGGCCGGCGGAACCAGTGATATTGAGTAATTCGTATTTCGACTGGAAAGAGTGCCGAGCGAGTAACGCGTCGCGCCGTCCCTACAAACCCCGTGCTGGGTTCTGGCCTCAGCCGGGGTTCGGACGCTAAGTGTGAGCGGTTGGAGGTTTTAGTGCGGTTCAACTCCCACATATCCGGTGATTTCCTACAACTGAAAAAAAAAGGAAATTTAGTCTTTATTACATAAGCTCGGCCATTGAAAGTCCCATCCAAATCGACCCAGCAAATCATGTTTAGGCTCTACTGAAGCGTCCTGATGAGATCTTTGTGTAGAGGATGAATGTCAAGGTCTGATGATGGAGCTGGTAGGTGGCTATGGGAACTCCGTCATTAAGCAAGATAACCTCATCGTGTTCAGGCTCTAATGATGCGTCCTGATGAGATCTTTGCGTAGAAGATGAATGTCAAGGTCTGATGATGGAGCTGGTAGGTGGCTATGGGAACTCCGTCATTAAGCAAGATAACCTCATCGTGTTCAGGCTCTAATGAAGCGTCCTGATGAGATCTTTGCGTAGAAGATGAATGTCAAGGTCTGATGATGGAGCTGGTAGGTGGCTATGGGAACTCCGTCATTAAGCAAGATAACCTCATCGTGTTCAGGCTCTAATGAAGCGTCCTGATGAGATCTTTGCGTAGAAGATGAATGTCAAGGTCTGATGATGGAGCTGGTAGGTGGCTATGGGAACTCCGTCATTAAGCAAGATAACCTCATCGTGTTCAGGCTCTAATGATGCGTCCTGATGAGATCTTTGCGTAGAAGATGAATGTCAAGGTCTGATGATGGAGCTGGTAGGTGGCTATGGGAACTCCGTCTTTAAGCAAGATAACCTCATCGTGTTCAGGCTCTAATGAAGCGTCCTGATGAGATCTTTGCATAGAGGATGAATGTCAAGGTCTGATGATGGAGCTGGTAGGTGGCTATGGGAACTCCGTCATTAAGCAAGATAATCTCATCGTGTTCAGGCTCTAATGATGCGTCCTGATGAGATCTTTTCGTAGAGGATGAATGTCAAGGTCTGATGATGGAGCTGGTAGGTGGCTATGGGAACTCCGTCATTAAGCAAGATAACCTCATCGTGTTCAGGCTCTAATGAAGCGACCTGATGAGATCTTTGCGTAGAAGATGAATGTCAAGGTCTGATGATGGAGCTGGTAGGTGGCTATGGTAACTCCGTCATTAAGCAAGATAACCTCATCGTGTTCAGGCTCTAATGAAGCGTCCTGATGAGATCTTTGCGTAGAGGATGAATGTCAAGGTCTGATGATGGAGCTGGTAGGTGGCTATAGGAACTCCGTCATTAAGCAAGATAACCTCATCGTGTTCAGGCTCTAATGAAGCGTCCTGATGAAATCTTTGCGTAGAGGATGAATGTCAAGGTCTGATGATGGAGCTGGAAGGTGGCCACTGTCTGGCTAATCTCTGGAATGGCTAGACCGATTCGGACGGGCTGACTTTCAATGACTGATAGTTTATGTTATAAGGAGTAACTTAGGCTATATTTATTTTAGAAATTGTTGTTTTTTTTAAATTTTCGATGAAGTTCAAGGATGGTATTTACAGCGAGAAAAAAATCGAATAGTTGACATTTAATTGAGATTGGCGCAGTCGAAGTTGCGCGGGGCAGCTAGTAATACATAAAGTTAAAGGTTTTAAAAAACCTCTTAGGTTCTAAAAAGGTTCTCTTAGGTTCTTAGTCTCTAGGTTCTTGGCCTCTTAGGTTCTTACCTTGTCTTAGGTTTTAAAAATTTCATAGCAAAATAGCGACAGTATCTCTCACTTTTTCTATTCCTTAACTTAGTGATTAATAAAGTCAATCACCTGTGTATTCCTGGTGAAACCGTACCCTAGGAACCGTTCATCATGAGCGGGCACGGTATCGGGCGCCACGTAGAACGGCTCATACAGTAGTTCGAAGTTAGTCACGTTGTGTGACACGTGAGTTTCACTACTCTCGTTGCCTCCACTCGCTTCCCATCTAAATAAAAACAAGTAGGTAATCAGTTTAATATATAACGGGGTGATAACAAGGGAAACCAACCTATTCACCGTGCGGGTAGTTGGAAGTGGAGACATGCTATAAATACAGGCGCTGGCCGCTGTTATTATTCATTCGTGTTTGAATTGTCGAGGCGAACGGACCTCTTGATGTAAAAGTAATAAACTGTTAAAACTCGTTATTTTGAAGTTTTTATTCAAAAGTGTTGATCATCAAGTGTTCAAGTGGACATTGTGACGTCGTTCCTGACAAAACCAAATGAAGATCGACTAATTACAACGTCATTACACCTCAACACACTATTTACGCCGTAGTTATATATATATATATTTAAGACACTGGATGTCACGTAGAAGTAGAGAGCTAGTCAAGACAAGAAAGACGATCCCAAACACGATGAGTCAAATTTGTTTAGTAGGAGAGTTGCCTACAATGGCCTTCCGACTATCAAGCGATCTACATAATTATACGTGCAAAATCTCAGCTCAACGACAAAGCAGAAAGTTGGTGAAATTCAAGATGCACAGAATATTTTTTTACTTAAAATTAAAAAGTCTTATTAAATAACCCACAGAAAATTCCGTAATTTAAAAGTGGGAAACACACTAACCTTGAAAAATTGGAAGCATACTGGTTGTAAATAAACACTTTTCTATGGAAAGGTATCGCTAATTTGTTTCTAGACAGTCTGAGCAGTTCAGACTTGCTGCCAGGGAAGGTCGCAACACGCTTGTCAAGCTCATACGTGGGGACGACGTAGGCACACAGTGGACACTTTGGGGCTGTCGTTAAAAACTAAAACAAAAAACAATTGCATTATCTTAAACAATAATATAACCGATGACCTGGTCAGGACCGTGGGAGGTGGCTGGATGCGGACAGCGCAGGACCGATCGATGTGGCGAGGTTTGGGGGAGGCCTATGTCCAGCAGTGGACGTATACAGGCTAATGATGATGATGATGATGATGAAACAATAATATACTCAGGAATAGTTGTTGTTTAAAAAATCACAATATTTACGGGGAAAAAGTAAATTTGTTCTATTTGATGTGACACAATCGAAGTTATAATAAGTGTTCACGCGAGTAGCGCGTGTTCACAGCTGGAAGCCCCGTCGCCCGCAGCAGGGGCGATGCCCCGCCCACAGTCTATAAATACGACAGCACGAGCGGCGCCCTTCCTTTTCCGTCGACGACACCGAGGCTGACACACGCGCAGAGACCGGTCACGTTTGAGATCCGATCAACCAAAGTACATCAAATTTACAGTATAATTATTGTTAAAAATACAATAAAAACTTGTTTAAAATCGTTTGTGTTATTTCATAACACAATTGGCGACCGTATTGACAAGACAATCCTGCAAAAACGTGATCGGTCGCAGCCAAGCGGTGTGCCACGAGGTCATTGACAAGATCCGTGTTACGTACGACAGGGATCCCAGCGACCGGCAGCGACGACACGGAATCATCGTCGACGTGTAAAGCAAGCCGAGCGCATTTTTTGGACAAAATCGCCAAGCCGCCGGGACCACTGCGAGCGCGTCACCGGAGCTGCGAGTCAACAACCAAGGGCCACCGGGAGCCGGGAGCAGGGCGAAGCACGCCATATCGCGCAATCCAAGCCGAGCGTCGGGAGCCAGGAGCCACGAGGGACGCCACGTGTCGCGCATTCCACGCCGGAAGCCGGGAGCCAGCGTGCCACGTACCATCATTGAAGGTTTGCCCAAGGGAAGTAAGCCCATTTCCTTTAATTTATATTCCCATAAGCCCATGCTGCGTGTTCACTTTGAGAAATATGCCAACGAGGCAATTTGATTTGAATTAATTATGTCTAATTTAACAAAAGCACAGCTTCCCAGCTACCCTATAGCGAAATAGAACTATAGCAATATTCAATGCACGTTTTTTCATAAATTTGCCACGTGGTGCCTTCTTGCCTAGTTATTTCTAAGGTGCCTTACTGTTAAAAGGTACGCTTATGCTTGAAGGGCCAGCGTAATTGTATGCCTACTAGTTGCCGATTTTGCCACGTGGTGCCTTCTTGCCCAGTTATTTCTAAGGTGCCTTACTGTTGAAAGGTACGCTTATGCTTGAAGGGCCAGCGTAATTGTATGCCTACTAGTTGTCACTGCTGCTGCACGGCGCCTTCCTGCCTAGTTATTTCTAAGGTGCCTTGTCATTATAAGGTACGCTTATGCTTGAAGGGCCAACTACATGTCGACTGCCGACCTGTTTCAGCTCCTGCTTCCCGCTTCGCGTCGCTAAATCTTCGCTGCACGCTCATCCCTGCATCATATTGCCGGCCTAAGCTGCGACTCGACGTGCCACGTGCCAGTGCGTCACGTCGGTCTGCAGCCTGCGTGAGCGACTGGATCTGAGCTACGTGTCATCGAACGGGTTTGAGTGCACAATTTATTTCATTGTTTGGCAAAATATTTTATACATAGGGCAACAATATGAGTGAATCGGAGCTCAAAGCTGACTTATCGTCATTAATTAAACAACGTGGCATAATTAAAGGTAGATTAACAAAATTCACTGAATATGTGAATACATTAGAAAGCTTAAAGGAATTCTCCTCAGTTAAGGCCAAGGAATTGGAGATAAAAATAAGTAAACTGCAAGCGGTAGTTACCGAGTTCGAAACAATTCAGAGTAGAATAGAAATATTACATAGCGATACCAACGAACAAATAGATGAAAGGGACTTTGTAGAAAATTTATTCGCAAATTTAATTTCTCGTAGTCAAGAAATATTAGACAAATTTAGTAGCAAAAACACTGATAGCGACGATGCAAACAGCTTCAGTAGTTGCAACTCAAGTAAGTTAAATAACATTAAGTTGCCGACAATCAAGTTACCTACGTTTGATGGTGACTATTTACAATGGATAGAATTCAAAGATACTTTTCAATCGGTTATAGATAGCAATCCAAACATACCTGAAATAAATAAATTCCATTACTTACGTTCTGCACTAAGTGGAAGTGCATCAGTAGTTCTTAAATCAATAGAATTTAGCGCTAGGAATTATAAAATAGCATGGAATATTTTATGCGAAAGATTCGATAACAAAAACATTTTAATCAACAATCATTTAAAAGCATTATTCAGCATTGAAAACATGCAACGTGAATCATTCAAATTACTTAGATTTATAATTGATCACCTATCTAAACATTTGCGGGCACTCGAATCGTTAGATCTCCCCACAAGTAGTTGGGACATTTTAATAATTTTTACAATTTCAAATAAATTAGATACAAACACTTCCAGAAAATGGGAAGAACATAAAAGTACTTTCACAGAATTGCCCACGTTAAAACAGTTTTACAATTTCTTACGAAGTCGCGCAGATATATTGGAAACTGCTTTCATAAACAATAGTAATAATCGTATAATAGTACAAAATGATCGGTTTAAACAAAATGCACAAACTAAAAGCTTTGTATTGTCATACAATGAAAATCAATTAAAAAATAAATCATGTATCGTTTGCAAAAGGCATTCACACCCCGTACATGAATGTTTCAAATTCAAAGAAATGCAACTTGAAAGTAGGTTAAATTTAACAAGAGATTTAAAACTTTGTAGAAATTGTTTACGCCAAGGTCACATGGCATATCAATGTTCATTAAAGGCAGTTTGCCGACATTGCAATAAAAGGCATAACACTCTTTTGCACATAGCAACAAGCCAAGACAGTCCACAAGTGGATGCGGACAAATCTGCTACGACCTCGCTATCTGTTACTTTATCCGCCACCTCAAGTGATCAAGTGCTATTGCCTACCGCGATAATAAATGTACAGGTTAATAATAAAATATATTCAGCCCGAGCGCTGTTAGATACAGGTAGTCAATCGTCATTCATAACGGAATCTTACAAAACCAAGTTAGGCATACCAACTTATAAAACACAACAAACAAATGTATACGGAATTAATAATACTCTATGCAAAAGCAATGACACTTGTTATGTTAACATCAAATCAAATAAAGAAAATAAATTCAACAAAACTATAAGATGTTTAGTCGTACCTAGAATAACAGACATGGTACCTAGCTCAAATATAGACACTAACGCTTTAAATTACCAAAGGATATCGAGTTAGCAGATCCCAACTATTATTGCTCAAGATAAATAGACATACTATTAGGTGCTGACGTATACTGGGACGTAATTAAATCAAACTTAATTAAATTAGGCGAAAATAAACCAGTACTTCAGGAGTCCATGTTTGGATGGCTGATAGGTGGCCCACTAGGGAACAACAGTCAAAACACATCGAATAAAATCAATTGTAATTTCAGTAAAGAAATTAAAAAGAAAGGCATTCAAGTTTCAAAGGAATTAAGAACATTTACGCCTATGTGCTTCGCTTTATAAATAATAAAAATAAAATCAATTTGTAATTAAAATAAAAATGGTGAAAACAAGGTTGACAAATTTGATGGAATCTTAAAATATGAGAAATGTTAAATAAATTTAGTCAATGATGAAATAAGAATACTGTTGAATTTGACACTAAACTAGTTCCAGTAAAATACAATTGTAGGAAAAAATTGTAGGATTTAGAAATTGATGATTTAGAATTGAAATTGTGTTAGTGTGACATTTACATTGCTGTAGAACGTTATTTGTAACAAATTTTAAATGATTTTCATGCGTAATTTAAAGTTGATTTAATAGAAAATGTAACACATAAGCAATAACATAAGGTGCTTTTGGGTATATGTGTTTTCATAACATCTCAATATAATTAAATGTTTTATAAGACAATAATGTATAGGACGTAAATGCAAATCAATACTTTTTACTTAGATTCTAGAGCAGCACGACGTTTTATCGTGAATAGTATAAAAAATGATCAATGATAAATTGTATATTTAAATTTAGATGTAATAAAATAAGATTTAAAAGGAAAACTATACAACCGCAAGGGGAGAGGTAGTAGAATATCAAAATGTTACTTATGTTTATTTGTACCTATCGCCTATCGCCAAAGGCTGTGCATTTAGAATTAGTCAGTGATTTGAGCACCGATGCATTTATATTGTGTTTAAGAAGATTTGTTTCAAGACGCGGAAAACCAAATATAATTTATTGTGATAATGGTACTAATTTCAAGGGAGCTTGCAATGAAATAAATGTAATACTCAGATCCAGTCGCGAGCCAGTCCATAGTTTTGCCAACGATGAAGGTTTCAAATTTATCTTTAGTCCAGCCTATTCACCTCATTTTGGAGGAATTTGGGAGGCAGGAGTAAAATCAGCTAAGTACCACTTGCGTCGGGTGGCTGGGAATGCTTCTCTCACATTCGAAGAGCTAACTACGTTATTCACGCAAATTGAAGCTATCCTAAATTCGCGCCCTCTATCTCCCTTATCATCTGACCCTACTGACATGACTCCTTTAACTCCTGGGCACTTTCTCATTGGGCGGCCGCTGGCTTCAGTCCCTTCGAGGGCGATTACAAGCAAGCATCCGACAAGATACCAGCTCATCGAGCAGTTGCGTCAACATTTTTGGAAAAGATGGAATCTAGAATTTGTAGCAGAGTTGCAGACGCGCACAAAATGGCGTCATCAAAAAACAGAAATTCAAATAGGAGACCTAGTAGTCTTAAAGGAGGGATCTACACCTCCGCTCCAATGGCGACTAGCTCGCATAAGTCGTCTGTATCCAGGATCAGACGGTGTCACAAGAGTGGCAGACGTTCTTACAAATAGAGGCACAATCAGGCGTGCCATAAATAAAATGTGTGTTCTCCCCACAGCTCCTTAACCTTACTACAAGTGCAGCAATTCCAGTTGAAAGCTTGGCTTCCAAGGGCTGGAGTATGTTCACGCGAGTAGCGCGTGTTCACAGCTGGAAGCCCCGTCGCCCGCAGCAGGGGCGATGCCCCGCCCACAGTCTATAAATACGACAGCACGAGCGGCGCCCTTCCTTTTCCGTCGACGACACCGAGGCTGACACACGCGCAGAGACCGGTCACGTTTGAGATCCGATCAACCAAAGTACATCAAATTTACAGTATAATTATTGTTAAAAATACAATAAAAACTTGTTTAAAATCGTTTGTGTTATTTCATAACAATAAGAGTCCTGGATAATAATATAATCGTTTAAAATTTTCAAAAATATATCGTTACTACATTTTTTTACACTTCTGGGATAAAATATAAGGAATATTTTACCTTATCAAGCGCTGCAGCCATTCCTTTAGACGGAACTATATCCACATCCACCAGAAATACATAAGGGCTGTGACAGTTCTTCCGCGCCTGATTCCTCATATGGTTCTGCGGATACGGGTGTCTGGCTCTCCAAGCTACGGTGTCAGCCCTTCTTTCACCAGGAGGCAATGGTTTCGACCGGCAATCCCTCGCCCAACTTGGCATAGCACCATGGACCCCTGGCCTTTCAGCAGGCGTCGCAATATGAAACGACATCCTCGAGTATATTTCTGGCTGGCATCGAAATAGCCATGTCGCGAATGCCCGTAAAAGCCGAAGCTCATCTCCAGCGACGAACACAGCCACTGAGATTGGTCCTGTCCAATGCGCAGCTATCCTCAGCAACTCATGGAGCCTTTCGATGGAGCTTTGAGTTGCTAGACAGACCTGACTATTCGCTGACACCTCAGAGAAGAGTTCCCCTACAGCCGCGTAATCAAATAGTCTGAAGGTTCGTGACCCGTCCCACCTTCCCAGTCTAAAGTCTATTTTCGAAATTGGGTCATCATCTACTGCGTTATTTGGTGCTGTGTCGATGCAAGGCTCGCAAGATGGAGGCTCCGAAGGGGAGGGAGTAGAAATGGTTGGACAAGCGGTAGGGTGAAGCAGCCAAATGTTAGCTATAGCATTGTATAGTATTAATGCTACAGCTGCTACCGTCACAATGCTCCATCGACAGCGCCAGTTCCACTGTGGATATAAAAAAAACTTTTGTAATAAATGGTACAAATCATTTATTTCCTTGCAAAGCGTATAGTATCCAAGACATGCATTATCATTGTTATATT
This sequence comes from Trilocha varians, assembly GCA_030269945.2. NCBI lineage: Eukaryota > Metazoa > Arthropoda > Insecta > Lepidoptera > Bombycidae > Trilocha > Trilocha varians. The sequence continues at coordinate 914,391 of AP028265.1, forward strand.
TTAACTATGAATGGACATAAAACCTTTAAAAGGACTTACCACTGTATCCCTCCTTCCTTTAATAACGGATCTTTTGGTCGCAGAATAAACCATCTTCGCAGACGTCCAATAGTCATCTGAGTAAATTAACAACCAACTTTTCTCTACCTCTTACCATCTGTAACAAAACTAAAATATAAACAAACCTCTTTAGAATGAACTGAAATTTTAGGTGTTTTACTTGTCCTTCTATAAACGAGGTTTAAGAAAAGTATTGTATAAGCTAAAGATATGATCAGCATTGCATTGTTAAACATTTTTATGAATATGACGAAATCGCCTTCCAAGTGCAGATGAGATATGTAGGAGTCGAATCGCACCAAAACCTCACAATTAGGGTCCGAACCGCAGCGGACAGTATTGAACGAAACTTGTATTCTTTTTCGAAATAGCGCCAGAAAAACCATATATTTACCTTTAAAATGTTTATGGGATAAACAAACACAACTTGGGTACATTCATCAACTGTGGTCATGCCCAATCAAAATAATTCATTTAAATTAAAGTTCTTTCTTTATAAACTAAAGTTAAATGAAGTTAGAACTCCTTTCTTCTGCCTACTTTGCTTCTCAATACAACTGGCTGTTTCAAACATCTATCAACCTCCTTACAACCGCAACTTTTTTCGAAACCGCTATTGATTAGTAAATTGCTTTCAAATTACCATTCGTAATAACGTCCATTTACAATAAAACTGAACAATAAAGAACATTATTTGTAACTGGAAACATTATTTGTCATAGTTTGTAACAAAAGCTAATTTAATGTTATCATTGGAATGATATCGGTAAAATTACGAGCCATTTGGTATTTAATTGACAAATAGCGTGCAATTGTGTTTGTATACCTTTTTTTTTTGTTTTAGTTGGAGGAAATCCCCGTATGTGGGAGTTGAACCTCACTAAAACCTCCAACCGCTCACACTCAGCGTCCGAACCCCGACTGAGGCCAGAACCCAGCACGGGGTTGTGCGGGGTGGCGCGACACGTTACGCACTGCGGCACACTTTCCCGTCGCAACACCCCGCCAAAAACCCAGCACGGGATTATGCGGGGTGGCGCGACGCGTTACGCACTGTGGCACACTTTCCCGTCGCAACGCCCCGCCAAAAACCCAGCACGGGAATATGCGGGGTGGCGCGACGCGTTACGCACTGTGGCACACTTTCCCGTCGCGACACCCCGCCAAAAACCCAGCACGGGGTTATGTGGGGTGGCGCGACGCGTTACGCACTGCGGCACACTTTCCCGTCGCGACACCCCCGTAATCTAATATCTTACCTACTGCGGTTTTATTAATAATTTAATTTAACGCTCGCACTCAGTCTCTCTACTCTCTCTTCTCTCTCTTACCTACACTAAACATCAAGGTATTTTGCAAAACGTCTTAAAGAATATTCAGTTTAAAACAATATCAATCCGTGTTTTGCATTTTAAAATTATACAATTCTTTATTTTCAACGTACACTGCACGGCCCACGAGCCAATAATTTCAAAAGACGACCAATATCTGATTTTGGTAGTGTTAAGTTAGTGCCTCACTAATCGTGTATCTATCTTGTATATTCATCCACACTTTGCTGTGATATTTTGCAGAGGGAATTAGTAGAATTAGTGTTAAATATTTAGGCTAGAACATATTATTATATCAAATGAAAATTGCAATTTGTGGAAAAAATGTATTACAAATAATAAATAACGTTTTTTTTATTTATACTATTTACATACTTTTAAATAAATATTTTATAGTTACTATGCTTGGATAAGCTACAACTGCTAATAACGAAACACTTAGGTTACAAATTACAATACCTTAATTGATCCTTTAAACATTGTTAATTGCAATAACAAAATTAAATACGATCAGTTGGCCCGTTGGCTCGTCTGCCTACATGGCAATAAAAAAAATGTTTTATTGTTTGTTTACAAGTTGTTACTATTATTAGCACTATTGTAAAAATCGTCAAAGCCATCTACTAGTAAGTGTAGATATCGGTAACGAATATCTGCAGTAGCATTAGAAACTAAGATAGTCTTAAAAGTAAAGATTCAAAATTAATTTCAGTGTGTGTTCATTTTACTCTAATTTTAAATAGTAATTTGATTTCAAAATAAAAATATGTCTCAGAAACAAAAGACAATAGTAAATACAAATTCAAATTAACCCTTAAATGGACAATGATGTTTTTAAACAACATACTAAACATCACCGATAAAATTAAGCTTCTTTTAATTTTTTTGTTAATTTTTTTTGCTAGTTCTTATTTCTGAACGAATTTTGTACTTTAAAAAAAATTAATAGTAAATTCATGTCTAGTTTTTTACTCATTTTTCCTAGACAGTAATACATGTCCATTACACAAATATATTTTTTAAAACGTGAAACAAAAATCGTCCATTTAAGGATTAAATTCGCCACAATACTGTCCTACAATGAAGAGGAACTTATTCCGTAAAAAATGTTATCATGCACTTACATGTATTCCCATAGGTACCTATAACAGTACCAATCAGTCAAAGAGGTTATGTTACCATTAAAATTTAACAACACTGTAACACAATCATAACACACTAAAGTTTAACTATAAACAAAGAATTTTCATATTTCATTGTCGAATTGAAGGAGAAAGCTTGTTAATTTTGTAAATAATGTACAGTACAGTGTCTTGTACCATGAATGTTCTACGCATGAGCAGTGGACATGCGCAGTAAGGCTTCGGAATACATAGGGAGGGAATATCCGATACACTGCGGAAAACAGCTGGTTAGACGCGAACTGTAGGATGGATTGACTGAATTTTTGATTGCTCGGGTACGGAATTTATTAAAGCATTGGGTATTGGAACAAGATAACTAATAAGTTATGTATAATATTGATGAATAAGTATTTTGCAAAAAGAAGACGTTTTTGAATGCCACTTTTTTTTTCAGTTGGAAATCACCGGACCGCGGGCGGGGTATGTGGTAGTTCAAAGTCAAAGTCAAAGTCAAATCATTTATTTCAAATTAGATGTGGACACATACATTTTGAAAGTCAAAAATAAAATAAAATCAAAAGTTCTACCACCAGTTCGCTAAAATTACGCCTCCGTCCTGAGAAGAACCGGCGCAAGAAACTCAGCGGGCATGTCTTTTTTTTAATTTAATATGTTTTTTTTTTCTTTTTTTTTTTAAATATTGTTTTATAATATTTTTGTTTTTAACAAATGTATCAATTGAAATGGCCCGGACGAGCACCTCATTCCCATTTTGTGCAGTCATTTATATAATCATTAAGTTTATAATATGCTTTACTGCATAGCCGTTCTTTGATAACTCTCTTAAACCTATTTATAGGCAATGTTTGAACGGCCACTGGGATTTTGTTATAAAGCTTTACAGACAAACCCTGGAAAGAATTACTTATTTTATGTAATCTAGATGCTGGCAACGCAAGCTTGTGTTTGTTCCTAGTGTTAAAATTATGAATATCCGAGACTTTAGGAAATTCATGAATATTTTTATGTACATACATTAAATTTTCATAAATGTATTGGGACGCTAAAGTTAGAATCTTAATTTCCTTGAATTTGTCCCGCAAAGACTCCCTTGAGTTCATATTATAGATTGCACGAACAGCTCTTTTCTGCAGAATAAATATTGTTTCTACGTCGGCAGCATTGCCCCATAACAGAATACCATAAGACATAACACTATGAAAATAACTAAAATACACAAGGCGAGCTGTGTCCACATCAGTGTATGTTCTTATCTTTTTAACCGCGTAAGCTGCAGAACTGAGCCTTCCCGCCAACCTAGTAATATGGGGGCCCCACTGGAGCTTGGAATCCACCGTTATACCAAGAAAGACAGTTGACTCAACAAGCTCCAATGTTTCACCACTAATAATAACATTACTCTTAACTTGTTTAACATTTGGTAACGTAAATTTTATGCATTTAGTTTTCTTACTATTTAATAACAAATTGTTAACACTAAACCAATGAACTACACGCGAGATGGCATCATTCACATCGTCATAGTCAAGTTCTTGACGTTTAAGTCTAAATAATAAAGATGTATCATCTGCAAACAATACAATCTCGTGACGTGCTTCTACAAAGCTAGGTAAATCATTTATATAAACTAAGAACAAGAAGGGACCCAAGATAGATCCTTGAGGGACACCCATTTTAAGCATGACACCGCCGGATCGCTTTCCATTAACATCGACTTTTTGTATCCGTCCTGATAAATAAGAGGTTATAAGATCTAACGAAGCGTCCCTTATACCATAAAAGTGTAACTTCCTTACTAATGTATCATGATCAACACAGTCGAAGGCTTTGGATAGATCACAAAACACACCAAGTGCATCACGTGATTTCTCCCATGCCTGAAATATATTTTTAACTAAATTTACACCCGCATCAGTAGTGGAACAACCCCTAGTAAAACCAAATTGTTTATTATGAAGCAGGTTATTCTTATTAAAATGAGTTAGAAGTTGGTTAAGGATTATTTTTTCAAAAATTTTACTTAGCGCAGGTAGCACAGAAATAGGCCTAAAATTTGAGGGGTCTGATGTACTACCTGATTTAAATAAAGGTATTACTTTACTGTGTTTCATTAGGTCCGGAAATACACCAGTTTTAATACATTCATTGAAGATTTCAGTGAGAAACGGTGCAATTACGTCTATTATATGATTAATAACCTTAATTGATATTCCCCATAAATCAGGAGTTTTTTTAACATTAATAGTTTTAAAACTTTTTATGATATCACTTGTATTAATCTGGCTAAAATTAAAATTGACTTTACATTTATCAACATGATTTTCTAATAGTGATTCAGCAATGGCAGGAGACGAAATCAAGGACTTGGTTGTGGCAGATGGAATATCTGCAAAAAAGTCTTCAAAAACGCTAGCTATCTCTTGTTGAGAATTTATAACTTTATTATTAATTTGCAGTGTAAATTCAGAGTCATTATGTATTACTCTTCCAGCCTCCCTATTGATAATGTTCCAAGTCATTTTAATTTTGTCTGCTGCATTTTTTATTTGCCTATATAAGTGTAGTGATTTTGCCGCAGCACAGACTTTTTTGAATATTTTTGAATACGTTCGGACATACTGTTGGAATGATTCACTATGATTATATGACTTTTCATAATACAAGTCGTAAAGTCTTTCCCTGCTTCTATAAATTCCAATAGTAGCCCATTCACAAAAACTCTTTTTATTTTTTAACTTGAATAACTTAGGCACAAATACATCATTAAATTCTTTATTAATCAAGTCAAAAAAATCGTTATACAAGGTATTGGGGTCCTTGCAGCTGCTCAAATTACACACTTTTGTTGATACATTTCTCCTGAACTTTTCTATACGGTTACAATTTATAGGAACAAACTCAAGCGTTTTTACATTATTATCATCTGATTTACTTTTAAAAGATAAAAATTGACCACAGTGATCAGAAGGTAAATTATTAATAATGTATTTTTGCAAAGGTTTAGTGTTTGTGAAAATATTGTCAATACATGTTGCCGTTGATTGAGTAATTCTTGTTGGTTCATTGAATACATTAACAAAATTATATGATTTGAACAATGTTCTGAGTCTAATAGTGGTGTTACTATTTTCTAATAAGTTGATATTGAAATCACCACAGATAAAAATAGGTTTATTAGATTCAGAAAGTCTTATTAAAACATTCTCCATTATTTCTTCAAATAAATCATATAATGAATTTGGGGGTCTGTAAAGACTTACCACAATGAAGCGCTCTAGTTCTACGGACGCAATTTCAATAGTCCTTTCCACCGAGAGTGCCACTATATCCTTGCGAACTTTACATTTCAAACTTTTATTTACAAGGATTAGTGAACCTCCATGAATCGCTATCTCTCTGCAAAAAGAACTTAACATTTGATGATCCTTAAAATTAAACATCAATTGTGAACTTTTAAGCCAGTGCTCAGTCACACATAAAATATCAACATTGTGAGACTGTAAGAATAATTCTACAATTAGTTCTTTACCCAACATTCCTTGTAAGTTTTGGTGTACTATATTAATAACATTATTTTTACCATTTTGTGTTGGGTTTTTATCAATTATTTTATTACTTTTATTGATGCAAGAGTCTAACTCTTTTGTCTTAAAGTTTAATTTAAATAAGGTCTTGGAACGGATTCCAAATTATTGTATAATGTCATATTTGTTTTCTGCTCAATAGAAGCAGTAGGTATTCTAGCTAATTTCAACATAGCTAATTGTAAACAATAATGTAGCGAATGTGCTACTTGTCTAAAGTCAGATTTAATTAATTTATACATGTCATATTTTATTGTTATCAAATATCTATTTTTAACAAATTTATTAACATCAATTAGTTTAAATTGTATGTTTGAAGATGTTAAAATACTATTATTATTGTCAAACATATTATACAAACAGTTATTGATGTTAAATCTTATTTTATTTTCTTGAACTGCACTAAAACCTCCAACCGCTCACACTCAGCATCGTCGTGGAGGGACGGCGCGACGCGTTACGCGCTCGGCACTCTTTCCCGTCGCTCCGTTCTCGGACGCAGAACCAGAGAGTACCTCGGTCGGCGGGCTTTCCGAAGCCCTCCAAGATGGTACCGCGTGTCGCCCTCCCACGGAATACCCCGCTGGGTCAGAACCAGCGTAGGTCGGGGAGCGCGGTCTACCATCCCAGATGCTCTAACGCTAAGGGCGTGCTGAGCGAGACACGGCAACTTCTTGGGTCCCCGCTCGCACTCACATGCGTTGGGGACCCGACATGCTTTAGGGTTAAAATACACTAATCGTATAGAATGAATTTCTAACAAAAACGTGCTTTATATACCTATTTTATAAATACTTCTAACATGGAAAGTTGTTTCAAAGTTTTAATTCATAATTAAAGGTTTCTAATTATAGTAATGTTTTCTTGCGCATTTCAGGAAAAGTCGTTAGTAAAATTTTGTATCTTTTAAATTATATTCGTTGTCAGTCTCTCTCTACCCGGTTAAAATTGCATTTCTATTCACGAGGGTTTTTAAAGATTTTCTATGCTTATAATGACACTTATCGACACGATGTGATCCATATAATAAAACTAGCCATCGTTGTGTTCACCATATTTATACTCTATTGTTATCAAGATAGGTCAAATATCAAGATAGGTCAAATACCATAGCCGTGTTTCCATATTGGCTCACCAACGTCCAACACGCGTAAGAAACAAATGACAGTATCAGCTGACCAAAATGTAGGAGAAAAATGCACTGCCTACGCTAAGCCGTATGCGTCGTAAGATGTATAATGTTCGGGGACGGAGCGACGGGAAAGAGTGCCGAGCGCGAAAAAAAAAAGAAAAAGCGTAACGCGTCGCGCCGTCCCTCCAAACCCCGTGCTGGGTTCTGGCCTCAGTCGGGGTTCGGGCGCTGAGTGTGAGTGGTTGGAGGTTTTAGTGCGGTTCAACTCCCACATACCCGATATATGATTTCCTCCAGATGAAAAAAAAAAAAAAAATATGTACAATGTTCAATAATTACCTACTGTCTGTTTGTCTTTTTTTATTGCAAGATAGATAAACGAGCGTACGGCCCACCTCCCACATATGCCACACGCGGGCGGGTGGAATACTCCAACTCAAAAAAAAAAGTTTAAATATTATTGAATTGATCATTTTTAAATTTGAATGTGGTATTCCAATTCTAAATATTTTATGGTTTTTATTCAGCTGTGCAACCAGTTTTCTCTGACCTTGGGTATTTACAACAAACTTAGCTAAAAATAAATTCAACATACCTACTGAATAAATTTAATTTATTGTTACCGTGAAAATCATTATTTTATTTAAATGAGAAATTTAAGTAAATAAATAGGTATTTAATACATGTATTTTCATTTTCTTTTCCTGCTTCCCGATGTTGTTCTTAGACGATTCGCGCACTGCACCGCTGAGATTATGAGGTTGATTTTGAAATTCTATTTTTGCGTAGGTATAGGTAGTAAATACCTAGTTCATAATCCATTGCATGCACATCTACTTACTTTTTTTTGTAAACTAATAATTTATTAGTAGAAATAAACGCTTTACATTTTGTAATTGCTTTTTTTATTTTTGAATATTGCTAAATCTTCGGAAATTTAACTTTTCGATGTCAAACAAGCTGATTATATCCTTAGAAGTTGGATGGTAAGCTGAAACTATGGCTGAAACAACAAAATATGTATAATCAAGAAGAATTTAATCTTAGATGAAGATCCTTCAAAAAATTAAGGTATTCTTAGACAAGTCAATAATATTAAAATGCAAATCGCAAAAACTTTAATAATATATGATGGAAATTTATTCTTTTTTCTTAAATAAGATTTGGTGTATAGGTCGCAATGTCATGTTCTAAATATTAATAAAAAAAAACAAAATTCAAGTATTGTCAATATTGTCAAATGTCAATTGTCAAAAGTAAGGATGGGGCATAGTGATGATGTGAAGTAAAAATCGGTTTAACAATCGTATCTTTTACTAACCGATTAATCTGTGGCGTCAGTTTTTGAACGAAAGAGTTCAAATGAGTTTTTGATTTCCGAACGAAGTCGTGAAGAAAAAAGTTAGGACGGATGGCGGGAATTTTGAATGGACACAGACAGACTGTCTAAAATAAAATGGAATTATAACTTGTTAAATGTTTGTAAAACTTTTGCAACATTCTTTAAGTTGATAAATAATAAGCGACATAAGATTTAATTAATTATAATTTTATTGTTCTTCGTATTCTTCCTGACCGCCTTAATTGCGAGTCACAAATACAAAATCTTACTGTCATCACTGTGTTTCAATTTCTACAAGTTGGGAAAGCCTACAGACCATTTCCCACAAATCTCTGTTTGAATTATTTGCATTGATTGATTTCATAGTTGCGTACCACATTATAGTTTTGAAAAACTGTAATATTACGAGTTCTGACGACCTGAAACATAATTCGACGCTGAATAAAAACAAAATATTTGAAAAAAAAATAGATTATACTTGAATCGACTTTCATTTAGAGATCGAATCGATCGAATCAAAATCGATTGTTTACAAAATTTCACATCCCCAGTCAAAAGTCGGCAATTGCCAAAATTTGGTAAAGGAATAGAAAACATAACCTGAAAAAAACATGAAGTATTTCACATTTTATTAATTAATTTACCTGAAAAGAGAGATTTAATTATGTTTAATGTACCGGAATGGGAGAATGATGTTCCCAAAACAAATACTCAGTTTAAAAAAAAACCGGTAAGGAATGTTTTATTTCATGAATTTCAAAATATCGATCGAACACATTTTGATGGAACTAAAACATTATTTTTTAGCTAATTTTATTTGTAGAATATGTTTATAGTAGTAACACGGTGCATATTTCTACGTTGATTTTGCTTTACAAAATTTACTGTATACAAAACTAACATGAAGAAATGAAGATTGTTTTTTTATTGCCTTGCTTTAGCTTTTAACTTACAGAACTGATGGTAAGTGGTTACCGTCGCTCATGAATTTTCAATGTAAGGGAACACTGCATAGCCAACTTAAAACAACTTATAATGTTTCCCTTTAAATAATTACATTAACTGTTCTTCATTTTATTTTTTTAGAATTCAAAAGTAAAATTATTAAAGGAAACCCAGAAAAGGGAAATATCTGCTAATGGAAATAAAGCCAACTTAAATAAGGATAACATTAAAAACAAGAAAATTAAAAAGAAAAAATCTCAAAAAAATATTGTTAATAATAAATCAGTCAAAACTGCATTTAATTCTCAAAACGCAAAGAAAATATATTATGTTAGTTTACCAAAACCTGCCCCAAATATATCAAATGAGATAAATAGTACAGAACAGAAAGAAAAGTTTGTAAATAAAAAGAAAAGTGGACAAAAAGAAACACAACAACATTCCTCAGATACTAGTCTACTACCTAATAAAAATGCATCTAAAAAGGCTAAAAAAAGAAAAAGTAATAATTCGATAGAACCAGTACAGGAAAACATAGATATATCTAACTGTGACGCAGATGTTTTAAACGAAGTCATAATTAGTGTAAAAAGGAAAAAAATAAATGAACAATTGCAAAATGATGATCAAGAAGATTTACTATTTCAAGAGAACATTACACTTGAAACATCACCATTTGTCAATAACCAATCATCACCAAAGTCAAGTAAACTTACTAAAAGTAATAAAAAGAGTAAGAAAGTTAAAGCTGAAACTAATAATGTAATGTCAAGTGAAATTAAAGAAAGTAAAAAAAGTAAATTTAGTGAAAAAGATAATGAAAATGATGGAAAACATAAAAAAGTTTTTGTAACTTCCGAAGTTCTCACAAATGATGTAATGTCAAGGGAACTTAAAACAAGCAAAAAAAAGAAAAAGAGGATTAATAAGAAAGACACGGCAAATGATGGAAAGGAGAAGAATGTTACATCAGATGTTGAAACAAATAATTTAATATCAAATAAACTTAAAGCAAATAAGAAAATGAAAGCAAGTCAGAAAGTTAAAGATGAAGGAATAGAAAAGATTGTAATAAACAATGTAGAGAAGAAAAATATAGTAAAATTTGATGCAAAGAAAGAACAAATAAGAAAATTATTACAGAACAAGTCAATGAGTAATCTAAATGAAAAGATGATAAGAAGCCCTGCAAAAATAAACGCAGAAAAAGGACAAAAATTAAGAGAGAGAATGCTTGAAAGATTGAAATGTAAGTATACAGAAAACAGTTCATACAGTTTTATCAAATAATAAGAATACAGGTTGTAGCTGTAAGTTGGCAAATACAAGAAATAGCTAAACTTGTATTTAAATAACAAGATAATAAATAGTTGAGTTACTTTTTGCCATACACCATCTGGCTATGGAATGACATGCCATCCTCCATACATAGTGGGTAGACAGTATCCCCTAACATTACTGAGATCCATGAGCAAAACTTAGATCAAGTGACCCATTAGCTCGTTGTTGATCTTTGCTGTATAACATCTAAATAGCATCATTAATTTTTTTTAATATACATAAAACCTCTTCAATTTTCAGCGGCACAATTCAGGTATCTCAATGAGAAACTGTACACATCATCGGGCACAGAAGCACATCAATTATTCCAGAGTGACCCAGCAGCCTTTAAGACATACCACGAGGGGTATCAACAACAACTAAAGAAGTGGCCTGTCAATCCGTTAGATCTGATTGTTCAAAGGATTCAGAAAATGTAATAACTTGTTTTATACCACCATTAGCTTTATTTATGTAGATCTTTCAATATACTTTATCCCATTTAAATGTGGTCAGCGCAATGTCTTCTCACTTCATGAGGGCCACACCTTTCTATCTTTACATACATTATCTGTCATACTACAATACAAGTAGATTAATATATTACCAAAAACATGAGTTTATTTCAGCTGCAGTGTGAGGAAATGTATAGTACCATAATAAACATATTAATTTTGTTGAAAAGTTAAGTATTTCAAAAACTGTACACTCTGTATATGAATATCACAATTTTCCATTAAAAAAAATCACTCTCTAAAAGTTCGTCAAAAGAGACAGTATTTCCACCACAGTTGCACTGTAATTTGACATCCACACTACATAACTTATCACTCTTTACCCAGGCCAAAGTCCCACAAAATAGCGGACATGGGTTGTGGTGAAGCTGCATTATCCCGTCGCATACAGAACCCTGTTCGTTCCTTTGACCTGGTGTCCTCGGCTCCCGGAGTGGAAGTGTGTGATATGTCTCACACTCCGCTGTTGTCTGCGAGTATGGATGTGGCGGTGTATTGTCTTGCGTTGATGGGAACCGAACTGACGCAGTACCTTGTTGAAGCTAATAGGGTTTTGAAAGTTGGGTAAGAGGAAATATACTTTTCATTTTAATATATTATATTTAAAGTAATATGCTAGTATTGAAATTAATAGAACAAGCTGTGCATAAATTCTGCGTCATAAAAGGAGATTTTAGACGTTTGTGATTAAGTGCAGAAAAATATGTACTATTGAAATATTTTGTTTTATAGCAGTTAAATACTTTATTTTCATTATTGATGATGTGCTCATTCTTGTTGACGTCAAAATTTAAAAGCTACCACCAGTTCGGACACAAAAAATAATAATTATAGCCACCGTCCTGACAAGACCTGCCAAGAAACTCAGCAGGCATGTCTTTTATTTTGAATTATTCTTATGAGCATTTTTTTTTAAATATTTTAATGATATTATACAAAACATGAAATTGACAAACAAAATGAAAAAAAACGAACAAAAATATTATAGCTCAAATATTAAATTTTAAATTAATCTATTTTTTCAGAGGTCATCTCCTAATAGCTGAAGTCGAGAGTCGTTTTGAGAAAGTAGAAGATTTCACTAAAGAAGTAGAACGACTAGGATTCAAACTCAAGAAACTAGACAAAAGTCATACTGTGTTCTTCTTTATGGAATTTACTAAGGTCCGAGATCCACCGGCTAAGAAATCCAAGCTTCCAGTTCTGACGCTTAAACCTTGTCTTTATAAGAAACGATAATAAAAAATATGACATCATCTTTTTTTGTTTTTAAATTACTTATAAGATTTTCATTAAAAAAATCTAACCTGTGAACTACACTATGGTCTAGAAAATTGCATTATTTAACAGAAAAAACAGACATATTTTCAAAAATAATTTATTAATCCTAATTTATGCACAAATTTATTAAAACTTAAATATTTTAGTTGAACACAATACTTATTCTAAATAAATAAATTCCATTTTAATATTGAATACTTGCATCTGCATAGTCTATGCGCTGTCAAAATGACAAAACAGTCGCTTGTCTATTCCTAACTTTCATAAACAATAATTCATCTACTTAAATACAAGAGTCCACTGGCATAGTAGGATATTTATCACAGATAAATAGAAATATCATTTCTGATCTTATTAATGTGAGATTAATAACCATTCTATGGTCGATCAAGTTTATTTCCACTAAACTTTTCAATTAAAACAAAGATTAAAACAAAATGCATTCATCAGAATTTTTTCTTAATTTTATGAATTCAATTCTTCCATAACTTCTTCAGCCTCAGCACGAAGATTTTTTTTCTTAATTTTATGAATTCAATTCTTCCATAACTTCTTCAGCCTCAGCACGAAGATTTTCCACTTTTTCTATAAGCATCATCTGAAAATCGTAAATAAAACATTGTAAAAAAAAAAAAAAAACAATGTTGAAAAGTTAAACATCCAAATAAAAACATCTAAATCATTTGACAGTTGACTAACTTAAGTGTGGTATTGTCTATGCTTCCTTATACAATATTAATTGTCTATGGTTAGCGTCAATTTTTCGTATGCCTGAGGTCTCTACTGGGCTGACTGTAGCAGAGGGCAATAATGGGTTGTTACAGTAGAGTACAACGTACCTACAAAATCTGAAAAAGTCATTATAATTCTGCCTCACCCTTGCAGCGCTTATGAGATGCGTGGCAGCCGTCCTCGATAAATGTGTGATGGACGACGTCAGGCTCTCGGGGGAGGCTTTAGCAATGTCCTCTATTCTTTTATATCCAGCTTTCAACAGTTGCATTGCACGAGCCTAGATGGAAAATTCACTTTTAGTTTTGTATAGAAGCCGATTTTATACTAAAAGTAGGTACAGAAAACCATAGCGAATAAATAAATTAATACTGTAAAACTGCAGATATCTAACTATTTAAGTTAATTCCCAAGATGCAAAGACGAAGATAGTGGTAGTCTTACCTTTTTAACAGCCGGCAGTTCCATGAGCGCGTGCAGCTGTGGATGTGCACACGAACGAAGCTGAGCGGCGAGCGGCTGTAACAACGATGCGAACGCACTAGCACGCAGCGACGAGCACGCACTGGCCGCCCCGCACGCACGCGACGTGCTCGCACTCAACAACCACTGCACGCGACCGCGCCCCACTACGTATCTGTCACACACAATCAGAACTAGCACTAGCACGCAGCGACGAGCACGCACTGGCCGTCGCGCACGCACGCGACTTGCTGGCACTCAACAACCACTGCACGCGACCGCGCCCAACTACGTATCTGTCACACACAATCAGCACTAGCACGCAGCGACGAGCACGCACTGGCTGCCCCGCACGCACGCGACGTGCTCGCACTCAACAACCACTGCACGCGACCGCGCCCCACTACGTATCTGTCACACACAATCAGAACTAGCACTAGCACGCAGCGACGAGCACGCACTGGCCGTCGCGCACGCACGCGACTTGCTGGCACTCAACAACCACTGCACGCGACCGCGCCCCTCTACGTATCTGTCACACACAATCAGCACTAGCACGCAGCGACGAGCACGCACTGGCTGCCCCGCACGCACGCGACGTGCTCGCACTCAACAACCACTGCACGCGACCGCGCCCCACTACGTATCTGTCACACACAATCAGAACTAGCACTAGCACGCAGCGACGAGCACGCACTGGCCGTCGCGCACGCACGCGACTTGCTGGCACTCAACAACCACTGCACGCGACCGCGCCCCACTACGTATCTGTCACACACAATCAGAACTAGCACTAGCACGCAGCGACGAGCACGCACTGGCCGTCGCGCACGCACGCGACTTGCTGGCACTCAACAACCACTGCACGCGACCGCGCCCCTCTACGTATCTGTCACACACAATCAGCACTAGCACGCAGCGACGAGCACGCACTGGCTGCCCCGCACGCACGCGACGTGCTCGCACTCAACAACCACTGCACGCGACCGCGCCCCACTACGTATCTGTCACACACAATCAGAACTAGCACTAGCACGCAGCGACGAGCACGCACTGGCCGTCGCGCACGCACGCGACGTGCTGGCACTCAAAAACTACTCCACGCGACTGCGCCCCACTACGTATCTTTCACACACAATCAGAACTAGCACTAGCACGCAGCGATGAGCACGCACTGGCCGTCGCGCACGCACGCGACGTACTGGCACTCAAAAACTACTGCACGCGACCGCGCCCCACTACGTATCTGTCACACACAATCAGAACTAGCACTAGCACGCAGCGACGAGCACGCACTGGCCGCCCCGCACGCACGCGACGTGCTCGCACTCAACAACCACTGCACGCGACCGCGCCCCACTACGTATCTGTCACACACAATCAGAACTAGCACGAGCATGCACTCAACAACTAGTAATAAACTTACATCTACATGTAATGTGAATAGACAAAGACATACTTTAATTGTGGTAAAAATGATACAAAAGACGGAAAATTAAAAACAATTAATTATTAAAATTAAAAAGAATAGATACGCACTTGTCAGCGACGACGTGTAGCGGCACTTGTCGCCACAGGTCCCGCAACATGAGCGCCATGTAGAACCGACACACCACTAGCGGAGATACAGACTGCGGGAAAGAGAATAATGGTAATAATATGTAATTCCTGGAGCATCACCTATCTAACAGTAAGTTTCTTTGAGATTATCTGTAAAATATCAGTAAACAGTTAAAGAAAGTGCCAATGGAAAATTTACACAAAGAGCTGACATACCATCACATATTATCTCTTAATAAGATGAGGGTATAATTTCATGAAATTATATTCCGGTAAAAAAATAGGAGGCCAAAGTAATCGTGTTATACACAACCTACGCCACTAGTCAAGACAGAGATACCAACATAAAGACTAAACTTTATGTCGTCATATCATACTTACAGTGATAGGTCTTCCGGTCATCATCCGAATGGCGTTGACTTCACTGATACCTAAAGCTTTGGCTGTTTGTATGCCTTCATCGTCCAATTCACAATACTGAAATGTAGACAATTTTTCTAACATGTCTTATTGGATAACTTTTCTTTCAGTTGAAAATGAGTTTAATAGACTGTTTTCTGTAATATGCTGAAGGAACTAAAGCTATTATGTTGTTGATGATGATGAAGAGTTAATTTTACAAAGTGACTTCAATACCCGTTTAGAATTTATAAAAAATAAAATGAACTGTTAAAAGTGTATTGGTACTCACCAGCGAATAGAAGTGTCTATAGTCTGGTCTGATGACGTCATCGAGCGGCGTCACCACGTACAGCACGTGTAGCGGACCCAGCAGTACTAAGCCGCGCGACGCCGTGAGGAGGTCCGACACTAGCTGTCCCATGTCTGATATCGACATGCAACCTGCAATACAAGTGTCTGTACGAGGGTCTGGTGACGTCATCGAGCGGCGTCACCACGTACAGCACGTGTAGCGGACCCAGCAGTACTAAGCCGCGCGACGCCGTGAGGAGGTCCGACACTAGCTGTCCCGTGTCCGATATCGACATACAACCTGCAATACAAGTGTCTGTACGAGGGTCTGATGACGTCATCGAGCGGCGTCACCACGTACAGCACACGTGTAGCGGACCCAGCAGTACAATTGAGTTCAAAATTAAACAAAAATAACTCGAGAGAGTATTCATCACGGTACTCCCCCCCCTGTCAAAGAATATAAAGATACAAAAGAATACCTGGACATTGCAGAGGTCCATGATCGATGGTAACCGCTTAACATCAATTGAATTGTAAACCTAAGTAAACATATCGAATTTAAAAATAAGTGTGAGAAATATTAGTATAATTTAAAACCAACTTACCTTTGATGGCCGCATCTCCAAGTCTGCTCACCACAAATACATTGTCAAATAGTTCATCATCACTCAAATCAACTATTTTTTTATTGCCTTTTTCTTTTATTTCCAAAACACCGGTTTTCGTCAATGATCTAAGCAGTTCTATACATATTGATTTTGTGTCTATAGGTTCACTGAAAAAGTAGTTTAGTTTAAAAATAGACAACATGCTACCCCCCCTTTAAAAAATCTTGAAAAAAAATCTTCGGTAGGTATGTTTTTTGAATCGTTATTTTTCATATCATCGTAAAAAGTCAAATAAGAAATGATCTGGTGCTAGTGTATGTTTTTAATGGTCTACAATTTTTTTGTCTAATCTTTAATAAGTGTGTTATACCTTGAAATTATACCTCCAAATAGATATTTTCCAAAGTAAATAGATTTTAGTAAGTCAAGACCCAGTATAAAGATTTGAGTGTATCGTTCAGTGCTCTATTAAGATGCCTTATGTTATAGACATACGTATGTGTGTGTGTATATGTGTGTTTACCTTTCAGCAGCTTTCGGTACAGCCATGAAAGTGGAGTCCAACAATCGCCTGAGTTCGGTCCCGGTGACTGCGAACTGTAACGCCACTGCACTCAGCAGTAAGCTGTCCAGGGTCGGACGCAGGGCGCTCGACACGGGGGCTAGACCCGCTTCGAGGACGGACTTTAATTGGGACCACTCTTGAGGACTGCAGATTATGATGCTTTCACCTATAAGTTCATAGATCTGTGTGCTACCATGGATACAAATTAGCACTAATGGAGGTAGTTTGGTATATCAAAGGCAACTGAAACATTTCGAGTATAAATTTTAAAAAAAAGACCATATTGTCGTGTCGTTGCGTTTAATCACGCTTTAGTAAACAAACGTCAAAAGTCTATGGCAATAGTGCGGTCAGAATAAAAAGTTAATTTCATATTGTTTACATAATCGTGACATCATCCGGTCCGGTTTCAGCCAAAATTACCGATTGCAATGTGTTTTAATTTATCTCAATTTCTCAAAACCATATCAGTGTTGTAAATCCTTTTCCATCATTATCTGAGGTTCCCACTGACCTGTATCAGACAGTCCGGTCCTACCAGCGCGGCCGGACATCTGTTTATAAGCGGCCACAGTGAGCGGCGCCGCGCCCTGCCTACATCCACGAATAATCACCCGAGCCGCCGGCAAGTTCACACCGGCGGCCAGAGTCGATGTGCAACATATACACGTTATGACACCTGACCTGGACATAGCAGATAGAAAACGATCGATAACAATCTTGACAAGTGTCTAATGCTTGGTGAAAATTCAAGCTTTTTAGTTCCTATTTCAAATTTATTTTATCGTCAACTACCAACTTTCATATTTGTCAGGCGTCACCGTCATTTATTTTATACGTGTGTTGGACGTTGGTTAGCCAATGTGGATTAAGACGATGATACGCGACAATAGGCTTATTAAGATTGTGACCGACACAGACAAAAGAACAAGTAACTGGTCTTAAAGAGGTTTTATTTTTACCTTTTTAGAATCCTGGAACTGTAAAAACAAGTTACTAAGAAATTAAACATTAAAAAAATTATGTCCTTACCTAAAAGCGTGCTCCAGCAAATTTCTTTCTTCACTAGAAAGTCCCGCGTGGTGGTAAGCGATACCACTACCCACTGTGTGTAATAGAACTTTAGATGAGCCCTCAGATTTCAGACTTTCTATTAAAGCTAGCCGTTCTGCTTTACGATCATCTGACTCTCTGCAATCGAAAGCAAGATCTAAAATATGTTAATTCGCTAAGATGTTACACACAGGGCGTATTGAGGTGACTTGGCACGATTTTGGTGTAAAAGGGATAAGTTCACAGGTACTAGTGGAATAGAGAGAAGCATAATGACAACTGAGCAATCATACACAAGCGCCCCAAACAAGACAGGTTAACACTTAAATAGCTACTTATATGTCTACTCCCGCGACACCTCCCCCGCTAACACGCACGCGCCGAGTACTGACCACACACAGATGCAGGTATAACATACGGTTTGTTGACGTCAGCTATCATGTTGGCGACGTTCTCGCAGTTCCCCTGCGTCGCACAGAACACTAGCACCCCTCCCCGCGACACCTCCCCCGCTAACACGCACCGCCGAGTACTGACCACACACAGATGCAGGTATAACATACGGTTTGTTGACGTCAGCTATCATGTTGGCGACGTTCTCGCAGTTCCCCTGCGTCGCACAGAACACTAGCACCCCTCCCCGCGACACCTCCCCCGCTAACACGCACCGCCGAGTACTGACCACACACAGATGCAGGTATAACATACGGTTTGTTGACGTCAGCTATCATGTTGGCGACGTTCTCGCAGTTCCCCTGCGTCGCACAGAACACTAGCACCCCTCCCCGCGACACCTCCCCCGCTAACACGCACGCGCCGAGTACTGACCACACACAGATGCAGGTATAACATACGGTTTGTTGACGTCAGCTATCATGTTGGCGACGTTCTCGCAGTTCCCCTGCGTCGCACAGAACACTAGCACCCCTCCCCGCGACACCTCCCCCGCTAACACGCACCGCCGAGTACTGACCACACACAGATGCAGGTATAACATACGGTTTGTTGACGTCAGCTATCATGTTGGCGACGTTCTCGCAGTTCCCCTGCGTCGCACAGAACACTAGCACCCCCTCCCCGCGACACCTCCCCCGCTAACACGCACGCGCCGAGTACTGACCACACACAGATGCAGGTATAACATACGGTTTGTTGACGTCAGCTATCATGTTGGCGACGTTCTCGCAGTTCCCCTGCGTCGCACAGAACACTAGCACCCCTCCCCGCGACACCTCCCCCGCTAACACGCACCGCCGAGTACTGACCACACACAGATGCAGGTATAACATACGGTTTGTTGACGTCAGCTATCATGTTGGCGACGTTCTCGCAGTTCCCCTGCGTCGCACAGAACACTAGCACCCCTCCCCGCGACACCTCCCCCGCTAACACGCACCGCCGAGTACTGACCACACACAGATGCAGGTATAACATACGGTTTGTTGACGTCAGCTATCATGTTGGCGACGTTCTCGCAGTTCCCCTGCGTCGCACAGAACACTAGCACCCCTCCCCGCGACACCTCCCCCGCTAACACGCACGCGCCGAGTACTGACCACACACAGATGCAGGTATAACATACGGTTTGTTGACGTCAGCTATCATGTTGGCGACGTTCTCGCAGTTCCCCTGCGTCGCACAGAACACTAGCACCCCTCCCCGCGCCACCTCCCCCGCTAACACGCACCGCCGAGTACTGACCACACACAGATGCAGGTATAACATACGGTTTGTTGACGTCAGCTATCATGTTGGCGACGTTCTCGCAGTTCCCCTGCGTCGCACAGAACACTAGCACCCCTCCCCGCGCCACCTCCCCCGCTAACACGCACCGCCGAGTACTGACCACACACAGATGCAGGTATAACATACGGTTTGTTGACGTCAGCTATCATGTTGGCGACGTTCTCGCAGTTCCCCTGCGTCGCACAGAACACTAGCACCCCTCCCCGCGCCACCTCCCCCGCTAACACGCACCGCCGAGTACTGACCACACACAGATGCAGGTATAACATACGGTTTGTTGACGTCAGCTATCATGTTGGCGACGTTCTCGCAGTTCCCCTGCGTCGCACAGAACACTAGCACCCCTCCCCGCGACACCTCCCCCGCTAACACGCACCGCCGAGTACTGACCACACACAGATGCAGGTATAACATACGGTTTGTTGACGTCAGCTATCATGTTGGCGACGTTCTCGCAGTTCCCCTGCGTCGCACAGAACACTAGCACCCCTCCCCGCGACACCTCCCCCGCTAACACGCACCGCCGAGTACTGACCACACACAGATGCAGGTATAACATACGGTTTGTTGACGTCAGCTATCATGTTGGCGACGTTCTCGCAGTTCCCCTGCGTCGCACAGAACACTAGCACCCCTCCCCGCGACACCTCCCCCGCTAACACGCACGCGCCGAGTACTGACCACACACAGATGCAGGTATAACATACGGTTTGTTGACGTCAGCTATCATGTTGGCGACGTTCTCGCAGTTCCCCTGCGTCGCACAGAACACTAGCACCCCTCCCCGCGCCACCTCCCCCGCTAACACGCACCGCCGAGTACTGACCACACACAGATGCAGGTATAACATACGGTTTGTTGACGTCAGCTATCATGTTGGCGACGTTCTCGCAGTTCCCCTGCGTCGCACAGAACACTAGCACCCCTCCCCGCGCCACCTCCCCCGCTAACACGCACCGCCGAGTACTGACCACACACAGATGCAGGTATAACATACGGTTTGTTGACGTCAGCTATCATGTTGGCGACGTTCTCGCAGTTCCCCTGCGTCGCACAGAACACTAGCACCCCTCCCCGCGACACCTCCCCCGCTAACACGCACCGCCGAGTACTGACCACACACAGATGCAGGTATAACATACGGTTTGTTGACGTCAGCTATCATGTTGGCGACGTTCTCGCAGTTCCCCTGCGTCGCACAGAACACTAGCACCCCTCCCCGCGACACCTCCCCCGCTAACACGCACGCGCCGAGTACTGACCACACACAGATGCAGGTATAACATACGGTTTGTTGACGTCAGCTATCATGTTGGCGACGTTCTCGCAGTTCCCCTGCGTCGCACAGAACACTAGCACCCCTCCCCGCGCCACCTCCCCCGCTAACACGCACACGCCGTCCGGGTCGCGGCGACGAACACTCTCCGAGTACTGTTTCAAAACAAATGAGAATATTCTAAATGTTATCATAGGGCTTAGGGTATGCAGTGCATAGTTTTCTCCTATGAACTGCACGCCACTGTCTGCAACTTTAACACGTTCATCGACATTGTCGGTAATGTGGGGCGATGAACTATCCTTCTTCGTACAATTCACAACCAACAGTTTAAAATCAGTTATTCTTAAAGAAAGTTAAAGTTATTAAATAAAAAGTAAGACACGTCAGCACTCACATTAAACTCCAGCTCTCTATCAGGCACCAACTCCAGGCCGTGTTCCGATGACGTCATCCGATACAACATGGCCCCCAGTTTGACGTACTCCAACAACTGTACGGGCCGGAAGTGACGTTCGTACACTTCCGCTTTCAAAAACATGGCCACCTCGTTCAGGTTTCCAATGGTGGCGCTCATACCTACTATTTGTATGTTTTCTGTAATTAAAAAAATATTTTATGAAATAGTGTAAATTCCTAAATATTTGAATTGTTCAATTAATGTTTCTGTAATTTAATTTTATATCACTTTTTTATTTAACTTGGTACAATTTAATTAGAAAGTCGAAAATTAATATCAGTAAATTAATTGCAAGATTTGCAAGGCAACTTACGATTAACAAAAATAACGGTGGTAAGCAACGTTTCAAGAGTACCACCGCGACCCTTTTCTCCAATAAGATGGAGCTCGTCAACCTGAAAGAGTATTATTAAAACTAATCATAATAATATTATAAAGGCGAAAGTTTATATGTATGGATGTATGGATGTGTGTATGTATGGATGTATGTTTGTTACTCTTTCACGTAAAAACTACTGAATGGATTTGAATGAAACTTTACCACAATATAGCTTATACATCAGAATAACACATAGGCTACAATTTTTGAACCCCTTTGTAACGCAGACGAAGTTGCGCGGGTCACCTAGTCTAATATATAAAATTCTCGTGTCACGGTGTTCGAACTTGAACTCCTCCGAAACGGCTTGACCGATTTTGTTGAAATTTTTTGTGCTTCTCCGGTATCTATGAGAATCGGCCAACATCTATTTTTCATCCCCCTAAATGTTAGGGGTCCACCCCTAATTTTTTTTTATTTTTTCGACGCAGACGAAGTTGCGTGGGGCAGCTAGTAATTTTATATTTTCAAGTATTAAATAACATAAGACAAAAGTTTCCAATGATTCTTCTTTATTTAAATAATGATAAGTCTATACAGGGTGGATCTGTAACTTTGGACAATCTGACGTGGGGTGAATGACCTGTCGAAATAAAACTTAGCACCATTTTTATTTTTTGGATCGGTAATTTTTTTTTCTGATATTGTATGGAAAACGTACGACTATCGTTGCGGACTTCCATAGTATGATGACATTTTTTTTTATCCAATTCCTAAAATAAAAGCGGTTGTAAGTTGTATTTCAACAGGTCATTCACCCCACATCAGATTGTCCAAAGTTACAGATCCACCCTGTATTTCTTTTTAAGGAAGGCTTTCAATAAAAGGAATATCTCAAAAACAAACTCTTCAACATTTTAAATTAGTATAAATAGAGAATTAAACATACCACAATAAGTCCAAGCTCGTCCAATCTTTGCAGTTCAATTAAACTTCTAACAAGGGCCAAACCCTTCTCAATAGTTGCAATATATATGGTGTTCTTTTTGCGACGTTTCTTCGGCGGTATACAACCTTTCCCACCTGCGTACTCCTCTATTAAGAAATCTAGTTGAACGGCAAAAGGTGATAGAGCCCAAATCTAGAATCCAATGAGATAAATAACTGATTTGGATATTAATAATTGATTAGTAACATTGTTTTTACAACATTTTAATAATATTTTTGGAACGAAGTTCCTTATTGCGCGTTGTGAAAGAGGGCTAGACGGAAAAAATTCTTACGAAAAAGTTGTCACGATACTTTTTTTGTTTTAGATGATTATCGCTAGATGGCGCTGTGATCAATTTTTTTTTAAACAATTCCTTATTTTGTTTTATATGATTAATGCTAGATGGCGCTGTGATCAAAATATTTTAAAACACGTTCCTTATGGCGCGTTACGAAAGGATATATTTTTTATGAGATACATTTTAATCGAAAGCAACTTCGTTCCATCCGGGTGTCCCTTGTCACCTCTCAAGTTTTTTTTGTTTTGTTTTCATTTGTGTTGGTGCCTAACTTCACTTCAAGCTATTGCAATGGTTTTTGCAAGTGTGATTTAATGAAAAAGATGTAACAATTATTAAAAAATTAAATATTATTTTTCAGAAAATCCTTTTCAGAAGGCGAAGGAATGTGTAAAATACTTAAAACAACATCCTAAAACTGATGATTCACAAACTAAACAAAAGTTTTTATTTATTAAGAATAACTTACAAGATTACACTCAAGAAGAGCACTTAAAGGTATTAATAGAATAGAATATAAACTCTTTATTGAACACCACAAAAGACACAAAAGAAAATACTTCAAAATAAATAAAAGCAAAATTAACTTAACAATTAATACCTTACCTTCTCTTGTACGATAGCAACATAAGGCAAAATAAACAATACATTCTTCTTCCGATTGATCACCTCTCTCATCATCAGAACCTCGGCCACTAGGGTTTTACCTCCACTTGTTGGTAAGGCATAGATCAAGTTTCTTCTTTGTTCTATTGCATCTAGATTCAGGCATTCTTCTTGCCAGTCTAAAGATCAGAGATTATTGAACCTATTTATTTTATTTAGATTAAAAGAAAATTTGCAACATCTTGTTACAAATCAAATCAAATCAAAAAACATTTATTCTGAGCTATTAATAAATAAAAACTTATATCTACAACTTAAACTTAATACAAAAAATGCCCAAAAACGGTTTCCGGCTCAGCAATACCGCAGTAGCCATAAAATGACGACATTGCAACGCTGTTCTTCCGCCGGCACCAGACGTACACGTTGGTACTGTGCTAACCAGCGCACATACATTATATATACTTATTAACATTACGTACAGACTTATAAGGTAAGTAATTATTATTACACTAACAAGAACAAAAATGAAAACAAAAAAGAAAATCACAATAACAAAAATGCTTACTTGAGCAAAACAAAAAAGTAAAATAAATAATAATAAAAACTTATAGTAATACCAATATTGGCTTTAGACACGAAAATTAACAATATGCAGAAATATTTTGTTTGAAAATTTGACATGTCAATATGCACTTTTTTATCCCTTTAAAGCTAAACAAGCATTTCACCCACTTGATGGTAAAGTGGTCACCATCATTCATTAGACTCTGTTATGTCAGGTTTAGCGATAGACTACATACTTTATTTTATTTTTATTACATGATTTAATGAAATACTTACCATAAAATTTATCAATCTTCCTAAATGTTTTAAACAGTCCTTTAGCTGTTATGGGGAGTCCATAATAACCTTCCTTATTTGATCTGTTACAATTAAATTTATCTACATTTGGTTTAGAATTTACATTCTTATCAACTAGATTTTTTATATTTACTTCTTCAAAGATACTATTTTCTTTAATATCTAGTAGGAACGAGTCTTTGGTTTCAAATAAGCTCGATCTATTCTTTTTCTCAGTGTCAAAATTACTGATTGTATGATTAACCTCATCAAAATACTGTTCTATATCATTCTCATAATCAATATTGCTCTTATTAAGATTATGATCAATTTCTTTGCTAAAACTAAGTGATTTGCTTTCTAAAATAGGTGAATTAGGCTTAAATTGCTTCGTTGATTTATTTGATACATCATCTAGATTAGTATTAACTCGATTTTCATAAGTTTTCGTGATTATTTTCCCTTCGTTTTGATTGGTATTTTCTAGTAAAGAACAAAACATTTCGTCAGATATATTCTCGATTTCTTGCTGGACTATGTGACTTAAGTTTTTACTGTTTACACTAGAAACTAGAGAGTCCCAATTACTAATGTTATTCAGGGCTAAATTGTCCATAATTCCAGGAGAACATGGTATTTCACTGCAGGAAGTATTTCCTGATTCACTTAAATATTCCACTTGGTTGCACGGTAGACGAGGCGACTCACAGTCTCTTACAGTGTCAGACTCTTCTTCTCCAGCTTCTGGAATAGGATCTCCACGGGAAGAGCTTTGTATAAATAGTTTTAATTTTGAACTCTTTCGCCGGAGTGAGATTCGACGCCGCTTAGGTGTTGAAGTATTTTCCATGTTTCGTTTATGTTTTGAATTCATTTTTTAAACTAATTAATAACGTATAATCATGTATATGATAAATCTTTAAACGAAATCTTATTTTTTATTAAAATTGGAAGAATTTGTTTGTAAACAATCTAACATAACCTTACTTTTCCTGTTTCAACTAGTGACGTGCAATACGCCAATTCCATCTATAATCGATTGCTCATTCAAAAATCGATTTGATCGATTTCCAGTGGTAACCGAGTTTATCAAACGAATTTATAACTTGAAAAGCATTATTTGTCTGAAGTTTCATTCGTTTTTTGCTATTAATTAATCTGATGACTAAGCGTCCCAAAGTAAGTAGGACTTTTTTTTTTTATTGCATGATAGATAAACGAGCCTACGGCCCACTTGATGGTGATGATGCCTCCAAACACTATTTTTTGGATTTGTATCCTGTTACTTCTAGGCCCCATTTATCAAAATCACTTAAACCACTAAGTACTTATAAAAGGTACTCTCTCCATAGCTTTGTGGGATTAGGAACCAAGGAAACACAAGTTTCAAGTCTATTAAAAATCACAGCCATCATCAGATTTCAAAATTATTTATTTCCATAGAATCAGTGACAATTGGTCAAGGTCACACATTCATTTGTTTCTATTACACGATAAGTCCCAGGCTTGCACCAGCAGTCGCATGAGTGTTTAGGGTACGCGTGAGAGCTTCTTGCAGCACATGTCGGCTCCAGACCACAGTTCGGACCTGGGTTATACTCGTCATCACGGCATTTCTCTGTATAAACAATTTCATAAGTTAAAATACAAAGTTAACTAGTTGACCTGCGCAATTTCGTCTGCGTTACAAAGGGGTTCAAACAGTACTCGCAATGAGGTCGCGTTATTATTTGCGCGGCCCGAAGTGCAGCC
The DNA here is from genome assembly GCA_030269945.2 of Trilocha varians. Classification (NCBI taxonomy): domain Eukaryota; kingdom Metazoa; phylum Arthropoda; class Insecta; order Lepidoptera; family Bombycidae; genus Trilocha; species Trilocha varians. Next base: position 941,013 of record AP028265.1, read on the forward strand.
ATATATTCATTGCGTTTTATATTCGTGATAACTTCTAAACGAAAAGTCAAATTACTTCTACATTAATACTCTTGATAACATAATACTTAATTTGGATAAGAATTAATATAACCATACTCATTTAACGTTAAATTCAATCTTGGGAAGAAATACTATATTTCATAATCATAAAAACGGTTATTGTGACTAAACTATTATAGTTAGATATATGCTCTCGCGGCCTTTTTTTGGTATTACTAAGATCTAAAAACCCGTGGTACATCATTTTGTTCTATTGTTAATAGTTTTTGCAGCGTACGCATAAATAGGTTTTCGATTTTTCACCTTGTGTTACATATTCGATATTTTCATACGGATCCCTAATTTTTTTCAAAATAAAATATAACCTATAACCTTCCTCGATAAACCAACTTTCCAACACTGAATTTTTAAAGAGTTGAGTAAGTTCCTAAGATTAGCGCGTTCAAACAAACAAACTCTTCAGCTTTATAATATCAGTATAGAAGTATAGATAGGGGTCATTGTTTCTAAGAATAAGGTCCTTGGGGTCAACACAAGACTAGCATCACTAATTGTTAAGGAAAATAATAACATTTATATTCGTACATAAATAAGAATAAGGTTTTTAGTTAGATTGCCAGTGAAATTGAAATAGTTAAGCATTAAAGCTCGTGAATATAATATTATGATTCGCATTATCAAATGAGCTTAAGTGTGATGATGTTATGAATATGTAGGTACCTACTTACTTACATTGTCTCTACGCCCTTATGTGCAATATGAATATCATGTGGATGACCTGTGATAATGTGTGTATCGCAGAACTTGGACTCCTTGTATCCATGAACTTTATAACACCGCCAATAAGTCAATTTACAGACTAGTTTTATAGCTTTACCATTTTAGCTTCATATCCCTCGTATCAGCTTCCGTCGGATTGTCAGCCATAGTCCCTCTTTCCATAGTTCAGCCATATGTAGGTGTAGTAGTACATAACACTAACAAATTATGTATATTGTAGTCCTACTCGACCAACTAGTCGATAATGTGACAACTCACTTTTTTTGTTGACGTGCAGCAACTTTGCACTCAGACAATAGATTGAAAACGACGAAACGACCCATCTTCAACTTCTCTTAATCCATGAACCACTGTTAATCTGAGGACTACACTGTATTATACTAGCCTGTTAGTGGCGCAACCACTACTTGAATATATTCTCCGACGCGCAGCACACCGGAATGACCTCCATTTTGAACATCTCGCTTGATTCGCATACTGTGCATCTGCTTTTCTGTATGTTAGACTATAGTTTAATACATCTGCCACTGTACTTATATGAGAACGTGGACTCATGTTCTATAGATAATGAAAGTACTGTGATGTATGAATGAATAAAGCTCAGTATGTAGCTGAAATCTTGAGACAAAGAGAATTTTTATAACCGTAATCCCAAAGAAGCTAAATGAAACCTCTCCGATTAGATAGTAATGGTTACTCTAATGGCGAAAAGATAGTCCACCAATAAATAAAATGATCAAAGACTTACCCTCAGAAGTGACTAACGCAAAAACAGCGAACAAAAACAACAAAATAAATAACCTCATCGTTACGCTTGATATAACTTGCATGTGTGAATATCAACTTGGATGCACTCTTTATATATTCTTGGGTCGAGACAGGTCACTCGTATCAAACGGTCGTTTTGTTTGCATACAAACATGTAGATAAACTAGTTTTAAATACCTATTGAACGCTTATAAGCAACGACAAACAAAATTGTATAATACACTACTTGGTCTAAAATATAATTGAGAGAAAAACTGATGATTAGCAAGTTTAGTTTTCTTACATAAAATAAAAGGGAACTGACAAATTATAATCTTCCCTATAAATTAATAAAGCAGCTACCAAACCAATATCTATTAATTAACGGGAATACCATTTGTTTCCCTCATTCTATAGCGTTAACATAGAATTAAGGATATTTACTGTCATTTCAAAATTTGGTTTGATTATTAAAAACCAACATAAAAATAACCTGATCATAATTTCGATACTTCGATTTTTAATCGGAAATAAATCGCCCATCACAAGAAGTAGGCGTCATTCGGCACACAAAATTCGTTTAGAAATTTTAGCCATTCATAAAAATAACTTTCGTTCCGTTAAAAAACTTAAGATCCTGGATTTCATGTAACAGTAAAGTGCTAGTCAAGTAAAACGAGCCTAAACACGATGAGTTTGTTTGTTTATTATAGGAGTTCTTATGGCCAACTTTAAACTGCATCAAAGCTGATCTCATGAGGCACTCATATAGGTACATAGGTTTGCAAAAGCTCAGCTCAGTCGGAAACTGGGATTGATCAAATCTAAGTTGTTAGATCCCAACTGAACTTACATAGTTAGAGTCAGTACAAAACGCTCCGTATACAGAATTCATCTGATTTTTGTTTAAAGTTTTAATAAATAAAATTGAGGAAAATACGTTTCTGAAATTATTGAAGATAAAACCAAGGCCAAGTTTCCATTTAGCAGTCATTAAATTATAGCCAAATGGAAACGTAAACACGAAACAAATGGTAATGTCCCTAGGATGACATTTATAATGAAATCATTAGCTAAAGTCACTTGAAGGTGTCGCGACGGGAAAGTGTGCCGCAATGCGTAACGCGTCGCGCCACCCCGCATAACCCCGAGCTGGGTTCTGGCCTCAGCCAGGGTTCGGACGCTAAGTGTGAGCGGTTGGAGGTTTTAGTGAGGTTCAAATCCCACATAAAACAAAAAAAAAAGCTAAAGTCACTTACGTATCGTAACTCGTTAACATTCGTGATCAAACATATTATGAACAAATACAGATCGATCCGTTTAAGAATAATGTAAACATAGGTCATATATACCAATCATGTAATAGTAGATCGATGAATGTAATGTAATTTTGCTATAATTTTAAGGTATTTTTCGCACAATGTTTTCTTATAACATTATTAGCAAGTAATGATTACCAAACATTTTTTTAAAATTAGATTGACAGGCACCTACAGGCCCACTGGATTCAAAACCATAATCCACCATCCTACACGGAAGGCGAACCGTCTAATCACATACAAAATTTTAAAACCATCATGTCTACTAGAACCTACGTATATGGTTCCCTTCAATATGATCTAGAAAATGTAGAAGTTTACTGCACTCCCAATACATGTACATTATTTACTTCAAATGTTAATGCTCCATTCAGTGCTACAGCTCGTCCTTTAAAGAGGCCCGTAGTATGATACTCATAATGCTTTTAGTATGTCTACATGCACACCGATCATTAATTCGAAAAAATGTAGGTAACATGGCAAAACGTGAAGAAACTTCCTACAAGGACCTAGTTAAGGCGTCGGGAAGTCACTGGATGTAAACAGCGCGTGATCGGTCCTTATGGCGGAATTAGGAGGAAAGGAGAATCCACTAGTAGATGTGGGGTGCTGATGATGATGATTGTAATTCTTATCACGATTAATGCTTAAAATTAAAGAAACGAATTGCAATCAACAGGTATGCAATCTGAGCGATAATCAAAGGTTTTTCCTCATAGCACAGTGGGCATTGCACCGACAGGTGACGCGTCTTCAGGCGACCGCTTCACCGGGTGCCTTCAAGAAATCGGAGCTGCCCGTAATCGTCAGCACAAAAATGACTGGCTCTAAATATAGTGGATAGGTAGCGGGGTGCGGGGGGCAGCGCGCGCGGTGCACATCGCCGCCCGCCGCCGGTCAGAGCCGCCCCGGTCGCCGCGGACTCCACATTCCAACGTCGCTGTGCTGCCGGTCCAAGAACCAGTGCCGAGTGACTGAGTGACCGTCTTCTACCCGTGCGACGTAAGTGCCGTGCCGTAAGTGCAGTGCTAGTGCCCGGGTAAAGTGTGTACGTGATCAGCTGGAGGCTTCGACGAGCCGAGCTAAAAATACGCGCGGACGATGCGCGCGCGCCTTGTATAGCGCGGATTACGTTACCGAACTCTACTCCTATTACCGCCGCGTACACGTGAATCAGGAAAGGCCCGATGCTTGTGAACATACATTATCGATACACTACACACTATACCCGTTTACAGACTAACAAACAAATTTGAAACTTACTAACTGATTTAAAAATTTTGGAAAAACAAAGTTAAGACCAGATTAAGGTATATGCTTTAAACTTCACTAGGAAGTTACTCTAGAGTCTAAATTACTTCTTGATAAAGAGTAAATTATTAACTACAAAATACACTGAACAATCGATAAAATGGTAAACAGTACATTTATCTGATAGGAAAATCACAAAAAAGTACAATATTCAGAAACGTGTGCAAAAGGACTAAGACATTCTGAAAACTAAGTTTTAAAATAAGTTGTTCACATGTTTTTCAAGTTGGTTACAGATAAAAAATGAACTTGAATACTTATTACGCCTTAAATCAATATTGGCATGATCATAATATAAATCTATCATCAAGATACATAAATTTTAAATCAGTCAATAATAAACATTGTCTACTTTTAAAGTAACCGATTTTGGCAATACAAAATATGAAAATAATTTTCGGGAAAAAAAAATCTTAAAGGAAAAATTCTTAAAGATAGGTCGTAGGTAGCCGCCCTTCAGTGTCCTTTGACATCACAGAGGTCCACGAGCAACAGTAACCACTTATGATCAGGTGAACTGTGGGCTCGTCTGCATACTTGGCAATAAAAATATTTTGAAAGTGAATTAATAAAATGAGGACATATTACGTGAAACGTGGTTAACGACAGGGAAGTGAGGTTTATTTTAAGGAATGCCTTGACCTAATTGCGATTACTACATTGCAGCAATCACATAGTCCGTTATAAAATTACAATGTGAACTCAATATACTCAAAATAAACTTTAGTTTTTGGAATGAAGAACATCAAAGAGACTAATTAGAATTGAAGAATTCTTTTAGATTTTTACTCGTTGCTTAGTGCTAAGACTTAGCATCAGACTCATGTTATGAAATGAAATAGTTTTATTTTCAAAATAAATGAAGAATCATACTTGTTGATTGATAAAGTTATTAGACTACTTAAGTTTGTACTTCTTGGTTCTAGAAGCGATGATTTAAAGTTTTCTTTACATTCATTAAGGTCTATGATAAAACTTTTTCGAACTAAAAAAATCGAATATTTGTTTGCGTTACCACGATGTTTTCATTAGTAAAGAATAATTTAATTTATACACCGGATAACAGTTTCAATCTTCAAACTTCGCACGCCAACCTAACCTTGGAATTTCACTGAGCCCACGTCCAAAAAACTCTTACTGAAAACTTTTAAATCGCAGCTTCGAAATACGAATAGCATGCAACCGGTCGAGTCGGCGACGGTTTCCAATTTTACACAGTTGAAACGTTGCCAACACGCCTCGAGCCCGTAGGTGTGCTTAATGGCGAGAAAGATAAAACCTCTAAAAATAAAAACGGATTTCATAAACAATAAGCACGTTTTGCGACCGCCCACGCACACATACATCGCGGATTTATGTCACTTGCGTCAACTAGGCAACGATATTTTTTACTAGGTGAACTACAATGAATATTATACTTTAGGCTATGGTTTTAGGAACCATTATGGACTAGCGTAGAGTATTTTGTGGGTAAACCAGTATATTGGAAAATATTCTAAAAATCATTCGAAGATATGTGAAGTCCCCATCAACATTGGGGTCGCGTGAACTATGCCTGATCTCTCTTCTGAGGGGATCTGAGACCAGCAGTGCAGTAATGGGTTGTTACAGTACAGTAGAAAGTACAAGCACCAATTAATGTTAAAATACTAGAGAATATATCCTGTTTGAGAAGTTCCTGATTTTTGATTGTTTTCTTGATAGACAAGTTTCATAACAGATATAAAGTTTATTTTGAGTTTCAAATGCAATTATAAATTTTATTTTGTTTATAAACAATGGTCAACAAGGGAAAATCTTCACATTAGAAATGTTAGCCTTAGTAGATATCAAACAAATTGAAAGCAACAGTCAACAAACATCAACATCTGTAACAACCCATTACTGCCCACTGCCGAGCTCAGGTCTCCTCCGAAGAGGGGCAACATCGACATACGATGGTATACAATTTAAGATAGGCTAAAACAATAATCAATATGCTGCATAAAACTCAATGAATGCTTGGAAATAATAAGAGCCGGTTAAAATAATAGGTAATTGCGACAGAACATGGACATAAATCATAGATCGTAAATAATGACAAATTAAAACGAGTAGACCCAAAAGGTGTTACAATAAGAAAAAACATTTTTTTACATAGAATTATTATAATTTTTAATTCTGTTGAGCCTGAAGGCGTTACAATTACAACACATTGCAATGTATCGATGCAATGTTATTGTTTGAACTGATAAACATTGATGACGAAATAAAAATGTCGCTAGGTGAATGATAACACCGAACTTGTTACCATAAGCAATGATTTGATTTCCAAAAGACATTTCATTAAATTAGTGAAAAATATAAGAATGCTTCTAAAAGAAACAAAATCATAAATACACAACAACACTGATCACTCGAACACTTTTGTAATCTTATGATTATTTCGTAATAAACAGAAAAAAAAGACAGATAAAAGACATTTTATCTCACCGACGCGTAACAAATAAAAGCTTGAAATTTTCTTTGATCATCGGGACGTTATGACCATTTCCATAGGATTCTATGCGTGACGAAACCAATCGGCACGCCTCATGAGATCTTAATTATGTTGCTTCATTGATGCTCTAATACAAAATTTACTTTCCAGACCAATAAACAACCAACATGTCTGACGAAGAGGAATACTCGTGAGTATACACATAATCACACACGCTTTCATAAAAACGGATGAGTACATTTAGAACACAAACATAAACACTTTTCACGACCCTTTTAAACCATCCGAATGTTGCTAACCGAACGATAGCGTTTCCCCTGTATTTAACGTATGCATTGTGTTTCATGAGCAGTGGCTCCGAGGAGGAGGAAGTAGAAGAAGAAGTCCCGGAGACGTAAGTATACCGACGGACTCTCAAGCGCCCGTCTTCTGCTCTCCCAGTATTAGTTCTCTTTAGATCTTGTTTGATTTTTTTGGACACTTCAGCTTTTCTGGGCCTTGACTTTGCCTTGGCAACCAGTAATCTTTTCCGAAATTTCAAGTTGTTAGAAAACGCAATTACCCTACAATCTGTATAAACAACGCCGCAAACTTTTTGAGGCATGGCTGAAAGGTTTTTGCTCCCAGTTTTGTTTCGACTCCCGACTCTTGGGCTTTTTGCACGCCCTCACCAAATCCTATTCTCTCTTTTGTTGCAGGAAGTAAGTGGCGTGCCATTTTGGTTGTTCCGGCACTCGCTTGGCTGGTTTAGGCTAAGTTTAGTGGCAATCTTAACGCTTCTGCGCTTACTACTCGATTTGCTTTCGTTGCTTCCAGATATTCACCTTAAGATAGGGGCTGCAGTTCGCAAAACCTGCTTCCTAACACCTAAGTCTTTCGTTTAACTTCATCATATTACGTTTGTGGAGAAATAATGAATAAAACACAACCGGCAGGTAAAATTCATTCATTGTCATTTCACGCGTGTTTTAAGTTTTGTTATGGTTTGTGAACGTTTGCGTTAAACCCGTAAGCTTCATATTATTCGTTGGTTATTTCTTATCAAACATGTGACAAATTCTAATGAAATGTATTTTTTTCTTTCAATCGTGGCTGTCGTCGTTACTATGTGAAGACCCGCTCCTAAGCAAGAGTGAGTATATTTTGTTCCTTATTCTAGTTTAGAGGCTTTGCTTTTAGCCCACAATGGTTCACCTCACGAATTTGGTTGATTGGCATTTGAATTAACTTCGGTGTTCCGACACCTTGAGGTTTGAAGCTTCGGCGAAACAAAATTTTCATTAAACGAAAAAATTTGGAAACATCTTACAATGGCTTATAACGCAGTGTTTGTTAGTATGCGCAAAATAATTTGTGTCACCGCTTAATATGACGAAGACAAGGAATTTTGCGTAAAGTAGGTAAATGTTGAGACAAGTAGAGGCTGATTGATGTTTTCTGTTTCTAGGAGTAGACCGTCGATCGCGTAAGTTGCACCGCTCTCTGTGGTGTCACTAACTATAGATAATCCTATCATTAACCGTGGATAGGACGCGGGCGCAGATTACGTTCAACACATTCCTCGTTTATCGGCCCAAATAAAAATGTAACGGTTTAGTTGTGTAGCCGACTGGGATGTCTATTTATACCGCCCGGCCGCCGATCTATTTTAGTGTTCGGTAGAGCGCTGCGCTCGCGTCTCTTCGCACGAAATCAACATGTCTACTGGTGGGATGATGCACGAATTCCATCAGCGGATACATGGTTTAACGCATGATATTTATTAGTTTTATTACACACCAATATCCGCATGTAAAACCTTGTAATATAAGAAATAATAAATGTTATAATAATTATTTGTATCCGTCCGTACCATGTCGACTATTGTTGTTCATTATGTGGGCCCCGAATTCATTGACACAAAAATCAAATGACACATTCTTTTAACTACAGTAGCCATAGGTTACACATACGTCGGTTCCATACAGGTACATTATGCAGTATCGAGTCTAATGAGATCGATGTTAACAGTAATCATGTCGATGAGCTAAAATTTAACAGTTGTACAGTCACACGTAGCTGCTTAGTCGCTTCTGTAAGAGCGCAAGCAGCCAACACAACCTAACTAGTATAATCAACTCAGTCGCCGTAACTATATGTATTGTCACAGTAATATCGACGGATTTCTAACATTTACATTTACACGTTCAATTATGTATATTAATGAGATTTTTCGCTATTTTCAGGGGTGAGGGAGATCCAGAATTCATTAAGGTGAGACATTTTTCTTACCTACTTCATGATCCAAATTGTCTTTAAATATAAACTAGACTGGTTAGACTAATATTCTTGTACATTTGCAGCGTCAAGACCAGAAGCGGTCGGACCTGGATGAACAGTTAAAGGAATACATCAACGAATGGCGCAAACAGCGAGCCAAGGAGGAGGATGAGCTCAAACGTCTCAAAGAAAAGCAGGCCAAGCGCAAGGTAACAATACTTCATTGAACATTAAACAAAATAATATTATGTAGTCATAGAGATGAAGTAAATTTTCTCAAAGGATTCTCCAATAACGATCATAAAACTCTACTGATTATCATTATTTGACAGGTATCTCGCGCTGAGGAAGAGAAACGCCTCGCCCAAAAGAAGAAGGAAGAAGAAGAAAGGAGAGTGCGCGAAATCGAAGAGAAGAAACAGCGCGACATCGAGGAGAAGAGGCAGAGGCTCGAGGAGGCCGAGAAGAAGCGCCAGGCCATGCTGCAGGCCATGAAGGACGCCAGCAAGACCGGACCCAACTTCACCATTCAGAAGAAGAGCGATAACGTGAGAACCTTTTTTTATACTTTCTAACCCACTTGATTTAGCGAATTCAACTTTTACAACCATCACCTTCTTTTGTTTTAATACATTTTCTAGCTTAGTACTTTTTTAATGTTAGCAGAGATGCCAAAATCTTTTACCGCACAGTGTAATTTTCATAGCAAACTTCTTACTTTCTTCTTGTACAATTGCATGATGTACAAAATCAAAAGTAGGTAAAACCTATCATATGTTAACAGTTCGGTTTGAGCAACGCTCAACTGGAGCGCAACAAGACCAAGGAGCAGCTCGAGGAGGAGAAGAAGATCTCCCTCTCCATCCGCATCAAGCCGCTCACCATCGAGGGACTCTCCGTGGACAAGCTCAGACAGAAGGCGCAGGAGCTCTGGGAGTGCATCGTCAAACTCGAGACCGAGAAGTACGATCTCGAGGAGAGGCAGAAGAGACAGGACTACGACGTGAGTATTATACGACATTTACAGTTACAGTGGGGGACTGGGAAGGAAGGGGTTTAGAAACTTCTAAATTCATATTCCAAATTTTAAGTAATTCATACTTCTCTAATAAAAATGTTTGATTGCAATGTAAAATTTGATTGTATCGTAGTGATATATTTTTTATGTGAATCACGCTGACATAAGTTAATAACGACCCGCCCCACTCCTCTGAACGAGTTTTTTTTTGTTTTTTTTTTTTGTGCGAATGGTTCTAATGTAATGAATGATTTATTTTAACAGTTAAAAGAGCTCAAAGAAAGACAAAAGCAGCAGCTGAGGCACAAAGCTCTCAAGAAGGGTCTCGACCCAGAGGCACTCACAGGCAAGCACCCGGTAAGACAAAATCACATAGAAATTCTTCAATCTCATTTAGTTAGGACATTTCAATAACAAACTGTTTTATTTTCAGCCCAAAATCCAAGTAGCGTCCAAATACGAAAGGCGTGTCGACACACGATCCTACGACGACAAAAAGAAGCTGTTCGAGGGTGTAAGTATACAAACAACGTGAAACTAACCATGATTAGATCATAGACATCAACTGGTCACATAACCTATTACTGTATGGGTTTAAAACTTATTAAGAACACTCCGAAATCGACTTGTCGCAATAGTCGGCCTACGAAAGCTGATTATAATTAGCTATTTAGGTAACAACATTTTTTGGAACTTTGTGAGATCTGTAGTTGTTTCCGATAGTAAAAAATACTAGCAATTAAATTAGAAATCCCTAAAGAATTACCAACACTTCAAGTTCCATAGACATCTGAATATATCGGACCAACTAGAAACACATTATCAGACTATTACAACATCAATTTAAACGCAGGGCCTCGATGCACAAAACTCAGAGGTTATGGATAAAATGTGGAAAGAGAAGATGGACGAATTTATGAAACGAACCAAAAGTAAGATGACATGTGACGACAGTAGTTTGTACCTATCCTATTGTGGCATGTCATTAGCATGACCCTAATTGTCTTCTACCCGAAGGTCATATGTTATAAGACCCTTATGTTTTAGTCCTATTGTTTTGACCCTCATGTTGCCCGTTCCTTAGGACCTAGAAAAACTGAACAAGGACTTCCTGGAGAAGGTCTGGCAGGAGAGGGCCGACCAATTCGGCGGCAGACAGAAGGGTAAGTACAATCCTAACAGTCCCATGTGTCTCATATTTTACATGGAAAATTCCCTCCGGCAAAGTTATCGCGATAAATTCGTTAATAACATCTTTCGTTATCGCACGAATGTTAATAGCATCACTCTCTTTGTTCGGAATGTTTTCGAGTCCCACTGGAATGTTTTATCTGTTGTAAAAGTTAATGAATTGTTTTGTCTAGAGTATCGAATAACTTTTGGCAGCTAGTCTAAAAACATTGTCGGATTGGCAGCTGTGCCATTCATTAGAAATGAATTTGTTTTGACGACTTTCGAAGCCAATAGTGTTTTTAGAAAATGAGTGATCTTGACATTCAGATTTCTAATATTAAGTTTATTGAATGGTTTAGGATTTGCAAGGTATTACTTACGGCGAGTAAAAAAATCCACATAATCGTAAGTTATCACTGATGCATTTGAGAAATGTCGAGGGGAACTATTAACACCTACCTGATCGGGTGTGGGTACCGTTGCTCATAGAATTCTGCAATATCAGGGGATTTACTCGTTATCTACGACATGACTATAGACTGACTATAGATGACACTACTAGAAAAACGCTAATTTTGGGCAGTTCCCAGCTCAGTGGATAACTGAAGAACTTCTGTATAAATACGATGTAGTTTAATTCAAATTGTATATCCGCCATCTTACTATTCAACTCCTCAGTACCAAAGGAAAAGTTCACATTAGCGTCAACACTACCCCTTAAACCGTTCAGTTAATTTAACCAATGATAACTCTAAGTAAACAACGTTGTATTACAACAGCGCGACTGCCCAAGTGGTTCGGCGAGAGGCCCGGCAAGAAGAAGGGCGACCTGGAGTCCCCCGAAGGCGAGGAGGACGTCAAGGCTGAGCCCGAGGACGACGAGGAGCCTCTGTACGAACCCGAACCCGAGGAGGAGGAGGAGGAGGTCGTCGAGGAGGTCGAGGAGGAGGAGGAGGAAGAGGAGGAAGAAGAAGAAGAGGAAGAAGAGGAGGAGGAGGAAGAAGAAGAATAAGTGAGTAACATGGTTAGACTAGTGTTGTATGGAAATTAGAGTATATTGACATTCAATAAGAAGACAACCTTAATTTGAAATTTTAGAAGCTGATTTTTTAGTTTCAAAATATGACATACATACAAACGTAAAAAGCCAATTAAATTGAATTAACAAACATTCAACAGATGACCAATTTTATCCGGCTCGAAGGACCAAAAACTAGAAATATCAGAAATCCAATTTAAATTCCCTTTTTTTATGTAGTTAATTGATTGTTCCAGGCACACAAGTCGGGCACATGATGGTGGAGTGAGACGAACAACGCAAGCCGGTCGTGTCAAACCGTTTTGTAATCAATCCATTAACTTATTGCTATTGTAATAATATGAATAAACTATTTTTATTATTTATACTTTTCCACGAAACGTCGTTACACCTATGACGGTACAATAAACTAATTTATTTCATACTTTTTTTTATTGTTTTAATTCAACCTTTTTGAAGTAAGAAGTAAGACGAATCCCTCTTCTGAGGAGACTTGAGCCCAACAGTGGGCAGTAATGGGTTGGTACAGACAGATGATGAATGAGTTGCTCGCGGAAGAAAGGTCATTTCAATATGGTAATCGTTTTTTTCTGTATATTTAATGTAAAATTGTATAATACTGTACAAATACTTAAAAAAAAATGCTCATTATACAAAAAAAAGACATGCCCGCTGAGTTTCTTGCCAGTTCTTCTCAGGACGGTGGCTATAATTATTATTCTTTGTGTCCGAACTGGTTGTAGCTTGTAGCTTTTGACGTCAACAAGAATGAGTACGTCATCAATGTTGGAAATAAAGTAAAATTTCATTTCAGACAGACAGAAGTAAAACGTTTTGTTCACAGAATTGGAAATGACAGCTTCTTTATAATATAACGACAACTATAAACTAGTATAGGTAACCAAAGGGATAATAGTCTAGTTTTCTTTAAATGAGCGTATTTTTGGATAAAAATTGACGTAGTAGAAAATAAATGAATAACAATGAATTATAATTGCCAATTAAACCATTTTTTTCTCATTATAGACGTAGTAAATCTTTAACCTAAGGTAAACGTGGTTACAATGGACTTATGGCCAAAGGGAGATCTCCTTGCGGTCGAGGTAATGTATGGTGGTCAAGTCGAAGCCCACTGTAGTAGATTTCAGATGTCGTATAATATATGCGAAAATTTTTGCAAAATTAAATGTCGTAACCGCGATGATCTCGCGCGCTATTATTGGTCGCCACAGTAAACATTACTACTTTTGAGATTTTGTTGTATGTGAATTTAGAATATTTTAATCTGTTCAAATAAAAACATAAGTATTTATATTAGTAGGATTTTCAAACATCCTTCTTCCCCTTGAAATCCACAAATAAAACCTTGTATTCATAATTAAATCGATATATAATTTGAATAATAATAACATAATACTAAGTGTTGTTTACATTCAGGCGGCCGGCGTCGAGTCGGCCGGCTTCTGGTGCGTCGCCTTCTGCATCATGTTGATCTTGTCGCCCAGACTCAGCGCCATGCCCTGCGAGACACATGTAATGTGACGTCATTATCACTATGTAGGCAGACAAGTCAACGGGCCACCTGATCGTAAGGAGCAAGATCACGTCAAGTGTTAACAAAAAATACAATTTTATTGAGAGTAATTATAATAATATAACGTAAATAATACTAGAATTTGTTTTATAATAATATTTTGTATTATTATTTTAAATGATCACTGACAAAAGCTTCAATGCAGTACGAGACGCTCGGTAGCGCGGCACTTCCACAGCGCTCGGCGGCTGGCGCGCTGTCATAAATTAATTGATTTTGTTTAAACTAATGGCGAGCAGTGAAATTTTCTTCCGGAATCTTAAACTTAAATGAATAAAGCATGTGACCGATGAAAAAAAAAGCATTTTTTTACCAAGAAATGAGTTAAATTTTCATTTGTTAACTTAAAAGTTAGTTAACAATACGAAAATAAACAAATAATCTTAAGTCGTTAATATATTTTTAAAGTATAGACATTTGACCATAGACGTTAAAAATTTAATGAATTTATCTCTAGCGGTTGATTTTTAATCCTTTTTTTAATTTAAAGTGCTTTTAATCTTTGCATTGTAAAAAAAAAATGTTGTTAAAATCAAAATTTTTAAAAATCGTTTGGGGGATTATTTTTCCATCATATGAAAAATATATTATTATATAGATTAATTTTTTATGATCAAGTGGTAAATGGGGGGTCCACTTGACGTGATCTTGCTTAAGTGGTTACCGTCGCTCATGAACCTCTGCAATGTCAGGGGACACTGAGGGGTCGCTACCTACGACCTAACTTACAGGATCATGTTCAAGCCTCGTTTTGCAATCAGATGAATAAATCTTTGTAAATTATTGAAATTTCGTCTACCTTGAAAACGCCTTGTAAACGTCAAATAAGTTACTGACGTCACACGTAAGTATCCAAAACAATCTGTCAATGCAAAACGTCATCGACTCGTGTTCTCGTTACTTGTATGTGACGTCATTATGTCAAATGCCTAGCGCCATTTTGAAAACAGTGGTTTTGGATATTTAAACCTTAACTTTAATTTTAATGTATGAGTACTACAGATTTCACCGAAATATTAGTGTTAGGAGGTTATGTTAGGGTGCGTACATAAATAACGTGAGTTTAAGGTGGAGGGGGTCGAGTCAAATCTCATTTAATCTTACGTTGGAGAAAGGGGGGGTCTCGGCAAATATCACGCAATTTTTCTGATTGAAACACTATTTTGGTCCATTCAAACAAAATTGTACATGCTTAATATTTGTTTTTTTTTAAATAACAATCTAACACGTTTACTTCAGAAACTCACGTGATATTGAGGGATGGGGAGTAGGTTGAATAAAATCTCACGATATCTTACCAAGGGGGGGGGGGAAGGAGGGGCAGAAAATTTAAAAAACACCTCATGTAATTTATGGACGCCCCCTTATGAAGAATAATCGGTCAACTACCCTATTGATAGATACCGACCTGAGTCTTGGCCCGGATGCGCACGTGGCCCAGCACGGGCGCGCCCGGCTTGTGCAGCGGCCGCTCGATGCTGAGGTTGGCGAGCGCGTCCTCGCCGAATATAGAACGGGCGTACAGGTTCGCCGCCATGAAACCGCACTGACCGGATAGCGCCTGGACAACGGACACATCAACTCACATCAAATTAAACACGTAAAGCTAAATAATTAATGCAAGCTTTTAAGATCCTGGATATCAAGTAGCAGTAGAGTGCTAGCAAATTCAAGTAAAACGAGCCCAAACACGATGGGTCTAAATAGTTTAGTGCAGGAGTTTCTATGACCACCTTCCGAATCCATCATCAGATCACGCCATTTTGTCCGGTAACCGGGAAGTTTGTCAAATTTAACACACAAGATTCCACCCGATCTTACATTATTTAGTACATAGTTACATCCAGTGCAAATTAATATAAAGCTTGTCAAATAGAGCGAACTTCTGCAAAAAGTACTAAATTATAACATTTGGTCCTTCGAGCCGGATGTAAAAGGATACGGGGAATCTGAAAATTACACAAAGAACATTTTTTTTCTTTTCTTACCTTTTCAGGAGTCAAACATTTCATGTTGGTGGAGGCCAAAAGGTGTTCCAAATATTCATGTAGATCCGTGATGTTTGTATTCACTGATACCTGACGAACAAAATAATACTAATTAAAAATCTCGATGTACAGTAAAACGACCTCAAAATGGCGACGCTGTCACATGCAATTAATTATTGTTCAGTCACATAGTGAAAGTGGTATGGTAATATTATAATTGTGAAAATAAGATATATTTAAAGTTTCGAAGGCATTTTTTAAATGTATCAATTGGTAGTAAACTGTGATGTTGTGGAAGTGTGTGCCTATGTGTGTATTTGTACGTGCGTGTTTATCTACGTGTCTATATGTATCTACGTCTGTGTGTGTGTGTGTTTCTGTGTCTATGCATAAAATAAGAAATTCCTTCAGGTGTTTGTATGCTTGTACAACAACATCCCACAAGATGTTCAAAACCTACCTATACATAGGTTTAAGAAAACCATTAAACAACGTCTGTGCAAGAAAACCTACTATAAGGTCAATGATTACTTGGACGATTGCACAAAGTGGGAATGAGTTGCTCGACAAGGTCATTTCATTAACATTATCGATTTTTTTATTTTTGATATTTAAAGTAAAATTGTATAATACTGTTAAAATACTTAAAAAAATATGCTCATATTCCAAAAAAGACATGCCCGCTGAGTTTTTTGTCAGTTCTTCTCAGAACGGTGGCTACAATTATTATTATTTTTTGTGTCCGAACTGGTTGTAGCTTGTAACTTTTGACGTCAACCAGAATGAGTACGTCATCAATGTTGAAAATAAAGTATTTCATTTCTATGTGTCTTTGTTTGTACATGTTTGTGTGTGTACCTTGTTCTCCCACTCGAACTCCGCCCACATCTGCCTGAAGTCGGCGTCGCTGCAGTACGCGGGCTGGATGAAGTCCACGATGTCGATGTGGATGTCATTGAGCACCACCACGCCGCGGTCCATGGACGCGCCCGTCACTTCGTACACTGACCACAGAATAACCACCATTGACAACCACGACCAGTAATCTAGGATGTCGTCATGCAAAACAACTACTGCGCTTAAAAAGAATGACATAAAAGCAGTAGAACCCCCTTCCCAGGTTCCCTCTCACTCTTTGTTAAAACTAGTCACTTTCGTAGGCCTCCCCCCACTTTGGTGTGAGGTTGCATATTTTGCAATCATTATTTGGAGTATTTTTCCTGAACCTGTTTAAAAATCTACTCTGTATAAGGTACAGAATGTACCGCTATGCCAGCACAGGGCGAAGTACGTAGGCATGGCTCCTATAGGAAGACAAGCACGACAGTCACAAGGCCCAACCCTGGGGTCCCACTTGTAGTAGCGTGTGGCGCATGTAGCCACCGACACAGGCCGTTGCCTAGACCAATCAACTGACTGGTGGTACACGTACCCACGTTCCCGAATATGACGCCGTTCTCTGTGGAGGCGACCTTGACGTGCGCCTTGAGCGAGGCGAAGTCCCGCGGCGCCAGCACCACGTCCGGCGCGCGCTCCACCAGCCGCAGCTCGCCCAGCGTCGCCAGCTCCACGCAGCAGTTCTGCAGGGTGTCCTCTAAAAAACAAATTATATTTGTTTAGATTCACAAAACTAGTAGTTTATTAAACTAGTAGTTAATTAAAGTTAATTAAACTTTATGTACATAAATGGTACAATGGCGGACTTAATGCCTAACGCATTCTCTTGGTATTCTGGTTGAACATCAAGGTAATGCCATACAAAGCATTTAATACTATCTTATATTATAAAAAAGAATTTATGACGAAGTATGTAATCTTAAAATTAAAATACTTTTTTACAATGACTATTTCGAAAACATTTGCTTTTTTGTCATGTTGTCCTTAAAGGTATCGATCTACCCTAATGTTCCTTGACATTGCAGACGTCCACGAGCGACGGTAACCACGCCCGATCATGTAATCCATTGCCTACATAGAAATAAAAGAATTACAATAAAACATGGAAACTTTGACATAAAGTATAAATAAACACAACTAACCCGTCTCATTAACAAGCAGCACGTCCAGCACTATGTCGTACTGGTTGACGGACACGATGGCCTCCGCGTACACCGGGTCCGAGCAGCCCGTCAGCTGTCTCACGCGACACAGCCGGCCGCGCTCCGCCGCCTCGCCGCCGCTGCGACCTGACGATCATGACACTTACTGAAGAGGGATTAAGGTTCATTTTTGTTTGGCAATATGTATTGTTGATTGGTTTTTGATGTGAAAGTAACTGAAGTAGTAATGTTGAGATCTAAATGACTAAACAAGATCGACTTGTCTATCATCTTCGCCGCTGACAATAACAATACACAAACAGAAACAGAATATGAACCTTAATACATGTAAGCACACCGGCTGAAAGAGCGTGACGTCATATATCCACCAGTGCAATATGAACCATAGTACAGTACACGTAAAGCCTATATTACCTTGCACGGCTTTATTAAGAGCCAGTTCGAACATGTCGTACTGCGTGCCCGAGGCGCCCGCCCCCGCCAGCTGAGAGAACGTGATGCCCGTCTCTATCTCCACCTTCTGTTCTTGAGGCTTGGGCTCGTGATCCTGTCAAAATGTGCATTATACAGGGTGTTGGTGCCCGGTGAAACAATACATTCAAGGCTTAATCTATATCACATTTCAAATCATAAACACATACTTTTGAAACAGATATTACTTTATTTTCCCATACAAAGTTGAAAAATTATTATTTTGTATTATTTTTGACAACCCTACCCTGACCTACATCTAACGTGCTAAATCTATTTTCAAACACACAGGCGCATGTATCCTGTTTAGAATGTGATTTTTGTCCCGTGTATTATTACAATGTTCTATGATGACTAACGGGCTTAAGTTTTTAGCTTTTGGTGTAGGTCAGTACGGTAGGGTTGATCCTGCACAAATTAAGACGTAGTTTTGATTAGTTATAACTTATGATATATTATGCCGAGAAAACCCTGACTTGGTGGTAGGCTTCTACATCAAGTATACTATTTGCTGTGAAAGTATTGTTTCATCGTATTTTAACACCCTGTATAAATTGAAAATTTGAGGGTAGTCAGAAATATAGTGATTAAAACTTTTTTGACTTTTTTTTGTATTGGTTGTACCGACCTTGTCCGCGTCCTCCAGTAGATGCGGCTCTCGGTCGGGCAGCGCCAGGAGTGCGGCCAGCGCCTCGTCGGAGGCGTGCAGCATGGCGCGCGTGACGTCATCGTCCGCCGCCCCCTCGCCGCGCGCCGCCCCCGCCAGCCCCGCCTGGATACATAGCGCGGCGTGCTCGATGTCGTCCGCTGTGAGACCTCCTTGCTTATTTGAACCTGAAGGAAATATAAAAACTAAGCAAATAGAGGTCGATGTTTGTAATATTCCATGTGTGTGTCTGTATGTTACTAACAAAATTCAACAAATTACAACTACACATAAACATCAAACGGTTATAACCACTCAACTGGGAACGTCACTATTCGCTAGATGGCGAAACTGGGGACTTCGTTCGGAATCACTACCGTGTTTGAGCCCCTTTTTAAAAACATTTTTTTCCAATAAGTTTTAATTATGATTTTTAACTAAACCTTATATTTTTGTAAATCTTTATTACTAAACGACGCTGTATTGCATTTTCAGCGAAAATATATGATCTCCGTAAAATATGAGACGATTAAAAAATGTAAACAAAACAAGTTTTAGAACTGTGCTCAGTTTTGGTTCCTGCCACAGACTTGGCAAAAGTAAACAAACCAATTTGGTTGCCGATCCCAGTTGAGTGGCTAACAAACTATCGTAACCCGTCACGAATCGCATTATACTTCACCCTCGCCATTAACGTCGTTACCTGCATTCTGTTTATGATGCGCCAACAGCACGGAGGCGAGGTGCAACGCTTTAAGCGCTTCGTGTCTCGGCAGCTTGAGCGCTAACTTTGCGAGCGCTGAACAAGCGCTGGCTGCAGTGAAGCTCTCGCCTTCTCGAAGCGCAGAGCCAAGACCGGCTTCGGGAGTCGTAGTAGCACTGAAATGATTATTGTTTCCGTTTTTGTACTAAATTTCAACCACTTGTTTATGGTTGACAAATGTCACTAGTAGATAAGTCAATTTAGAGTAAAATACATGTTCTACATAAGATATGAGACTCTGAGTACAAAACTCAATCAAAAAGGTCGCGAACCATTTTTGGCACAAATCACAAACTTACAGATAAACAAAACCTTTTTTAGTTCGCTTCCCAATCGCGACTGGTATCAGACGAGCCATGTCATTTCTATCATACGGTCGATATGCTAATGCCTTTTGGCTTAATTTCTGCCCCTATCGAGGAAGACATGGTCATTATTTTACTAAACATTATAATATTGTAATTTAAATCAAGATTCAGTTTTGTTGTCGTACTCACGTGGGCAAGTTGAATGCGGACTGTGTGGCGTAGGTACCGTCGCTAGTGACCAGTTGTCGGGGAGCTGATGAGTCTTTGGGTTGAGCTTCACTCTCCTCCTGAATCGTTTCAAATTTAAACTTGTTTTTAATGTTAATACTATTTTGGGTTTGATATTGAAGTGTGTAGAATATTATTATTGATATTTTCGAATAAAATCATGTGTGTATTGTAACAAATATTCGCATAACATAACATAACGTGAATTGCGTGGATATAGAAGGAATCTGACACAGACAAGATAAAGGCCTCTGTTTATCCTTTAAAATGAGCCCAAACTCAATGTGTCTACGATCTTCCTTCCTTCCTTTGTTAAGATTTTTTAAATGGGTTGGGTTTAACAAATATTTGGTGGGGGGGAGGCAAGTGCAAGTCTAAGTAGATCCAGCATAGGTAAAATATAGGTACCAATTTTATAGTAACTATAAACTTTAATGACTTGGAAGAAACAGCTGCCTTGTCAATAAAAAAAAACTTTGAACTTTTTGTTTGTCATATCAAAAATCGATATACGCAATATATCCCCCCCCTAGTGTGTATCTGTGTGTACGTTTGTATATTTGTGTGTATTTCTGTGCCTATATAATCTCACCTTGTCCTGCTCGTTCCGCAGATGTGTATCGATGACGTCGGCGAGTACGTCGAGCGCGGCGCGGGCCCGCTCCGTGGTGTCCGCGAACTGGGCGAGCAGCCACATGGCGGCGCGCGCTGTCTTACCCACGCGGATGTTGCGTATCGACTCTACTAGTTTCTGATAGAGTACAAAATTGATTAACTTGGTGGACGTTTGTGTGAAATGTATTAACGTAGAAGTGATATTGAAGAGTGAGTAATTTGATATTGAACTGAGATCTCGTAAACTTTTCGGAGGGTATAGAGGTCCATGAGCGACGTTAACCGTTTTGGTCATGTAGCCGGTTGTGTGAAATGAAAAATAGTGATAAATTTCACATGTAAAATTTCTGTATTTTTTAGACCTGGTAGATGTGGTCCCTGAGGTCGGGGAAGGCGTGCAGCGCGTGTCTCAGGAACAGCAGCACGTCGTGCGCGGCCGCCTCGCTGCCCTCGCCCAGCATCTCCAGCAGCGCCGGCGCCACGCTGCCCGCCACCTCCGGGAACTAAACACAAACAAATACTATTATTAAAGTAACTACTACACATGCACACATACACACGTGCTCACACACACAGTACCTTGAGCGCGGCCTTGTGCATGGCGCGCACGAGCAGCTGGCGGTACTTGGCGGCGTCGTCGTGGTCGGCGCTGTGTGCGCGCGCCGCCTCCTTGCGCAGCACCTGCACCAGCTCCTCCGCGTGTCGAGCGCTCACCAACTCCAGGGCTGCAATACAAGAGGAAATGTAGTAGATGGAGTTGAGGAGATGGTGTGTCCAGTCATACCAAAGCTCATTCAGTATTTTAAAATGTTGTATACAGGGTGTCCTAAAACAACACAGTAAATGGTGGAAATAAGATACAATTACAATCTTGAATCACGCGCTTCACATTGTTTGAGACACTAAGTTTGTTTGCAAAGATTGTTCGTAATTAACTGTTCTTTCGATTGACAACATAAAAATACAGGGTGTTGATTTTTGCCGGTTTTATTAGTTCGATTTTCAGACAAACCAAACATATGCACAAATCCACCCTGTATAAGTAAAATCACAACCTAAAATCTAAAATTCCCTAAAAACGTTTGACTAGAAGCCCTAAAAGCCTCATACCTAGCTGCAGCGTGTGCTTCCTCACGTCCAGGTCCGACGAGGCCAGCACCCGCAGCACGTCCATGGCGAGGTCGGGCAGAGCCCTGGCGGCGCCCTCGCCCCCCTCGCCCCGCAGCGCGCCCAGCCTCCCCACCACGATCAGCTTCACGTTGTTGTCGCTCTCCTTCACTATCAGGTCGATGTAGCACGCCGCGGCCGCCTGGAACATAACGTACATTACACTAATCAATTCTTTCTTATCGTAGTAATAAATATAGACTCTTTAGTGTCCCCTGACATTGCAGAGGTCCATGAACGACGGTAACGCCTACCTAAATAACAATGAAAAAATCCATGACGTAAGCATTACCGAAATGGCGCGTATTTTGTTTAACACGATTCCTTTCGTTTTCCTTTTTGAAGTTAAATCTGTCAACCATTCAGCTGGGAAGTGACTGAAATTGGCATTTGTCTAGTAGTACCATCTACATTTAACCACTCAACTGGGATCGGTAACCAAATTGGTTTGTTTACTTTTACCAAGTCTGTGGCAGGAGCCAAAATTGAGCACAGTTCTAAAACTTATTTTGTTTACATTTTTTAATCGTCTCATATTTTACGGAGATGATATATTTTCACTGAAAATGCAATACAGCGTCGTTTAGTAATAAAGATTTACAAAAATATAAGATTTAATTAAAAATTAAAATTTATTGGAAAAAAATGTTTTTTAAAAAGGGGCTCAATCGCGGTATTGATTCCGAACGAAGTTCCCAGTTGAGTGGATAAAAATTAGTTTAAAACAAAAATAAAAAGGTAGACAATCAAAATCGTACCCTGATAAACTACGTGACGTCACTTTTTCAAAATTAAATTATACTCCCAACTGCAGAATAACAGATAATAAAACTTACCTTGATAGCAGCAGGAGCGTTGGACAGCGTGACCAGAGTACCGGCCGCCTCGTACCGCACGGCCGCGCTGCTCGCGTTCAGTAGCCCGTACACGGTGCGGATGAACCGGGACCGCTCCGAGGGGTTCGCGTGACACACCTACAGATCATAGTCAAATTGAAACTAGCTGCTACTTATTGGAACGAAGTTCCTTATCGCGCGTTGTGTCGGGGGCTAGACAGAAAACATTCTTACGAAAAGTTGTCACGACACTTTTTTTGTTTTAGATGATTATCTCTAGATGGCGCTGTGATCAAAATCTTTTAAAACACGTTCTTTATCGCGCGTTACGCTGAAAAAAATAAGGATAAGATATGTTTTAATCGAAAGGAACTTCGTTCTATTCGGGTGTCCCATGACACCTCTCAAGTTTTTTTTAATGGTTATTAAAAATAAGGGTTGGTGATGAAGTGTGAAAATATAGGGTGGTATGTGGGGTAGAAAAATAAAAAATGGATAATAGCCGATTCTTTGACCTGCTGAATATGCTCTTTTATATTTTTATGCAGGATGTTAAAAGAGCACTCACGAAAACGAATACTAGTGGTACTACTAGTGATACCTGTGATCAAAATATAAGCTAGGAAACTAGACCGTTCAATGTTTTTTTTTTCAAAAATATATTTTAGTCGTTTTAACCTAAACTTTTCTAAGAAAAATGATAAAATACAAAAAAAAAATAAACAGATAATTTCTCTCTTTCAACACCCTGTATACTATAGATCTCAATAAATTACACTAACACAGTATTAAATCGACTCTCACCTTATAAATCAACTCTACAATAACAAGTTGTAATATATCTCCAAAGCTGTGTACGTTGTCAAGTCGTGACGATAAGTAGGACAAGGCTCGTTCCTGGTCAGCATGGAGCAACATTAGGAACGCGTTACGTTTGCACGACATATCCTGTTCCGTTTCCAAGAAATTTGCAACCAATTCTGGTGCGTCCGGGATCAGGAATTCGAAGTTCCTACGAATAGTATGATGTTATAGGTTAGGTTAGAATATTTTCATCTTGGTGGTTCGCATTCGACGCGATATACATCTGCGTGCATAATGTCAGCTCAATCGGAAAACAGACAATTTGTCATATATAACTCGATCTCAAAGATTCTATCCGAACTTATATGATTACATCTATAATTACATTGTTACATCCAGTGCAAGTTAATATAAAGCTTGTAAAAATGTAATGGTACTCTATGCAGCTGATAAAGTGTGAATAGGATATTATTTTGAGTCTTAAGTCAATATTTCTAAGATTAACAAAATTAGTGGACCATATTATGAAAGTGTTTATAAATTTTCTTATAGCAAGTAAAATCTAATTGAATTTGGGTGTAATGATAAAGACACAGAGAGATAAAGAATACTTTACTCATTTTTAATATTCTGTAACTAACCTATAAATTGTAAAAATGGCTAATACAGCATTCCTCCTAACGTATGAGTGTCTGTGATCAAGACAGGCGCGGATCGCCGGCATCAGGGGCTCCAGGAGTTCAGGCTCCTTTAGCTTGCAGAGGAACCGTAGGGTGGAGCCACGGAGGAACTCGTTGGGGTGTTGCAGATCCTGTTATAGAATGATTTAATGATATTGTTAACACTGACTATAAAATTGTTTAACTTCATTAAAATAGAAAAATTATACAGGGTGTTAAAATCCGATGAAACAATACTTTCACAGCAAATAGTATACTTGATGTAGAAGCCGTTCACCAAGTCTGGGTTTTCTAGACATAATATTTTTTTTTTTTTTTTTTGTTTTTATTTATTTAAGGATAATAAACAGCTACAACATTTTGTTTAACTTAAGATAATTCCAAAAGTTGAAGTACAATGTTGCAGCCAACTGCATTATCCGCGTATTCATAAGCGATTAATTAAAACTAAACAATAATGATAATACACCACTAGAGATGCACACTCATATTAAAAGTACATTATTAAAATAAATATAAATAAAATTCAAATATTTCACCAATTTTTGTTGCATTATTCAATAATCAATATTAATTAATTCAGTTCAACAAACCAAAACAAGAAAATAAAATTTACATACAAGAACACAAAATTTCATTAAAAATATTGTAAAACTTTAACTACATTAAATTTATATTCATATTTTGAACATACAAATATGTCAACCTCCAAAAACACTGAGTTGTAGAACTCCATCATTCTACGCAAAGGATTACGCCGGCCAGAATTAGTCCGACAAGAATTTATTGCAAACAAGGCACGAACTTTGCGCACATTAGAGGATCTAGGAACAGAATACTTCAAAGCGTTAGTCAAGTCAATGGCATCAAACCTACTGTGAACAATATCATAAAGTACAACAGCCTCAAGATACTTACGTCGACTTTCCAAACTGAGAAGATGATATTTACTAAGTAATTGCTCATGTGATGGAAAAGTGCCATGACACCTGTAATGCATGGTCCGAAGAAACTTGCGTTGTACCCTTTCTATCTGAACAATATATTTTTTATAATAAGGGTTCCAAATCGGGACAGCATATTCCAATTGACATCTAATAAGAGCTTTATATAAGTATAAATAAGTATCTGTACGACGAAACTCCGTCGAAGATCTCATCACAAATCCGTACATCCTATATGCTTTATTAACTATGCTATCAACGTGTTGGTTCAGGCACAGTTTATCGTCCAGGAATACACCAAGATCCCTTACTGCAAAAACCCTGCTCAACAGTGTACTGTTAAGGCTATATTCAAAATTAAATACTTTCTTATTTTTAGTGAAAGTGATGTATTGGCATTTAGGAACGCTAAGTTGCAGCTTGTTGGTTCGACAATAATTAGTAAGTCTATCTAAATCGTTCTGAAACAGCACACAATCGTTCAGGGATTGTATAGACCTAAAAACCTTTAAATCATCTGCATATAATATAAATTTACAATTATGGAAACATTTCTTAATGTCATTTATGTAGATAATAAATAAGAGAGGGCCCAAAATTGAACCCTGGGGGACCCCAGACGTAACTCTGACTGAGTCTGATTGGTGACCATTAACAACGACTCTTTGTGAGCGATTGTCAACATAGGACGCAAACCACCGCAACAGATTTCCACGTATGCCATTGAAAGCTATTTTTTTTAGAAGAATTTCATGATCGACCTTGTCAAAAGCTTTCCTAAAGTCTGTATATACGGTATCAACTTGAATGCGATCATCAATATTTTCGAATAAGAAATTTGAAAAAATCAACAAGTTCGATATAGTTGACCGTTTCTTCACAAATCCGTGTTGTTCTGGAATGATTACATTATGCAGAATAGGGTATATTTCGTTATGTACGAGTCTTTCAAAAAGCTTTGACAAGGCCGACAGAATGGATATTGGTCTATACTGCTCCACGTCATGTTTTGAGCCTCCCTTATGAATCGGCGTGATGTTAGCTCGCTTCCATACCTCCGGGAACACCCCCTCTCCCAAGCACCTATTAAATATAATGTAAATAGGCTCGCAGATCCACAAGGCCGTAGCCTTAAAAAAGGCTGCCGGATAACCATCAGGTCCAGCCCCTTTTGTAGGATCTAGCTGTTTTAGTTCCTTCAATATATTGCATTTATCAATGTATAAATCTCCGATAAAATCAACTGTATTAGTACTCTCCTCGAGATCCTGTGACAAATTTAACGTAGGTAGGGTGGATGAGACAGGTTCAAAGGAAGAGAGAAAAAAATCCGAAAACATATTACAGACAACGTCAGGATCGCTTGATCTAACCGTTTGGTATTGCATACTAGATGGTACTCCAGTTTTACCTTTACTCTTGCGATTTGAGATATAAGACCAAAATAGTTTTATATTGCTTGAAAGACTATTCTCTATTGAGTCAATATATGATTTGTAGCAAGATTTGGACATATGCTTGAATAAAGATCTATTCTCGGAGAAGCTGTTATAATCACTTATATTTTTATACTTTTTCCATTTGATCCAGTAATATATCATAAGTTATAACTTTAATATGTAATAGCTATAAATAATGTAATTCTTGTTGGTGAATCAATAAAATAAATAACTAATCAAAACCTCGTGTAAATTTGTGCATGATCAACCCTACCGTACTGACCTACACCAACAGCTAAAGACTTAAGCCGGCTAGTCACCTCCTGTATCATAGATCATTGTAATAATACATGGGACAAAAATCATATTCTAAACAGGATACATGCACCTGTGTGCGTGAAAATAGATATAGCACGCTAAATGTAGGTCAGGGTACGGTTGTCAAAAATAATACAAAATATAGTTTTTCAACTTTGTATGGGAAAATAAAGTAACTATCTCCATTTCAAAAGTATGTGTTTATGATTTGAAATGTGATATAGATTAAGCCCTAATATGTTAATATTGTTTCACCGGGCACCAACACCCTGTATATAAAATTCTCTAAAATTTATTAATATTTCAATGTATAAAAGTTTGACAATCTTATAAATGACCATGTAAAATAATTTCAGTATTTTCTGAGATATTGAACAATTGATTTCTTGTCTCATACCATCTATTTAAGAAAGTTTTTAATGAAGTTGTTCCTAATTTAATATAATAAACTGAGGAGATTCATGAATATTTCAATTTTCCTAGATTTTTAAAGCCTTGTCATTAAATGATAATTTTAAAAAAATTGTAGTAGAAACAGTTGATAGAGTTTCTGAAACATTGTTCCATCTTGACAAACATGTCATCATCATCATCATCATCATCATCATCAGCCTGTAGACGTCCACTGCTGGACATAGGCCTCCCCCAAACGTCGCCACATCGATCGGTCCTGCGCTGTCCGCATCCAGCCTACTCCCGCGGTCCTGACCAGGTCATCGGTCCACCTTGTGGGAGGTGTGACAAACATGTGACATCTGACAATACACTTAGCAATAGGTACACTTACCTTTCTGTAGGCATCGCACACAAGAATCATCTCCTGCATTAGTTTACCATCAGGTGTGGTCTTCGGTACAATCTCCCAGAATATGAGAAGTAGCTTCTTGATGGTGTGGTCTTGAAGAGGAAGTACAAATCTGATGATGATCATCAGAAGACCGGGTATCTTCTCACCAGCGAGTATGATGCCGATTGTCTTCTTTAATGCCTCTATTTTCTTTTTGATGTCACCTTTTTCTAGAAAGCAAAAGGTTTTTAATTTAGTTTGTTTTAGGATTTGATTTTTATCCTGAAGTTCTGGGTAGTGGATTTAATGTAAACAAGCAAAGTGTTTACTCAAATGATACAGGTTGATATAAAAGCAATACACCATAAAACTACAGTTTTTTTGATGGAAGTGGTTGCCATCACTAACAAGCTTCTACTATGCCAGAGCATTTAGCAATGACCAATTAAACAATGTTATTTCTTACTCTCTCTCTCTCTTATTTAAAGTACAATGTTAACTTTTTATGCTCATGCTCAACAAAGCATGCAATTATTGAGATAAATAATTAACAATTAACTTACCAAGATCAAGTTTGAGTTGCATCTCATTGTGAGGTTCCGAGTCGGTTGGGAAATTGATCAGAGTATAGCACGGCTGCTCCACACCCGCCATGCTGACAAAAATAATAATAACAGATCAAGAAAAATAAATATGTAATAACTTGTAGTTTATTTAGGTAAATATTTTAAACAGACATGGCTTGTTTTGGGTAACCAATAAAATGTATTGGTAATATAGTTCTAAAGTTTAGTGTTTTAGTGTTACTCCTGAAACTTAATGAGTTAGCCTAATTACTGAGATAATCATCAAGCATAAACGTTAAAATAGCAGAACAGGATACAGTGATTAAGATGATATGATTATGTGGAAGATGAAGTTGTTCTTTACGATAAACAATTGTAGGGAGGCAATACTTGTTGTAGTTCTAATGCTATCAGTGTTGGAGTATTTCATCACCAAGAGTATGGTAAAACATCAAAACAGCATCTCCGGTTCACTATAAAAATGTTAGCACCAACCTGACTAATTACTTGATATTTAGGACAGGAAATAGCTCTCAGGATTACAAGGAATCCGATAGAGGTTTAGTAAAATTCACGGTTGTTAGCGCATGAAAATCTAAGAAATTTCAACAAAAATCCACAAAATACGTGTCCACATCCAACATCGAAATGTCAGTTTGACGTTTGACATTTATTTGACATGACGATGTAATTTTTTTTTAGTTTGTTCAAAAAATTAAATCATGAGATTGTACAGCCTAGCGACATTGTTTATTAAAAGTTAATTTTATGCAGTTAAGTGATTTTTATTAGGTTTTGATTAAGACAATCATTATTATTTAAAAATGTATGTAATAAAATTGATGAAAAACTTCTTAAAATGATTTCTTTTAAAAATATTTTCTATATTTTTGAACTAATTGCCAAGTGATATTTGTGCTGCAATACATAAGATGATGTTTTTGTTGTCATTTTGACAATGACTTTCAAAAATTTGTTGTCAGAATCGGTCAAAACGACTTGTTTTGAATCGCGAAATCAGAAATCCTGAATTTTATTTGATTTTATAATTAATTTATTACATGTGCCGCGTGTTTTGACTTGTACTTGGGAAATTACTTACAATAGATTTATTATAAAATCTTAGTACGCATTAAGAACCTCATTTAACCCTACACGAAATTATCTTCCAAAACAAATTTGCAAGTAACTTGTTATGCCTAAAATCAATTAAAAAGCTCCAAAATGGATGTTTTAGTAACACTATTCTACGTTCTTTTTTCGATATGCGTCGTTTATCCGCCGACGGAGTTCGTGTCAGCCGGGTTTACGATCGCTCAGCTATTCGACAACTATTTGGGTTCCGAAAACACGAATTTCATCGGTTATCACATGAAGAGAATTTCCATCACTGCGTTTGTGCATTCCGCTCTTCCTTTGGGCTACGTGCTCACGCTGTGGTGTTGCGGGGAGATCGACCAGTGGCTGGTGTCAAGTTTTGCTGCGACATGCGTGATCGCTCTGTCTATGTGCTATAAGCTGTTGTGTTGGTGGGAGTATGAGAAGCTTGGACATCCGATCGTGAAGGCGCTCCTGCCGTATGTGTCGACTGGCAGCGATTGGCGAGTCACGGCTGCTTTTCTTAATTCTGAATTTAGGAGGTAAGATTTTGATATCTTTTATTGTTAAATGGAAGGTACAAAATCCACAATTTTGCTGTGATTCTTCGTTTTCATATTTAGTTGGGTCTAACAAAATAGTAAAAAAAAAATCACTGCTTTATTTTTCTGTTCTCTAGTTAATTATTAGTATGGATAATGAAGTCATACTTTTAATTAACTTTAGTTCAAGGTGCTTTCTTGAAGATTACAAGCAAACATATACATTTAAAATTAAATATACAAAATTTATTGCAATTATCCAAAAGTATTTTTTAATAGTATCAATTGAATATGTGTAATTATGAAACAAAAATAAGCCTTTATTAAAATACATAAAGAACTAAGAAATATCTCCAAATATATTTCATTGCTTTTTTTTGTCATACTCAAAAGTCCAAACATTTCATAAAAATTCTCATATCTTTGTTTCAGCGTTGACAAAGTATCAATACAGTTGACGGCTACAAGTAAATTCGTAGCAACAGAATCATGGTTGATCAAAGTATCTCAATATTCAGTGAACATTGTGAAGCAAGAAGATTGTTCCCTTGTTGCTACTGCTGTAAGTACTTTAGTTTAAAGATTAACTTTCTGAACTATAATTGCACCACAAAGTTGATTTTTAGTT
The DNA here is from genome assembly GCA_030269945.2 of Trilocha varians. Classification (NCBI taxonomy): domain Eukaryota; kingdom Metazoa; phylum Arthropoda; class Insecta; order Lepidoptera; family Bombycidae; genus Trilocha; species Trilocha varians. The sequence continues at coordinate 971,641 of AP028265.1, forward strand.
TGTTTTAATTTTGGATTTATAATATAGCCTATGATATTATATAATGTAGCTTCCTATTAGTAACGAATTTTCGAAATTGGGTTTACTGAACCAAAGTCACAAAATTGTATGAACAAAATAATATAGGTAATCAAATCACATGTTTTGTTGTATCTTCGAAAATTCACTGAATACTTCTTAATTACAATCTTCTATTCTTAATTAAGAGGTTCATGAGCGACGGTAACCACTTACAATCAGGTGGCCCGTTGGCTCGTCTGCCTACAAGGCAATAAAAAAAAAAAAAAAATTACTTTATTTACCACCCAAGAAATAAAGTTATAATTGTTAACAAACAGAATCAAACATTATTTTTACAGAGTGATAGTCATAATCTATCACCGTCTGGTGAAGATGAAATCCAATACTTGAACATTGAAGTGATACCGAATCACGATGACATACCTAGGTTCATGTTTCGCATAACGACAGTAGCTCTCCGTGACCTGCAACCAAGGTTGACCAACCCGGTGCAAGTTCCGGAACACATATCTTTGATGCCAACTCTGGTTGAACGATTTGTGAATGTCTTTAAGCAGTATGTTGACCAGAACCCGGTGTATATGATTGATGAGGTGAGTAGTTTTGGTTGAAATTTATTTTTACGTAATCATTGTAATTATTTGAACTCGTAAATTTCCTAACTTAATTTTTAGTAAGGATTTCGTTCAATTCAATATCTTCAGCTTGAGTTGAATTAAGTATTTGCCCTAATTTTGTAAAATAATGTAGGTTATAAATTTGTTGCCTATTATTATCAAACTAGAGAGAAAGAGAAATACTCTTTCAGTGAAATAAAAAAAATTACGACCATATTTAAAATACAACATAATTTAATTTGTAATCTATCTTAATATACGAGAAGCCATGAATTAAAATAGTCAGTGCTTAAAATAGGGTCAACACTTAAAGTAGGGCTAACATTTAAAATAGGGCCAACACTTCAAATTGGGTTAACAGTTAATATAGGGTCAACACTTAAAATAGGGCAAAACACTAAAAATTTCATCAATCTAGTTTTACATTGTGTAATTCTTATCTCAGTACACAAAAACGTTAGCTAGAGCCAATTTTGAGAACAGTATACTTGTGTAGGAGCCAGAGATGTGCATTGGGTGTATGCAAGCACCCGCTGACGTCAAGATTAATCGACGCTGCCTTCCCCCACCACCGCACTTGGAAGGAGGACCACAGCAGTGTCAACAATGCAATTGCAGGTTAGTGTTATGTAGTTCATGTTTTTGGACAGGCTTTTTTGCTGTTTTTATGTAACCTAAATTTGGATTGAGAGATGAGTAGCGTATTCTGTCTGCTGTCTGTGAGCTCAGTGTCTGTTGATGCGTGTTCAGAGTGCTGTGGTGCGCGTCGTGCATGGGTCGATGGTGGGCGACGCGCGCTCCTGGCCCGGCCTCGTCGTGGCTGGCGGGTCGGTGCACGTGTCCCGTGTGTCGCGCCGTGTTCTGTCTGCTGTCTGTGAGCTCAGTGTCTGTTGATGCGTGTTCAGAGTGCTGTGGTGCGCGTCGTGCATGGGTCGATGGTGAGCGACGCGCGCTCCTGGCCCGGCCTCGTCGTGGCTGGCGGGTCGGTGCACGTGTCCCGTGTGTCGCGACGTGTTCTGTCTGCTGTCTGTGAGCTCAGTGTCTGTTGATGCGTGTTCAGAGTGCTGTGGTGCGCGTCGTGCATGGGTCGATGGTGGGCGACGCGCGCTCCTGGCCCGGCCTCGTCGTGGCTGGCGGGTCGGTGCACGTGTCCCGTGTGTCGCGCCGTGTTCTGTCTGCTGGACGTGAGCCCGGCGCGGCTGCAGACCTCCTGAGACGAGCCTCACCCCCAGCCCCCGACTGGCTCGCGACCCAGTGTTGTCTGCATCTGCATTCCTACAGGTAACGTTACATTTTATAGACCGCCTATAATAAATGTGTGATCTGAACTATCAGAAACCAGTGAACATAAAATATTTTTACTTTAAATCCACTATAAAATAATTTGAGTCTATAAACAATGTAAGTCTTTCTTTTTAAATGCTATCTTAGTGACTAATTGTATCAATGTTTATAGAAAATCATTCCATATACCAGTGAAACTTCCAGTAAGATTAAAATTTTAAAATTCTACTTCAATCAATTCTTAATTTAAGACGAGTGGTGTAAGGGTTTTTTCTTTTAGTCATAAAAATTCAAGTCATTTATAACATCATTTAAAGAAACTAATTTAGTTTTGAGTACACCAAAAATTTAGTTTATATTTTATTTTAGTATTTTTTATCATCAAAGATTTTATCGATTTACGTCATGTATTGAAAGTGTATACAATATCACAATTTATTTCTAATGTATTTTAATTAATGAATCATGATTTATAATTTAAATATTTTAAACACATAGTTTACTCAGTCAGTGCTCTCTATGTACTTAAGTGTGTTTTTGTGTATGTTGTTAGAAATATGCAAAATTAGGGGTGTTATAGACATACTTTATTTGTATTAAAAAATAATAAGAATAGGAAAAATAACAAGTGTTAATAACTATATCACAATAACCTCAGATTCGTTGAAATTTAAAAAAAATGTAGTATGAAAAATATGTAATTTCAAGAAAATCATTGCTATTCAGGCATATTCTTAGTCCACGCACACATAACTATTATAAATAAATAAACATAGAGTAAATTACAGACATAATGTCAATGTTTATCATCACGTCGACTTTCTTTTTTTTTATTGCATCGCAGGGAGCAGAGCTTACGGCCCAGGTGGTAAGTGGTTACTGTCGCTCATAAATTGTCAGGAGACACCGCAGTGTCCAATTCTTCTCAAACCTCCTTCCCTAGCTATGGGCATCATAACATCAATATTATTATGTGCAATTATCATTGTAAAAAACCTAATGCTGTCAGTGAGAGAGAAGTTAAGAAGGGATACTAAAATAAAACTAAGAAAATAAAAGTTGTAAAAAAATGTACAAAAACGTCTGTATTCGGCAATGGAATGTTCTAAATTCAAATAAGCGCGCCAACATCTATTCTCTATTACAATTCAAAAGTATGTACACAAAAGAGGTTTAAATAGAAGGGTTAGTATTTTGAATTTTAGGTATTAGGTGTTTATAATTAGACTTATGCAAATATTTGCTGCATTTATGTTGTCATTCTTATAAATTTGATTAATGTAACATATTTGTAAATATATTTTTACGACGAATATTTTTTATTATTAAATTGTTACATTCGATCTTCATGTGATATTTCAATTAATTATAAAAAATTAAATATGAAATTTATATTAATGTAATTTTTAACAAATATTAATGTGGATATTGTAAAATATGCATAATCATGAAGAGAAAATCAATGTTGTACAAATTAGATTAATACTTTTTTTTTAATTATACTTATTACTGGTGTGTTAATTATTGCCTAATTGTTTGCATAACATAGATTTTTGAAAATAAAACACTAGTTGAAATTATTTTTTTGTGTTATTTTACCGTATTTTCCCCTGTTTCCAGTCATAAGTTTTAAATGTAGTAATAAACTACATTATTGTAATAGTTTCATTATGTTTGTTATCTCTATTGGGTATAATTTCCGTTTGTTGAGCAACGATCACGTTTATTTGTCTCTGGCGACATTTTTTTAATACGTTCAAAGTAAGTAGTGGCCCTGGATTAGGGCAGTTGCTTAAAGTAATAAACTGCTCAAGGTTATTTGCAATTCTCATGTTCTTTAGTAATTTATCACGATTTACAAAGTAATCACTGATCTTATTGGTTAAGAAAAAATGTTCTGATTTAAGCAATCAGGTTAATATTCAAATATTTGTGATACTTTCTACCTACCTACTAAATCAGACTTAATCAGTGTGTGGGGGTGTTAAAAATATCTAGAGAATGATCTATAAAACTATCACTATTTATGTTAATCACACTACTTAAACTCGATCGATAATTGCTATCCTTCAGTAAAAACTAAACAAACAACAATTGGCCACATTCAAAGTAAACAAGTCTAATGTATGTTTAATTGCTCGGCTTAATCGTACTCAAATACCTATAATTGTTAACGAACATGGGCTTTAATTACAACCAAATATATTCTTACTAGCTGACCCGCGCAACTTCGTCTGCGTTACAAAGGGGTTCAAACAGTACTCGCAATGCCGTCGACTTATTATTTGCGCTGCCCGCAGTGCCTCACATATTCATTGCGTTTTATACTCGTGATAACTTCTAAACGAAAAGTCCGATTGAAATAAAACAAAAAGTAATTTACTTCTACATTAATACTCTTGATAATATAATACTTAATTTGGATAAGGGTTAATACAACGATACTCATTTAACGTTAAATTCAATCTCGGAACGAAATATTAAATTTTAAAAACATAAAAGTGGTTATTGTGACTAAACTATGATAGTTAGACATATGCTGTCGCGGACTTTTTTTTATGTCTTACTAACACCTAAAACCCGTAGTACATCATTTTGTTCTATTGTCAATAGTTTTTGCAGCGTACGCATAAATAGGTTTTCGATTTTTCACCTTTTGTTACATATTCGATATTTTCATGCGGATCCCTAATTTTATTGAACACAAAATATATCCTATAACCTTCCTCGATAAATGCACTTTCCAACAGTGAAAGAATTTTTGAAATCGGACCAGTAGATCCTGAGATTAGCGCGTTCAAACAAACAAACAAACAAACTCTTCAGCTTTATAATATTAGAATAGATAAAAATTTCAAATGGCTAGTCCATATTTACATTTGGACTTCTAATAGTTAGTAGTAGTTTTACTAAACGAGGCTGTCAGTGTAATCTGAAGGGAACCTATATTAAATTTCATCATGATAACCTCCAGAGTATCGCCTATAAGTCGTGTGATACGAAAATTCTTGAAAACGACCACTTTACATGGCTTTAAGTATCTATGTTCTGAATCTTATGTGGACCGGTAACGTTTTATATTGCTTTATCTATGTTGTTATCAATATCCTGATATTTAGGTGTTCCCACAACGCTGTGTTAGGAAGTGGGTCATAACATAAATTATAGAAAATTATTTTAATGGTAGATATTTTAATTCAGTAAAGTATCTGAATTAAACACTAGCTAACAACACTTTGAAGAATTGCATCTTGGAAGTGGCAATGGGCAGGACACATTGTGCGAAGAACGGATGGCCGGTGGGGCCGAAAAGTTCTGGAGTGGCGGCCACGAAGGCGGCCGGTAGGCGCAATGTTGGTAGACCCCCAACAAGATGGAGCGACGATCTGGTCAAGATTGCGGGAGGTCACTGGATGCAGATGGCGCAGGACCGGTCGATGTGGCGAAGTTTGGGGGAGGCCTATGTCCAGCAGTGGACGTCTATAGGCTGATGATGATGATGATGATGATGATAACAACACTTCAAGAAAGAAAGAAAAAACGTTTAATGGTTACACAGCACAGTATAACAAGGAAAAAAAACCAGTACATAAATAAAAAGGAAAACATAAGTAGTACTGTATACCATAAGGCAACTCAGCACATGCAGCACTTCAGACTAGCTGATTTCTTTTTATCTACTAGTTAACACAATATTACGTTGACGATAAAAAAATAAGATATTTTTAGTATTGGTTGGCTGGTATGCTGCTGCACTAGTGCTTGTTGTGCTGGGTTACTATGCACCGTGCTTTGGGCCAGGTTCATGGAAGTACCCGCATTGTTGGCGCTCTATGATCTAAAAACAGAAGTGGCTAAACATCAGTTACCTGTGTTCGCTGTATGTCCCACTGTGGAGAGCATTGCTGATAGGTTTATGGATAAACTGTAAGTGTTGTTCAATTATTTTAGTTAATGGACTATTGTAGACAAATTTATGTGATCTGATTTTGTTTCTCATCTCATCAGAAAATCTCTTCTGCACTAGTGTACCTAAAAAAAGTATTAGACATCTGCAGCTAAGTCTTGTAAGTATTATGATTGAAACAGTCATTTTCAGGTCCCCAGATCGGAACCTGACAAAACGGCTTCCGTTGACTTTAGCTCGTGTTATCGACGGCAAACCAGCAGCCGAGGATCAAATAGATATACTGGATGAGCTACTGGTCAGCAACAATGTGAGCTTAATAGACATTATGACTGAACACATGCCGCCCTGCTATGAAATGATCAGGAAGTGTCGTTGGCAGCACATTGAAATGCCTTGTAATACGCTGTTTGATGTAGACGTCACGGATTGGGGACTTTGTTGTGTGATGAAACCTAATGAGAGGTATATAAGATGTATAAGAATTTTCTTACACCGGAGATCTTGGTAATTGAACTATCGTCACTATCTTGAAGTGTTTTAAGTATTTTATTGATAACTTTAAACATGCTTATGAAGTTGTGAGGAAGTCATTTTTTAATACCTTAGAGTGGCTTAGAGTTTGGACGAGCCTACGGATTTTTTGATGCTGATTGGTCACTGCTGCTTATAGACCGAGAGTCGAGAATTGCTTATTAAAGCTTGCTTATCTAAGATTTTGAAACATTTTAAAGGTATATTTTTAGATCAAAAAACGCAGACCGAAAAATACAATTGGCAAACGGATTCGGTACAACTCTACATTTTGATATTGTTATAGAAAGCTTTAACAATAATAATAACTTTGAGGTAAGTTTAATAAGTATTTAGGGTATCTCTTATAATGCGGAAGAATATCCCTATATAAATTACTTGTGTATCTAATTAGTAGATATCATTGAATTAAAATGAACAACTGATTCTAGTTATTATTATTTATTGTCACTCTTTACAACATACAATAATGAATATGATAACAATAATGTAGACGCGAGTGTATGCTTTGCTGATTACGGAACGACTGGGGAGTCGCGCTACGCACTGCACTTATATATTACTGCTTGCATCGAAAGTGCATGCATGCAATCGCGTCCCTACATGTAAAATTATGGCTAATTCTGTAGATTATCCGATTTTACAGTATTATAGGTAGCATTAACCTTATTATTTTTAAGTTCTTCGCTAAATACAACGGACAAGAATGGGTAGAACCACTCATATTAACTCCTGGTTTCAACTACTTAGCACAACTTAGGTACAAGTCCATTCCTGAGACCTCCGACTCAGAAGCCCTCATTGAAGAAACTTGTATCTCTCATCCTGGATATTCTAGAAAAGATTGTTTAGTAAGTAAATGACAAGAGTAAGTACTACGAGGTAAATAGTAAAAGTATTCACTAGAAGGGAAGAAGAATGGAGGTCATTTTTTTATTATTGTCTTGTAGGCAGACGAGCTAACGTGCCACCTGATTGTAGACGGTTACCGTTGCTCATTGATCCCTGCACTGCATTTCATCATTACTCAAGTGAAAAGGAATTAAGTAGGTACTATTAAACGCGACGCATACAAACTCAGGGGGCAGTAGACCGGCAAATTTCATTTTGACTGATTAATATCCGGGCTTGCTTGCCTGGTAATTTCATGACAATTATTTTAAAAATCAATTGAAACCATAAACTTAAAGAACTAGGAACTTCTAGACTATTCGAAGTTAAAGGTCTCTATGCTCTTAAAATGTTTTTTTTGTCTCTTTAACTTTAACCACTCAACTGGGAGCGTCACTATTCGCTAGATGGCGAAACTGGGGACTTCGTTCGGAATCAATACCGTGTTTGAGCCCCTTTTTAAATACATGTTTTTTCAATAATTTTTAATTTTGATTTTTAATGAAATCTTATATTTTAGTAAATCTTTATTACTAAACGGCGCTGTATTGCATTTTCAGCGAAAATATATCCTCTCCGTAAAATATGAGACGATTAAAAAATGTAAACAAAACAAGTTTTAGAACTGTGCTCAATTTTGGCTCCTGCCACAGACTTGGCAAAAGTAAACAAACCAATTTGGTTGCCGATCCCAGTTGAGTGGTTAAGAAACAAAATTTGTAAAAATAGCTTTTAAAAATACTAGTCTTCACCAGGATCGGTGTAAGGAGAAAATTTGTGGTTGCGCAGACCCGTTAAGAGCTAACCAGAAGGAGTTGATTGGCAATCTACTTCCTTGTTCTATTGCGGAACTAAAGTGTTTGAGGGTATACGGAATTAGAGGTATTTTGGAATTAAATTATTTATAAATTCCTGTCGTTGTTATTAAAGTTAGGTATATTTTTAAAACAGCCGTCATTGCGAGGTCACTATTTTTGTAAAACCAAAAAATACCCATTATTTTTGGGAGAAGAGAAAAAAAATAATTAATTAGACGAGTATTCGTCTCATCGCTGGTTCCACATTTCAGATGAGAAGTCATGTAAATGTCCTCCAACTTGTAAAAAAGTAACGACTGATATCACACTGGAATCATCTCCAATGAACTTCGATGCTTACATCGTCGATCCAATTTAGTAAGTTTACACACTTCAAAAAGTCGTGGAGGCTGAGTGGTCGAAGCGCGTCCTTCCGAACGGGAGGTCGCGGGTTCAAATCCGGCCGGCTTGTACCTATAAATCTAAACGTGAAAAAGATTTATGTGCAATTTTTCACAACACCACTGGCTAAAAACGGTGAAGGAAAACATCGTGAGGAAACCTGCATGTCGGAAAAGGGTTCTAAAAATCCTTTGAAGATATGTGAAATCCCCAATCCGCACTAGGCAAGCGTGGTGGACTATGCCTAATCCCTCTTCTGAGGAGACCTGAGCCCAACAGTGGGCAGTAATGGGTTGGTACAAGTAAGTACACACTTCAATAGAATAATAGCTTACGCTCCATATAAGTTTTTACCCTGTAATTTCTGGGGAAATTTAGATTCCAACTTAATAAAATTAGTTCATTAATATAATTTTCAAGCCGATTCTGAACTTAAAAATAGAATTTAAGGTTTTTTTGGGTAGGTTTTCAGTATTAAACTGTTTTTAATTTTCAGTTCTGGAATAAACGCTAAGTCGTCTATAGTGATGCGTTTCCGCGTGAACATTAATTTATCTCGTATCTTCACTTTAAAACCTACGGAGACATGGTTTACGTTGCTTTGTAAGTACCTATCTTACAAAAGTAAACTTTATTTAAAATCTTATACTTATCTTTACTAAATATCGCGTTATTAAAATATCATATAACGGTGTTCCCCGAGCACTATGACATGTCCCTTTAAACGAGGTTTAAGAAAAGTTCTGTATGGGTAGGTGATAGGTAGCGACGCCGCGACGCCTCGTTGCCCTGGCATTGCAGAGGTTCATGAGTGACGGTGACCGCTTACCATCAGGTGGGCCGTGGGCTCGTTTAGCTATCTTACAATAAAAAAAAATCATACGAAAAAAAAAATTTCGAAAATTAGGAACTTGTGACGATAAAGTTTTACGAACCGTCCAAATCCAATCTAAATGCGCGTGCACTATTAATGCATAATGTTTTTTGTTCCAGCATCGTTAGGTGGAGTATTCAACATGTTCATTGGAGTTGGTTTGTTCAGTGCACTAGAATTACTTTACTTTATCTTCTTACAATTACCTAGCGCTTTAAGGAAATCGCCTGAATTGATTTTTACTAAATAATGTCCGTAAATTCAGTTGTTCGAATTTCAAATTTGAATAAAACTGGAACCTTCGTTGAAATGTTCGTAGTGTTGTGACTGTTTTTGTAGAAATGTCGATATCGATCAAGCTGTATAAAAATGACTGAAACATAAATAGTTGCTCTTTAGTTGAAAAACTTAGTCAATTTATTATTTGTACTTGTTTTAGTACTTCACGCGTTTACCAAATGGTAAAAAGAGTAAAAACTGTAGAAGATCCTGTAATAAAAGAACCGTGAATTAAAAAAAAATGTTTTCGTGTAATTTAATCACATTATGCATTACAACAAATTATAATAGTAGTAAATAAAATTTAACACGACATTTGATGCACATTTACAATAATTATTGCTATTCAATAAAATTTAATATAAATAAAACATTCTTCATAAAATATAGCTTTTTTTTCTTTAGTAAAACCATTTAACGTCCTTATGACCATCACAAATTCCTTTTGAGATATAACTTCTTTTTTAAATTATGTACCACATCTCTTAAACCCAATATCTTACGTTTGAAATATCTGTTTTGTTGATTTAAATTTCTAATTTTAGCTAGATGTCGTAGTTTTTCTGCTTGAAGCTTTTCGATTTGTCCCTTCAGTGCGGTGTACGCTGGCGAGTCACGTACGGATTCTGAATCCAATACATCTTTCAGTGGATTAGTTGGTGATTTATCATCATCGCTTTTGGCTTCATCGTCCTAAAATTAAGATAAAATCGTTTTATAAAACTTGTCGTCTTATGTTTATTCAAAACGCATTCATAAATTACGTTGTTTTGGGGCAAACGGCCCACCTAATAGATTGAAAAGTGACATAGTCTTTCAAAGTTAATGAATGTAACTGGAAATTCAATTCTTCGAAAGATCAAATTGTGTTTATACTGGTTGTAATATTTTTAACTTACATCACACGCAAAATTGTAAGGATTCGCTCCTCTTCTTAAAGATTTTCGGCCAGTAGTGCCAATGTGGATGTCATCTGTTCTGAAATGTTTCGAGCACAGTTTCGATGTAGTCGTTGGCTGCCAATTTTTCTCTCTTCGCTCTTTTTGTACAAAACGAATCCATAATTCCCGCGATTCATCAATTTCTGACGGAAACCTATTAAAAAATAATTTATAATATGGAAATTTAAATCTGTACGATTTGAACAGATACGGAGAAAATAAAATATCGCAAAACTTACAAATTTAAATAAAAAACATAACATTATTCAAATTAAAGCTGTCGCTTGACAAAATAGGCATTTATCATTTTGTAAAATTGTTAAGATTTTTTCAACGTTAAAATTTTAGTTTTAATATATTTTTTTTATCGATAATAAAGCGATAAATAAAATTAGATACAACAACACCACTTTTGGAACATTTCTAGATCAAAGAATAAGCATCGATTCATAAAATAATAGATGGCGTTCATCGACAAAAAGAAATTTAATTTGATTATCTATGTAAATTGCATAATTTACAAAAAACAAGGGACAAGTTTCGCTGAAATACAGTATATACTAAAATATAGTATTTTATTGTGTTGTTCTGAAAATACCGCATTCGATAAGATAATAATTGATACTTACGAAAATAAACTAAGCTCAGCTGCTGGTTTTTGACCGTAGCGAGATTTGCAACTCCGTAATGCGCAAGTTGGCATTTTTTGTGCACTATGTTATTAGTAATGAACAAAAAAATAAATTAAATTATTATAGAAATCCGCGAGTGTCTGAATAAGTTTATAAAAAGATTAAAGTTCTGTATATTAATGTTAAATAAAAAAATAAAAGATTATTCTTGATAAATCATCCAAAAAAATAGAAATATCCTTTGGAACATAATGTAATTGAAATGTATAAATTTACAATGTTGATGCTCATATATTGGTTGCACTGAGAGAAATATTTTATACCAAAATGGTAATAACAAATTGCATCATTATTATACGTCCTGTGTTCACGTCTTTTATTTAACTATACAATGTAGAGCCGAGTAGAGCGTGCAAAATTTATGACCAACTAAGCAGATATCTAAATAATTATTATGCGTTCGTACGCTAAATATGCCACACTATAAAAAACAAGCGTAATCAAAAGGACCTGCTTTGAGTATTATCAAAATTTAGATTGTTTTCTTTTTGTTTATTTTGGTTTTTAGGTTACTTTAGTTGTTTTAATTATGTTTATTTTCGAGGACCAAAGATATCGTTTCTTAGTTTCACAATTCTGAAATTTATTATATATATTCAGATTCACTATATAAGTGTTTTTCATGTTATACTTTGATCAATTAAAACAAGCTCGAATTTATTAATATTGACATTTCAATAAAATTTTAGTAAATAAGGCTGTAAGACAAATTAAACAATGGATGAATAATTTTGATGGGAACAAAAAAAAGAAAATATAAATAGAGATGTCCTGTACCGAAATAAATCAATAAACGAATGAATCGTTTACGACATTTGCAACCACTAGCATGTTTTTTGTTAATGCTGTACCAATTAATTGTAAATGACTTTAGCGTGCCCGCACACCTAGAAAGTATTGTCAATATATAGAGTATTGACAAGACTATTGTAGATTTGCGGGGCATATTGTCAATATCGTCAATAATGTTTAAAATATTTGTAATCTTGACAATATTCGGGTATTGCCAGACTTAAAGCAGATTTATTCTCGACATCAAGTTTTAAAACAAGAAAGCCCGAAATGTTATTTTGATGCGGCATTCTTATAAATACTACATGAGGAATGTTTATGTGTATCGGAAAATAAATATAAATGTGAATGTAAGTTTGTTTGTTACGCTTTCACGCGTAACCTAATCAACCGATAAAAGGTTTTTATTTTATTGTATTAAATCATTTTTTGTTATTTCTGCATAATTTTACTACACATTTTCTATTTTTTATTAAGCACAAAAGCAATGATAATAATAACGATGTCATTTACAGGGTGGAATTTTTGAACTCTTATCCAAATTCTTGTCCAAGAAAAGTGTAATGCTTTTAGCATTCTAAAATTTTAAATTCCCAGGATTTTTTTTATCGGATTGCGTCCAAATTTTGAATATATAACGTTACAAACAGCCTAATTTTAAATTATTATTTTATTACGTCGCCTCAGTGCTTGTTTGGCCTATCTGAATTTTTTTACGAAAATGACTTTTTAATGCAGTATTATAAAGAATAAAATTTCCATCCGACTGGTAATTTTTTTTTTTAAATATTCAATTCTAAAACAATAAAAATCTCATTTCAATTTTTTTCTCAACACGGCACTTGAAGAAAACCCCGTGCTTGTTTGCTGTCTCCTGTAAAATTTGCTCGAGTGCAGATAGGCCAAACAAGCACTGAGGCGACGATTAGTAAATCATTGAATATAATTATTGACAGTTATTATTATAAAAAAATATATTTTGAAACACCTATTAATTATAAATAATTTTAATTTTTTTTTTTGCAATGTTACCAATAATTGGACATCACTCTTAAATTGGTTGGTTACCCTACTCAATTCCGGTAAATCCGCAGTTTCTGTCATTGAGCGAAAATTTATGTTCCCAGACGAGTGGTTATACCTAATATTCTTGTAATTATTTGTTCTTAAAGCCCGCCTAAGAGCGAGAGAGACAGACACAAAAAGTGCGTGCGTGCCTCTCACTCGCTCTCATTGTGAGTGCATAACGTGAGCGGAGCATAACGCAGTTTCTTGAAGTGTCACCCGGCAAACCAACTTATAAGACGTTGTCACGTCAAAAAGAAATTTTGATGCCGATTCCAGTTGAGTGGTTAAGTTAAAATCTAATTAAAAATTTTATGGTAGAACTATTTTTAAAAGTATTGATTCCGAACGAACTCTGGGCGAACGAACCCAGTTTCATCATCTATAAGTGAAAATTGAAGTTCCCAGTTGAGTGGTGCAATGGGTCGCCACGCTGTATCCATTTCAGCCCCAAGTGTAAAATTAAAAGTTCCACTTTGGCAACATCGGAGCTAAATCCCTATAAAAGTATTGTCAATAGTATTGTACGTATGCGGGGTATTATATTGACGAAAGTCTTGTCAATACTTGTGACAGAAGTATTGACAAGACTATTGATAAGTGTGCGGGCACGCTTTAATGGCCCTGGACGCTAACTAGTTCACTGGTCAACATAATGTTGGTGATCAACGTACAATTCACAACCAGTGAGCGGTTGCAATCGAGAACATTTTAGTAAATCTATTTCATCTGAATAAGTTTTATGCTACTTAGTTTCGGAAATGTACTAATTCAATTCTTATTCGATTTTTTAATGTCTGTGAAAGGATTATAAATTGGTATTTAAAAAATCTAAATATCTAAATATTTATCGATTTTCAAATCGTTTTCTTAAATTGGTCCAATCCCTAGAACACATAACCTAAAAATTATAATGTCAACAAAACCAACTCAAAACTGACTGTAAATATCGTCTAAAATTATAATTAAATAACTAAAAACACGTCGAAACTTAGTTGAATACTATATTTTTAAACGTGAGTTATCATCAAGATGTCGTCCTGGAAGAAGGCTGCAAAAGCCAATCAAAAAACCCACAGAGAACGGCATCAGCCAGATTCTCGGAAACATCTTGGACTCCTCGAGAAGAAGAAAGACTACAAGAAGAGAGCAGACGATTACCATGATAAGGGTAAAACGTTGAAACTCCTGCGTAAGAGGACCCTTGATAAAAACCCTGATGAATTTTACTATCACATGATAAACTCCCGAATAAAAGAAGGCGTAAGTTTTGTTCTGTAATACCAAATATTCTAGATATGTGAAGGTTTAGTATTTCTTAAAATACATTAGATGAAACGAAATAAAAAAAAACTGCCATAAAATATTTTGAGGTTATGTGTATCAAAACAAAGCATGAAAGAAAACTTTATTTTTTTTCAAGACCATTTGTTTTAGGTCGCTTCAGTGCAATATTGAGAAAACCTAAGATTTTATACTATCAATTAATAATTCCAAAATTATAATACATATTTCGTGGAATTTATAATTAATTTCTGTAATTATAGGTACATCATGAGTTGGAGAAAGAAGATGAACATTCATCTGAACAAGTGAAGTTGATGCAAACGCAGGACATCAAGTACATCAACATGAAGAGGACTATTGAAACTAGGAAAATTAATAAATTACAGGTATGTTGTAAATATTTTATACTACTTGAACCGCACAACTGTGCTTGTGTCAGAAAAAGAGGTAATTTATACTTATATTTTAATTTTAGAATTATTTAGCCTATGACACTAAGCAATGTATCTTACTAGTAAAATAATTTTTGAAATTGGATGGTCAGATCTAAAGATGCCCTACCAAAACACAACATTATTTCTAACTAATATTAGCATAGTTAAAACTAAAAACATCCTGAATCACCTCCATAAAAGGCTATTATTTCCAGTCTCAACTCCACATGACAGACGTAGCAGACTCCACACCAAACACTCACACATTCTTCGTAGACGAAGGAGAAGAGAATGACTTTGACTTGGCAAAGAGATTGGACACGCACCCCGCACTCATCGGCAGGAAGTCAAACAGACCGAGACTGTCGGATCTAGATAAACTAAAGTTACCGGAAGTGGATGAAGAGGTACTGTAGTATTTATCAGATTTTTAAAGTAGAATAACCAAAATTGAGTTATTTCAAAGAATTCAGGTAACAAAGTGCTTAAAATCTACAATTCCTACTTATTTTATCTTTACCTACATAGACGTGGTGCGACGGGAAAGAGTGCCGAGGGCGTAACGCGTCGCGCCGTCCTTCATAACCCCGTTTTGGGTTTTGGCCTCAGCCGGGGTTCGGACGCTGAGTGTGCGGTTGGAGGAGCGGTTGGAGGTTTTAGTGCGGTTCAACACCACATACCTGTGATTTTCTCCAAATAAAAAAAATATCCTACATAGATAGTAAAAATCAGATATTTTTAAACACCATTGTGTTAACATGCTGAGTCCTTTGTTAACCTAACTTTTGCAATAAAAGCAAACTTGAATGGCCATAATCATTTTTCTCATTAGGTCAGCTTAATTTTAGATCTTAAAAGTTACAAAATATATTTTTTTCCAAATTTCTCTTCTTTCAGACTGAAAAAGAAATGAAAAAGGAGAAATTGAAAGTTTACAAAGAGATCGCTAAACGGATACAAAGAGAGAAAGAATTGACAGTTGTACAACAGAAGATGGAGTTGAAACGTCATCTTCAGGACGCTACCGTCATCAAACCAAAGAAGCTGAAGAGAGGTACCGCACATTCAGCTCCGGTTTATAAGTTCCAATATATTAGGAAGAAATGATACAACATTGGTTTTAATAAATTGTTTTTTATTAAAATTGTTTTTTACTAAATCTTAAACGCTGTTATGGTTAAGGCTAATTTCAATTTACAATTCAATTTTTCACTACAATCCTGTGAGAGATTTTATTGGAATTCAAAATAAGAAAATAATATAAAATTATTCATTTTTTTATGTTATATGTATATAAAAATTCAGTAAAAGACAATATTTTTTATTATTATTCACTACTAGATAATCTCACATATAAAATACTTGTACATTATAACTAGAGTGGTAACTACTAGGTAACCTAAGTTATTGTCTTTGGCTCACTTACAACTAATACACTTTATACTAATGATCACAATTACTAAATAACACCGTGCACTTGGTCCTTGAAACTTATAAAGTTTTATATCAAAAATAGTTCTTCAAATGTCTAACTTATAAACTTTGAAATTGATATGGTCGTTTACCGCAAATCGATGACGTCATAATTGCCCTTATTTTGCGTAGAATGCGCTTTAAAAGATATCAGTGCGGTTTCCTTGCAGTTTTTCACCAATAGAAATAAATCGATTGAAAATTTTGATTGTATTGTGTCATTTTATCCCATTAAGTCTTCATATCTTGTGATTTATAATCCTTCTTTCGCTACTCAAAAGCTTAAATTGGGCAGTGTTTCCATTGATATTTTTTTGTAAAATTAAATGCAAAACGTTGACCAGCCATCAAATTCACTTCAACCACATCTTTGTCGACCCAAATATCCACTCCACAAATTGCCGCTCAATTTTTTCATTTCCAAAATGGCGCACTGTTCTATTTTCAAAACTTCACGTTTCTAATCAGTCTGAGCCTTGTTAGTCTTTATTCTTAGTCAATATTTATAAAAGTCTATCAAACTCCTTAATTGATCACCACAGCACACATTTATGTTCTGGGTTCATGGGAGACCCTTTAGGACATTGCCAAGCTTCAGCGAATTCCTCAGAGTTACTGAGGGTTCCTATCACTCGAATTTTGTTTGGACTGTGGACTCCTTCCACGATCTTCGATTTGAGAGCTCCTACCGTTGAGTTTCCGCACCAAATCTGAAATCAAAAATAAGGTTAGGTATCAAAAGTACAGAATTTTAAATTTCAATTTTGAGAGACTGGTTTTTTTCGGTTCTATTTGTGTGTTTCTATATCAGTTTATGTATAAGCCTCATTGGATTTTAACGTTTCAACGATTGGAACTCCTTCATTAAGCAACTACAATTATATAAAGGAGTTGTTATTATTACTGTCTCTCCTTTGGTAGCTCTAGTCTAGGCAACGGTGTTGCAACTCGTTTTGCCACCTTGTTTAATCGAGAGCTTCGCGTAGGACGTACGTGAAGAACTGTCCTTACCTTAAGTACAAAATCACTTTACACGTAAGTACCAGGAATTTACGTACGCCTATCAGGAACCTGTTCCAAAAACTCCATCGTTAATACTTAGTATCGCCCTGGAGGTGTTACCTGTGCGAACCCGAGATAGAACAGTTGTGTGGGCGTGTAGTGAGGGAGGCCGGGCAGCGTGTCGGTGCGGCCGCGGCGAGCCGCTTGTAGGGAGAACGCTTTTAGGGCAGCTCGCACTCCGCCGTTGTCTGCTATGTTCTCTCCTTGGGTGTTTAACCCGTTTATCTGGGGACAATTATATTATAAAGTTATTTTATGTGATCTTCTTACAAAATCAACACAAGTTTACTAAATCGAATGTCGACTACATAATATCGCCGTGAACTTTAGCCGCAGGTCTAAATAACGACCCCAACCTGAGAACAGGCGAATAAATAAAATATGCGGCGATAGTTGGTAGCTGTGTCGACGAGTCCTGGAAGGCGATGCTTGACTTCTGCGAGTCCACCATCTCGCAGAAGGAGGCGGCGAGGCGTGTGAGAGAGAGCTCTTCTCTTCCCGCAGGAATCGTGCCAACCTGTACAATTCCGTGTTGGGTTCTGGCCTCAGCCGGGTGGAGGACGCGGAGCGTGAACGTTTAGAGGTTTTGATGGGGTTCAACTCCTACACATATAACCCGTGGGGTAAGTGGGAATCGCGGACTGTGTCCTCTAACATTGTAGAGATCCATCAGCGACACTAAACAACGTTCGACCAGTAACCCGTTAACTTATCTACTTACAAGACAGCAAATAAAACTCCAGTGCAAGTTTAAAAGAGTTTTCAAATATTTACCGTATAGTTGGGTAATTGCGCCATGTGGTAGTGGTTGTACTGGTCGATGATGCACTGCACCTTGCCGTGGTAGTGCTCCAGCGTGGCCGCCGACCACCACTGCTTCAGGTTACCCTCCTCATCATAACGACGACCTGACCAAAGAGAATAAACATATAAGATTTATATTGGATGTCCTTGTCCATCTACTGATTTTTTTAAAGATTATTGATCTGATAACAAGATCTTCAAGTCAAGTCTTATTGTAAGATTCTGAGCATTGAACATTCTATCTTTAATTTTATGTGCACTTCATTATGTTCTGGGTCGTTCTGTTGTGCCAGTTCTGACGACTCTATGATCGCTTCGAGAATGCTATCTGCAGGGTGGACATGTAAGCCGAAGGGCCATAAATGTCCTGTCATAATACAACTATTGTAACCCCTTTGGTTTAGAATCAGTATTATAAATACTCGATCGACACAACGTACCTTGGTCATCGAATCCATGTGTGACTTCGTGACCCATTATGGCACCAATAGAACCGTAGTTTATTGCTCTGAAATAAATAATCTGTGTAAAGGAAACAATTCAACCTCATCTTGATAATTTTTGAACTCCTATAAGTTTAATACAGAGTGGAACTACAGCCGCAGGCAATTTTGTATAAATACTTACTGAATTCCGTTTCCGTAGAATGGAGGTTGTAATATACCAGCAGGGAAGGCTGAAACAATAAGTTCATTTTTAGACAGTTGATTGAAATATGATGGCGACAAAATATCCGGACAACATATTTTTTCACAACGACCTAAATGTTTCAAATGAAAGAGCTTAAGGCCGAACTGAAACTTGCTTAAATTGTTTTTTTAAGTAACTTATACTTACTGACTGAATTCAGTGTTGCAGAGTAGAATGCATTCACAGTTGTTGCCGTGGCCACCCATCTAGAAAGTGAGATGTTCAATTACGTTTCATATGAATTGTAAGTCCCAGAAGAAGAAAGGTAGGAAGTAGTAGGAGTTTTGAACCTTCATTTCCCATTAGAGGATGAAGGAGGAGGGAAGTTAAAGTCACAAAGTTTATGGGCTAAGGTGTGTCAGTAGTTACCTGTTTCTGTCAGGTTTCTCTCGGAGCGACTCGAGTGACTTCTTGACGGCTCCCCAGGTCAGCTTCAGGTAGCTCCCGAACAGACTGCCTTCTACCACTTCCGCCTGAAGATATAACATTCAGCATTAGGAATAGTTACACCTATTGTGAGACAGGGATCAGGTATAGTCCCATTCCCATAGCACTACGTATCTCTTGTACAGGTTTGGTACGAATTATATCTTTGAAGTGGTCTTCTCTTCTTAGTGTATAGAGAACGCTGTGGTGTCTTGTCCTTTTTTAAATGAGGCTAGAAGAAAACTTTAAAGAGTAGGTCGTAGGCAGGTGGGTAGTATCTTTTGACATTACACAAATCCACGAGAAGAGTATACTCTGCTGCAAAAAACAACATTTTTTTGCTATGGCAATAAAACAATGAAGATGTTGTTTTTATGAAGCTACGATAAAAGTATAACTTTTTTCGACTGCTGATGCTGTCGTTGATGCTGCTGCTGAACCATAGGCGCTACTGCTCTGTCAAGGGTTTTACAATTTACTTCTAATCCGTCACGCGACATGCAATAGATGACAAAAGTTTGAGGCTGAAAAGAGGTTGCACAAAAGCTTACATGTCGGTAATGTTTATCAAGTTGTTCGTGCGTGAGCAGCCAGGCCGGGAACCCCACGAAGTTCCTGATGGCGGCGAGCTTGCGGAGCGTGCGCCCCCGCGTCACCGAGTCCATCCACTCCAGCCCCGACACCGCCGCGCCGAACGCACTGCGCACGTCCTCGATCATCTCTATGGCCTATGAGATAAGGGTTATAATGCAGTAAACTGATCTCTATGGCCTACGAAAACTGAATTTCATGGGAACTTTATACAGACAGCGCAGGACCGGTCGTTGTGGCGAGGTTTGGGGGAGGCCTATGCAGTAGTGGACGTATATAGGCTGATGAAACTGAACTTGGACAAGGGATTCTTTATGTCCTACGTAATAAAGGCTTAAGTGCAGTAAATTAAATTTGGGTTAAATCACAATACTGCAGTCCTTTAAAACTGTTCTTAACATGAGCTGAGAAAGTTCTATTGACTAACACCTCTGGCCTCCTATACTGATGAGTGCATCAAATTTAGGATGATATTACTGAAATCTAAAATAATTGTGCTGAACAAATCTACCCGGAAAATAAGTTGAAAATTTGTCTATCTAAATCTCTAAACGCTTCGATTTTTTTAGTAGATTCGGACAAAACCACCAATAATTCTTATAAATTAGCAATACCGTTTTTTTGTACTTGGCTTTCTTCAAACGAGGCTTGAACAAAGTCCTTAAAGGTAGGTCGTAGGTGTCACTCCCGCAGTGTCCCCTGACTTCACAAAGGTAACCACGAACGATAAAGTGGCCAGTTAGCCCGTCTGTCTTTTTTTATTGCCATGTAGGCATTCGAGCCAACGATGTCATCTGATCGTAAGTGGATCTCTGCAATATCAGGGGACACTGACGGCTACCTACGACCTAATTTTAAGGATTGTAGCCTCGTTTGAAGAAGGACAAGTCAAGAAGCAAAAAAGCCCATACCTTCTGCCTCGAGTCCTGGTCGAAGTGCTTCCTCACGTACAAATAGCTGAGCGCGACTCCGAAGTTCGCGTTGACGTTGGACGTGCAGCTCTTCCACCGCGGAGTGCGCTGCTGCAGACCGAACACCGCGCGGGAGAACTCGAAGCCGAGGTCGCGGAACGAGTTCAGGGTCATCGGGGCCACCGTCGAGAACACGCTCCACCAGAGGAAACGCTCTGGAAGTTTACACTCATCAGTTCCACATTTCTACTGCGGCTTTTTATTGCCAACCTATTCCTTAGAATTGTCTTGATATCTAGTTTGAAGTTGGACAAGTTACAAGTTAAGAAACAACAAAGACGGTTGCTCATTCCATAGCCCGATAGTGCGTAAAAAGTATTTCTGAATTTTCCCTGGAGTGTCTAACCGATAAATATTACGTCGAAGTAGAAGACATCGAGATACCATTTTATAATTAGTATTGAAATCTCCTTTGAAATGGAGTGTTAAGTTTTTTTTTTTGTAGAAAATCACCGGCTCCCCGCCCGGCCCGTGGGCGGAGAGGCGGTGTGGGAGTATGTGGGAGTTGAACCGCACTAAAACCTCCAACCGCTCACACTCAGCGTCCGAACCGCGGCTGAGGGCAGAACCCAGCACGGGGTTACGAGTGACGGCGCGACGCGTTACGCCCAAGGCACTCTTTCCCGTCGCGCCGCCCCCTTGCAGTGTTAACTGATTATTTACCTATTTATTTTTTGCATATCGTATTAGGCAATTAGGTATTGAGCAACCTTTATTTACAATGAAAATTAAAATTCAGGATTATACAGGTGGCAGTAAATGAAAGAAGTTTTAATTGTAAACCAAATAAGACTCTGGCGCTAAAAGTTATCTTCAGGTTATTTTCAACCTTAATTGGCAGTGACGTCACAAATGATCACAAAAGTAGCAGTTTTAACTGTGTCAAGCGTAATGTAGTTCTTACCAACAAGCACCGGTTTGGTCTCATTGAGCAGCACGGCCAGTTTCTGTAAGTACGGGAGGTCCATCACGATGACGCGGTCGGTGTGCGGGTGGAGCGACACGCTCGTGTTCGCGAACACCAGCTTCAGGTAGCCGTCCCAGTCGTGCTGAAATATATAACATGTGGTACTGAAGTGTTGGTGTCGCGAGATCCTTGATCATCTCTATGGCCCACGCAATATGAGTTATAATGCAGTAAACAGGACTTGGACAAGGGGATGTCTGTCATCTGTACCAACCCATTACTGGCCACTGTTGGGCTCAGGTCTCCTCAGAAGAGGGATTAGGCATAATCCACCACGCTTGCCCAGTGCGGATTGGGGACTTCGCATATGCAGGTTTCCTCACGATGTTTTCCTTCACCGTTTTAAGCCAGTCGTGTTGTGAAAATTGCACATAAATCTTTTTCACATTTAGATTTAGAGGTACAAGCCGGCCGGATTTGAACCCGCGACCTCCCGTTCGGAAGGACTCGCTTCGACCACTACCCCACCACGTCTTATAGGGGATGTTTATGGTCTACGTAATAAGGGTGAAGCAAACTGAACTTCGCGAGAAGTCACTGAATACAGACAGTGCAGGGTGAGTCGATGTGACGAGGGAGGAGGGAGGTCTATGTCCAGCAGTGGACGTCTATAGGCTGATGATGATTGGAATACACTAAAACGGTGATATTCTCAAAATTTTTCAGGAAAGTAAGCCTTTGTCTGGCAGTAGGTATCAATGGGCTGATAATTGTGCTCTTGAATGTTTAATGTAAGGTTGAATTCGGAAGTATCTAGGTATGCTTTACTATTTTACAAAGCTGATAACTTCATGTTTTGAAATCTAAACTTGATGAATTCTACCATCAATCTACACTGTCAGATGAATCTCAGTAATCAGACGAGGATGCGTTGCGCTCCGTCCCGCCTAAGTACGCGCTACACTAGTTACCTCGGTCCACTGCGCGGGTCCGCCGGCGGAGCCCTGCACGAGTTGCTGCACGCTGACCTCGTGGAACAGGTGAGTGCCGCTACGACGGACCTCCACGGGGGTCATTATCTACACAAATATAAACATTACAGACTCTATACATATTACATAGTTATTATATACTTAGGATTAGTGGTAAAAGTGTGGATTCTTGCAAGACTGGAGTGGCGAGGGCTCTCTATAACCTCATTCCTATCGGCTTCCTTTGATAAAAGCAGATCAAGATAGCACCAATATTTGTATAGGGTGGTTTGTAACGATTCAATGAATACTAAACCAGATTTTTGTATCAGCTACCCCCGGATATTTCTTGCAAAATCGTAGCTGAATATAATAGGAATTGTGTTCACATCGATATTTTTTATGAGATTATTTATGTCCCGGATAGTCCCGATGGACAAATGTAAAAAGAAAATCACTAATGTAGGTAACTATGGCTATTTTAATGGACATTATTGATGATATAACTGGAAGATAGTTACATCATCACCACACATACTGAACGTAAACTTCCCACTAGACGTTAATCTAAAACTCCCTTTACCCATACACTTATTACATTTATCTACCTACCCTGGCTAAACTCTTGCTGATCTCAATGATGTCGTCAGCGAACTTCAGAGCGTCAGTGTTCGGGTCGGCGATGCTGATCACCGACTCGATGTACTTGTGGTACTGCTCCAACTCGTGACTGAACTGTTCCGGACGGAGGAGGTAGCGCTCGCTGAAGCCGGGGGGGACTTGCTCGATCTAAACGTAAATAATATAATTATTATAATAGGTATAACTATAATAATAGTAATATAGTATATATACAGGGTGATTTCCTAGTGAAGGTACATATTGAAGGACATGGTAGCTGATGGTTATATACGACTAGTAAAAATATTATTACCAAAGAATATGGCTTAATGTCTTAGTAATCGCAACTTAAAAATATCTAAAATTCTTGCAAAATGATGGTTTTTCGACAGCTGATGGGTGTGGCGGAGGTGTGGGGTGCGCGAGATCACTAGCGGTCATTAGTCAACACTCTTTAAGCCGAAATTGTTTATGTTTGAGGTAGTTTTGTCGATTTTAGATTTAAAAAAAAAAACATTCTGTAATTTTACCTATTTTTTGTAATATTCCATATTAGAACAGAGTGCTCATTACCCTCCTGCAATATGTACCCTGTCTAAAAAATCACCCTGTATAGTAATAGGTAACTGTTTGCGCCTGGTCAATTTTTCTGAGCAACTACTATATAATAAATCTGTGGTGTCAGTCTTCAAACGAATAAGATTGATCGACGAAAAGGAAGGAAAATTTTAATTAAGTTAAATTAAAAATTGGATTTTATCTTTTAAACTTGTGTGACGTACTGTGTTTCAATTTCTACAAATTGGGGAAACCTGAGGACGTTTTCCCCAGTTCTATTGATAATGTATCGATTAAATTATAAGGATTCAATTTATTATGTACAAGCTAACGTCACACGTAATTAAACAGTGCGACACTTGCGTTCATTGAATAGATCGAGCCGGTCATATTTTTGTTCCTCCCACCTATCTATTTATTTATTATTACACAAATCAGAATACAGTCAAATATCTCCTCGAGTATTGTAACCAAGATACTAGATACAAGCGTTTTCAAGATTGTTATTGTTTTTTCTGTCAGTACTATAATATTAATGTAATCTTTCGAGTAGCTGATAACTTTTGACTAGATGGACTACCTATCTGCAATTCAAAGTAAATTACTTCAGCTAATTAACAAGTCACATCCTTACTTATTTTTTTTATATTGCGTAACAGATACACGAGTTTACGACCGACCTAATGGTAAGCGGTCACCGTCGCTCATGAACCTCTGCAATGCCCGGGCAATGCGGTTATCTATCACCTACACATACAGGACTTTTCACCTTAACACTTAAATAACTTTTCCGCTACATTATCGATTAACATAACCTATGAAATACAGTCATAATCAACTCACCACGACTCTATTCCTGCTTGTATTCCTCACATCTTCAGCGACCTGTATACTGAGCAGCACATTCAGACCCAGCATCCTGCGTCCACGACCGGCCACTCCTTCCCACGTGAAATTGGCGCTGGCTTCCACTGGTGGGGTGGGAGGAAGTCCCAATTTCTCCAGTAACTCTTGGATAGGTTTGATGCCTTGAGCTTCTAGCTTATCTGTGGACGATAAAATAATACAAGCTCGTGAAATCCTAGATATCATGTAGCAGTAGAGTGATATGCAACACAAGCAAAACGAGTCCAAACACGACGTGTCTATTTTACTTTATACATGAGTTTCTATGGCCACTTTCCGAATCCACTGTAGTCGTTCTTATCAAGGCTTTAGGGGTGTGCGAATAATTCGAACTTACGAATTATTTGTTCCGAGTTTCGAATCGAATATTAATATTCGATATCGTTCGAATCGAATCGAATCGAATATTAATATTCGCACACCCCTAAAGGCTGTTCTTTTAGATAGCTTCAAGTACTACATTACATCTTGCCCAGCATTCCTAAAGTTTAGCTTATCATTGCCAAGTCAATAAAAAACCCCAAATAATAAACGGTTAACAATTACCAACCAAATAAAGCTTACCTGTATCAATACAACTCTTATACAGGCTCTTCGCTTTCATGACACTTTCTGGAAGCTTCTCCTCATTATTAGCTTCCAAGACTTCCCGCAAATCCACCACCAGTTGCTCCCGTAGTTTCGCTAGCTGGTCCCAGGAGGTGGCCCATTCAGGCACCGGGTTCTTCTTGATCCAGCCTCCGCAGGCGAACTCGTAGAAGTCTTGGCATGGATCCACATCTTTATTCAAGGCTTCTAATACTCTTGAAGCTGAAAAGAATAGTTTCATAAAAAGTCATATAATGTACCTACACGACCTCTCATGAAAATATTCAACATTACTGTTATAGTGACTTATTGCGCAATTAATAATGTAAAGAAGTAATTATGTATAGGGTGGGTAATCTAACGTTTGCATTTTGAACTACTGTTTATTTAGAGACTGACAGCTCAAATGTCATTCAATTTGTGTTCATAATTTAATTAAAGGTTTGACATTTACGAAATGGGACGTTTTCGGTTCGCCCAATGGGCAGAAGATCGTTTGGCCGAAGATGAGCATTTTTACGCCGCTACGGTCAATGGCGAGCGTTACCGTGCCATGCTCAATGAATTTTTGTTTCCAAAAGTTGAAGAGTATGACATGGACGACATTTGATTTCAACAGGATGGCGCAACATGCCACACAGCCAACATGATAATCGAACTTTTGAAAAATGCAAACTTTATATGGCCCACCCCTTACACACAAATATTAGACTGAGTACTTAGGTACTGCAGGTAGATTATTACTAAGACTCAAGATCTGACAAATCTCTGCTTTTTAAACGGTTTTATTTAGCTCACCCCGTTTGTTTTATTTATTCTTTATTTTCTTTCGTTTGCCACCTCAGCTCAAGATTTATGTCTTCTCGTGATCATGGCGTTTACAACAGTGTTGAAATAACAGGATCACTCATTTACTTTAAATCGAGGTATCAAACCGTTTAATATTTATGCAGATGCAAATAATTGCGAGTGTTTTAAGAAATGGATGATGTACAAAGCCGAAATATATTTTTTCAGCAAACCATAGTATGTACTTATGTAGTATCTGGTGTACTACACTTTGGACGCATCGATACCATCCACCTATACATTTGAAAAACTTCACTTCCATTAAAAAATTAGTAAGAAAAAAAGAAAGAAAAAGTATTTATTCAACACGCACATAGAGGACATTCATATTATTATAACATTTATAACAGTATAATACCTATTTAAACAAGGTACAAAAAAGTAAAAAAATAAAATAAAACCGAAGATAGAGGCTCAGTGGCGTGCGAATAGGTTTCAGCTCAGCAAAAGGTTATGGTCTCAAAGTAGACCAAAAGCACTGATTTTCAGCTGAAAGCTAAAAAAGGTACAGTAAAGTACTTACAAACGTCCCATAAATTAGGATAATATCGTCCACTAGCCACAATCAATGCAAAATAACAAGTGAACATAAAACACAATTTAATACAAGCCATTATTTATATGTTTACGAGTATTTATAAAATGCATGTTTTGTTATGATGAAATTTAATTGAAACTTAGTAATCCACATGCATTTGAAAAGTATTTAATATTATACGTCGTAGTATACTAGCTTTAGTAAACAAACAACTATCAAGTTTTATAGATTTTACCTTATAATATATAATTTTGAAACACGTATTATCATAATAATATTATAAAGGCGAAAGTTTGTATGTATGGATGTATGTTTGTTACTCTTTCACGTAAAAACTACTGAATGGATTTGAATGAAACTTTACCACAATATAGCTTATACATCAGAATAACACATAGGCTACAATTTTTGAACTCCTTTGTAACGCAGACGAAGTTGCGTGGGTCACCTAGTATTTTAATAAATAATTAGAGGATTTAACTGCAAAATTATGTATATAATTAATTAAATATAAAACTATTTTATTATCCTCTTGTAAATAATTATTCTTTGTTTGTTCGTATCTCAACGGATGAGCTGCATTCCTGGGATGTTTTAATGCAATTAACAAGCGATTAATCTCATTATAATGTTAAATCAAGCGTAATCCATCATTAATGATTTAGTTATTCGATGGGATGGTAATTTAATTGTATGTAATTGTTTTCTTGTTGTTTTATGTTTTGTTTTTAACTGACTTCCAAATAAGGTATGGTCTCTCAATTCAAATTTATTATGCTTTTTTACGTTTGTTCGTTTAAGAACCGATTTTGATGATTTTTTTATTTTTAGAAGAAAGATAATTTAAGAGGTGGTCTCACAATAGGAAAATTATAGTTTGATGATGAAATCAAGGAGAAGGACGTTTTTTTGTGACAGGACGAAATCGCCGGGACTTTTATCTTCAAACCAAACTATTTGATAAAATTTACACACACGATAGCTTTAGCTTATGTAATGGCGAAAATGGTTTACTCATTTCATAGTACAAAAATCTAGACGACTATAAATTCATGGAAGATATGTTAAGGAAAATAACACTAATGGAAAACAATATCTAAGTACGTGTTTACTATCTACGTCTTAAAAATAGTAATTATTTTCTGCTCTAATTATTCCATTACGTCCCACATACGAGTACACGTGTTATAATCGTTTACCAATTAAATAGTTTACATTACGATTCATCATAATTATTTTTATTAGATTCGTGTTGCATTATGTCAACACCACTTGTCATTAGGTGATCTGTGATTTATCATAGAATTATTACATCTGGAATCAACATCATGAACAACAGAATGAAGCCAATTTAAAATGCACCGATCGCGCGTAACAACCTGCACCTGTACCAACCCATTACTGCCCACTGTTAGGCTCAGGTCTCCTCAGAAGAGGGATTAGGCATAGTCCACCACGCTTGCCCAGTGCGGATTGGGGACTTGACATATCTTCAAAGGATTTTTAGAACCCTTTTCCGACATGCAGGTTTCCTCACGATGTTTTCCTTCACCGTTTTTAGCCAGTGGTGTTGTGAAAAATTGCACATAAATCTTCTTCACATTTAGATTCAGAGGTACAGGCCGGCCGGATTTGAACCCGCGACCTCCCGTTTGGAAGGACGCGCTTCGACCACTCGGCCACCACGACTTAACAGCGCGTAACAACACGATATTTTAATTCAACATCAGAAATAACAAAGTGAAATTTTAAAGAACTTATGTGTATGTAATTTTTTATTAGTGTGTTAAACGAATTGAGTGTCATAAGTACACTAACGCCAGAATATCGTGTAGTTCCGCGCGATCGGTGCACTTTAAATTGGCTTCATTCTGTTGTTCATGATATTGATTCCAGATGTAATAATTCTATGTGATTTATACAGGGTGGATCTGTAACTTTGTGTCAGCTGAAGTGGGGTGAATGACCTGTCGAAATACAACTTCACGATGCTATCACAAACGTTTTGCAAGGATTTAGTGATTTTTAATGGTGTTTACTGAGACCATATTCTTTGATTATAATCTTATTACTGGTAGATTAACTGTCATGATCTTGATTTCACGTTGTGAAGCTTTAACAAACCCAATGAATACAAAGCTACTGAGTGCCTTTATGCGATTCTGTCTAAAAATTATTCTACAACTTGACAGATGAACAGATGAAAGTCATAAAACACTTAATAGCAACATAAAACTATAACATATACAGGGTGATTTCTTAGTGAGAGTACATATAGAAGTTCATGGTAGCTGATGGTTATATACGACCAGTAAAAATATTATTATCAAAGAATATGGCTTAATGCCTTAGTAATCGCAACTTAAAAATATCTAAGATTCTTGCAAAATTATGGTTTTTCGACAACTGATGGGTGTGGCGGAGGTGTGGGGTGCGCGAGATCACTAGAAGTCGTTAGTCAACACTCTTTTAGCCGAAATTGTTTATGTTTGAGGTAGTTTTCTTGAATTTACATTAAAAAAAAAAAATTGTAATTATACCTATTTTTTGTAATATTCCGTTTTAGAACAGAGTACTCATCACCCTCCTGCAATATGTACCTTCTTTAAAAAATCACCCTGTATAAACGGCAAACAAATTACTTGAATAAAAAAAAGTTCTAACATTTCAAAAACGTAGGGATTCGTTTAGCCCCGCCACTCAGCAGCCAGGTCTGCATTTCCCAGTTGGGGTACAGCAATTGAAGTATGTACCATGTTTTCTTATTGCCTCAAATACCTGCTCAAAATTTGCCACTATCTCTTGGACCATAAGAAAAGGTTCCTCAAAGTGATGTGTAGTGACTTGCTCAAATGACAATGCAGCCACGTAAGTGATTTGTGGGAGGTCACTGGATGCAGATGGCGCAGGACCAGTCGATGTGGCGAGGTTTGGGGGAGGCCTATGTTCAGCAGTAGACGTCTATAGGCTGATGATGATGATGATGAAGTGATTTGTAAATGATTGTTATTGAAAATTGTATTATTTGCAACTTGCGATATGATACGTTTTTGAAAGTGAGCGTGCACTGATGAGGCTGATAGTGACATCCAGTGCAAGATAAATAAAAGCTTTAAAACTGACCTGTATTAACACAAGCCTCGCTGATGCACGGCCGAGGGTTCTTGTACTCCGTGAGGACCAGCACGGTCGTGTAGACTGCTAGAGCGATGAGCGACACCCCCAGAGCTCCAATCAGGATAGACGACCATCTTACTGTACGCTCTCTGGAATTACAAGCAGAAATTAATTAATACAACGGCCCTTCGTCGCGAATAGCGAATTCAGTTAGCGCAAAGTAATGTGACATCACATCAAAAACCGCCAAAATTATCAGTGTTTCTATTTATCATGCATGTTCTATACACATAAATCTTCCTCTTGAATTCACTCTATCTATACAGGGCGATTTGTTAGAGAGGGTACATATTGCAGGAGGGTGATGAGTACTCTGTTCTAATACGGAATATTACAAAAAATAGGTAAAATTACAATATGTATTTTTTTTTAATCTAAATTCGACAAAACTATTTCAAACGTAAACAATTTCGGCTTAAAGAGTGTTGACTAATGACCTCTAGTGATCTCGCGCACCCCACACCTCCGCCACACTCATCAGCTGTCGAAAAACCATCATTTTGCAAGAATTTTAGATATTTTTAAGTTGCGATTACTAAGGCATATAGGCCATATTCTTTGGTAATAATATTTTTACTGGTCGTATATAACCATCAGCTACTATGACCTTCAATATGTACCCTCACTAAGAAATCACCCTGTATATTAAAACTTGAAACTTGTTTTAAAAATTGAAGCAAACAGAGATATAAAAACAGAAAGCGATATTGTTAAATACTTTGTTAACTTTAATAAATACTTTTATTGTGTTTTTTTTTCAATATCGTATGGTGCATGTACGACTATCATTACGGGCTTCCTAATAAACCTTCATCTTAAGTCATTCTATAAAACAAAAATCACTTCAAAATAAGTTACGTAGTTTTGAAGATCAGAATTATCTTTTGAGATCGATTAAGTTATTCTATTGGGTAATAGTTAAAGCAATATTATTCCTGTTTCAGTCATCAGTCCGGTAGCCGTCCATTACTGGACCTTTTATTTAGTTTGAGGAAATTGCCAGATTATATGTATGTGGGAATTGATCCGCACTAAAACCTCCAACCGCTCACACTCAGCGTCCGAACCCCGGCTGAGGCCAGCATCCAACACGGGGTTACGCACTACGGCACTCTTTCCCGTCGCGCCGCCCTCAATTGCTCGACATAGGCCTTCTCCAAACCTCGCCACAATTACGGATCCTGTGATGTTTGCCTCCAGTGACTTCCCGCCTTGACCAAGACGTCGGTCCACCTTGTCTATACGATCCCTACCCTATCCCTGAAACTTCGCCACAACGACCGAGCTTGCACTGTCTGCATCCGGTGACTTGTCGCGATCCTGACCATGTCGTCGGCCCTGTTTGGTTTGCCTACGCAGCGCTTATCAGTTCGTGATCGCCACTCCAGAACTTTTCAACCCTATCGGCCATTAGTTCTTCGCCTGCCCTTGTGTCCTGCCCTTCAAAGATGCAAATTTTTGAGCTAAGTCGGTAACTTTGGTCCTTCTGCGGATCTCCTCATTTTGATCACGCAGAGAAACACTTAGGACTCTCATAATATTATTATTTGATTGTATAGTATTGAGTAAGAACTACATTTACATAAATAGCTAAAACAATAGGCACAAACGTACGCTGTTATTATGTTGCAAAACTTTCACTGTTTTAGTTCGAACATAACTTTTGATAAACCATTATTACTTTATTGAAATGAGGAAATTGTAAAAGTTGATGTGATGATGCAATAATGTTTATGGCGTCGTAATGGGAGTACCCATCTTGAGATAGCGGTATTGTTTTGTAATTAGCCCCTTTTTGCCCTGGCATTGTAGAGGTTCATGAGCGACGGTGACTGCTTACCATCAGGTGGGCCGTATGGCCGTCGTTTATCTACCATGCAATAAAAAAAAAATAGAAAAAAGAAAAGAATCTCTACACGATGACTCAGATTTTTAGCGAACAGCAGAGTCGGATTTACCATCAAATGGACATAAGATTAGTTTGTTAACGAAGCATTAATTTACGGTGGTTAGTTTCATACGAGGGTCTTAGGAATGGTGCTGTTTTTAAACCTCATTTGAATAAAATCATTTGAGTACCTACTACATCTCAAGTTAGAACCATTAAGATTGCGCAGCATAACATAATTACACATTGTTCAACTGCACGTTTAACTGATGGTCACGGCGAATATAAGAAGACTCCTGGACTATGCACCTTGGAAAAAATTATATACTTATAAAAATAAAGGATTGCTCTGTAGGGGTGGCTACAAAAGCGAAAAATAAAAAAAAAGGTTTATTTGGAAGCCAAATTGGTTTACCTCAATCATTGTTTTGTTCTTCGTTGCGGTGGCCTTCGGAACAGAAAACTGCCCAGAACGGGCAAGGATTCGGCCGGAGCTGGCCACTATACAGCAGATTCAGACCAGACGGGCGACTGTATGCGCACATTCCATTCCATGGGCAACCCCAAGAAGGGAAAACTTTTCAATGCCATAAAAAGTGAAAAAATTGAGGGATCCAACTAAACGAGATATCACCTAGATATTTGAAGAGACAATACCAATCTTCTCTCTACCTAAATAAAATAAATGTGTTACACAATCCCATTTTTCGCATGTTTAGTTAAAGATTTCACTGACCTCTACAAACAGAATGATTCAAATCATATTAAACTTTAACAAGAGTAGTTAGAGTTCATTTTTTAATATCTACTTTAATATAACCTTAAAAAAGAATTGAAATCAATATTAAATTTAAGTAGTTGAATATTATCAAATTAATAATTTAAGTAATCTTCAGAATACCGAAATGAAGTTTGGTTGAGTTTTTTTCAAATTTACGAAATTTCCTATACAGTACGGGCTAGGATGGGGCTTCCTCGGGGATTCCTAAAGAAAGTGATGGTTTATTTTAAAGAAGTTAATTGTGTTTTCACAGTTTAAGTTGTATCTGGATAGAGATCTATTTATGGACCTATCCGCAAAAATATGGGAAACAATCATGCAATTTTTGTAAGTATACATAGGTACATAACATCTAACATAACGTTTTTGCCATACCTATTATTGGCATCCTAAATAGTACAACAGCTGACCGCATAGGTCCAATAAATTTAATAAAATGTCCCTGGTGCTTTTCTCAATTCTGGCGCATCTTTCAATGTTATTTTACTGTCTCCCGCATTTGCAAGAAGGGAAGTCGAAACTCATGTTTTTCCTACTCCTTCTATCATCTTCTGATTAAATTCGTTGCGGGGTCCAAGACAAGTTAGCTTTCCCTCGGGTTTTCCTGGGCTTCACTGCTCAGAGTCATTACGATGGTCGCCGCTGAGGATCCTGGCTACACAGGAGTTACAGTGGTGGGGAGTGAGAGGTGGGCCAATACCCGAAAAAAAGGTACATAACATCTAAAATGTTTTTTTTACAAATAACAAGAATCACAAGTAACAAGAAACAATAATGTTTTTGTTCCAAATCAGGAAAATAACAGATTAATATACTCAGAATTAATAGAATGCATATTAAGTACGATGGTTTTAGATGTCCTAAAGCACGTAGGCACTTATGGTCAATTATTTGAAACACTCGTTTTCCTTCAAATTACCTAAACTTCATAAGTTCATAGTCTTAATTGTGGAATTTCAGATGTTAAAAAGACTTAAATTCTCCCTTTTATTATTATAATAATTATTTTTACTGTGATGTCTATAATAACTGATGCCGTGATGACATTCGTGAACATATGGCTTCAACTGAAAATCAGCGCTGTGTGTGTGTACACCACCACAGCATGTGCTGAGTTGAAGCCTTATGGTATGCAGTACTATGTTTTCTTTTTTAGTTTTGTACTTGTTTTTTTTATACTGTGTAACCATTAAACGTTTTTTCTTTCTTTTTTTCTTTCCTTTTCTAATATATAAAATTCTCGTGTCACGGTGTTCGAACTTGAACTCCTGCGAAACGGCTTGACCGATTTTGTTGAAATTTTTTGTGCTTATCCGGTATCTATGAGAATCGGCCAACATCTATTTTTCATCCCCCTAAATGTTAGGGGTAGTCAACCCCTATTTTTTTTTTTATTTTTTCGACGCAGACGAAGTTGCGTGGGGCAGCTAGTAATCTATACAAATAAATAAAATGAAGTGTTTGTGTCTAATAATCCGGCTATGGAATGAGCTCCCCTCTTCGGTATTCCCAGAGCGCTATGACTTGTTCTTCTTCAAACGAGGCTTGAGGAGGGTCCTTAAAGTTAGGTCGTAGGTAGCGACCCCTCAATGTCCCCTGCCATTGCAGAGGTTCATGAGCGACGGTAACCACTTACGATCAGGTGGCCCGTTGGCACGTCTGCCTACATGGCAATAATAAAAAAAAAGGTAACAATAAGTTTTACTGAATGCATATATGTATGTATTTTTTTACAAGTTTTGTCTGACCGTTCCGGGTAATCTTTAAAATGGCTAGACGAGACTTCACGAGACTTTCACTAGTAGATCCTTACTAGTCCTTCCTAATATTATAAATGCTAAAGTATCTCTGTCTGTCTGTTACCGATTACTCAGCCGATTTTGATGACATTTGGCACAGACAATCTTTAGACCCTAAGAAAGAACATGAGGCTACCTTTTAATTGAATATTAAAAGGTCCGCTATTCTATTTGATAAACTAGGGAGTTATGTAGTTCCCTAAACTTTTTCATATTTATAGAGTAGCAAATTTTTCTCTTCACACAGACGAAATTCGACAACTAGTCTCAAACAAATCATGTTTTAGTCTATACATGTGTAGTTGCAATATTCAAATCGACATAATATCGTGCGTAAGAACAATGATAGTCACTTCCGCTTCGTTCAACCAACGAAACGTTGTAAATGACAATCTTATAGAAACAGTTTCACTTTCCAAACGTTTGCCGACAGCCGGATAGTATACGCATTATGCAGTTATGGGCGTGGGGGCGCGTGCGGTTCCGTGGATTTCAATTGCTAGTTTGTAAATGAGAATTTAGTTGAATTTGTTTGGGGGACAACGTGGGTAGACCTCCCACAAGATGGACCGACGATCTGGTCAAGATCGCGGGAGGTCACTGGATGCAAATAGCGCAGGACCGGCCGTTGTGGCGAAGTTTGGGGGAGGTCTATTTCCAGCAAAGGACGTCTATAAGATAATGATTGTTTGGGGAGGTCTACGACATGGTGGTGATAATTATTGCTTGTAGATAAAAGAGCTGATTAAGTTTATTGGTTGTCGTGGACCTTAGTAATACTTAGTGATACTGCGTGGTCACTACTTACGACTTAAACTTAAGGGTCCTCTTTAAAGCATCGTTTGAAACTATAATAATAGTTTGGGACCTAGAAGACCTAAAAAAAGTAAAATATGGTTGAAGAGTTTTCTTGTTTAGTAGGTACCTGTCGTCCATGAAATTAATGCCATAATACAGCATGACTAGTCCCTAACTAGCTTATAAAGACATCTCAAACTTGGGTTGATGGTCAAGTATGAAGTGATACTTTTTAGACAGAACCACCTACAATTAATGTTAATGTAAGCAAGCTACTGGTTGATCATTCACCGGATTGAAATAGCTAATGAGATGATTAAAATAATTTCACCAAAAATAACATCGAATACTTCTTCTATGGCTTTGAAAAGCCTATAAACAATTCTACAAGATGAACTGATATCTTATATGACTCAAGATGACAAACAGGAAACTTACTGTCACAATTCGTCACGTGTGGTCAGAGCCGTCAGACTAACGGTGACCGTCGCGTGTTCACCACCGTATTACATATTCCTACCACGTGTGGACTTGGTGGAAGTTCAACGTAACTATAACATGTCAGATTTGATGCGGTCAGATACGATAACATTTTTGGGGAAATTTAGTGACTTACTTGTACTGGTTCATGGAAACTGGGTGGAATTTTGTGTTTTAAAATCCTACAAGGAATATTTGAGGAGGAATTACGGATAAAGACTCTATTTTTCACAGAAGCATAAATTAAGTATTTAGAAAGAAAAATTATAACCACAGTAGCAATGTGTAAGGATGGTTATCACACATAGTTAGTTAAGTTGGTAACACTGTGACGGCTTCATATTTTGACAGACAGAATTAAGAGACGCTTAAGTATGCGAACACGCGACATTGGCGGAATCAGTGCGCGGTAATATCTACGCACGACTGGGGCCATAAAAAAAAATACGTAAGTCGTCATTATAAAAGCGTCTTAAAAATCATGTTTGAGTTACCATTTTGACAGATAAAGACGTTTTAAGGACTTAGCGACGAGTGAAATATTTGAGATGCGTACGAGTATTCGGGGCTTGGGCCATAGTTAGATATTTGGGTTTTCTGACATATTGGCCATTCATTCAGGATCAAGAAAGCACCGAGCAGTGATTCTCGAGAACACTTGAAAAATTTGACGAACTCAATTTTTCAGATAGAGGAAATCGCCGGATCCGTATGTGGGAGTTGTACCGCACTAAAACCTCCAACCGCTCACACTCAGTGTCCGAACCCCGGCTGAGGCCAGAACCTAGCACGGGGTTTGGAGGGACAGCGTGAAGCGTTACGCGCTCGGCACTCTTTCCCGTCGCTCTGTCCATTCCATAGCATCTTACCACCCGTATTCAACTAGGCCACAAAGATGGATCAGCACAGTTATCTAAGTCCGTCTATCCGATGTAAATAAACTAACAATACAATTATGTCACTCTCTATTGATGAGAGCTCGTATTGTACAGACACAACACGGTTACAGATACACAATGCATTTGAAAACACGCAATTTGCATAACCGTTCGTAAGGCATACGATATGTGATGTATAGGGTGTTCATTTGTTTCAGGACGTGATTTACCAAAATTCAACGAGTGTTTTTTTGCTTTGGGAATACTTTAGGAAGAATGGTGCTTCCATCTCTTCTTCTCTGTCGGTACACTCTTGTCAGAGCGGTCGTGGTTATTATGAAGATTTTCTCTTGCTCGCAACTATCACGCGCCTCACGGTGTCCACCTATCAGCTATCAAATTGAGATTGTGTTTTGTTTTAAAATACTTAATCATAACGCCCTTTTATGGATATAGAATATAGTAAAATGTAATAATTTAACAACTTTTAGAAATCAAAACGAAACATTGATACAGTATAGAGCTTCACATCACATTTCCGTACATAAGAATGTTAGAACGATCGTTTTTAGAAACTATGTTGGCTAAACAACTAACCCTGTTGTTGTGTAGCCTAACATGAGAAATAATATAATAACTAACTGACATAATAAGAATTAAAAAAAAATCTGCCATCAGCATATACATAAGTCTCATCCAAACTAATAAATAATAGTCTCATTCTTAGTTGAACCATAAAGTACAAGAAGATACCACCCTGTATAAACAATATGACTTTCTATAGAGAATGGTAACGGTTGTGTGGATCACTGGGGCAGGCTCTGTTATCCTCGCGTTTTGGCTTGAACTCGTTCGTCGAAGTAGCTGTCATTTATTCTCTGATTTAACGCTCTGTTTTCGGATATCTGTTGTGTCAAAATAATAATTTATCAGGCTTCTTTGTAGCTTTGCAGTTGTTGTGGCGAAGATTAAGGAAGGCCTATTTCCAGCAGTGCATAAATGGCGCGACGGGAAAGAGTGCCGAGGGCGTAACGCGTCACGCCGTCCCTCAAAACCCACATTTTAGTGCGGTTCAACTCCCACATACCGGATCCGGTGATTAACTAAATAACTGAACTAAAAAAAAAACGACTACGGCCCTAAGATTTTTTGGAAAGAGAATTAAGATTCATCAACATACGGTGTATGTTGAAGTTTAAAAAAAACAATTAATTTTAACTTTTAGATGGGTTAGTTTTACAACTAGGCGTTAAAAAATTGCGACTTCTAATTACT
The DNA here is from genome assembly GCA_030269945.2 of Trilocha varians. Taxonomy (NCBI): domain Eukaryota; kingdom Metazoa; phylum Arthropoda; class Insecta; order Lepidoptera; family Bombycidae; genus Trilocha; species Trilocha varians. The sequence goes on from AP028265.1 coordinate 1,009,489, forward strand.
CAAAAATCTACGATTCTCCCTGGCAACTACAAATTATTCCACAGTTTCAAGACTTCATAAGCCTTAAAAGTCCTGCATAGTAGGTGACGGGAAGCAACTCTCAATGCGTTTACATCGCAGAGGTTCATGAGCGACTTTTACCATCAGGTGAACTGTAAGTTCGTTGCAAGAAAAACAAATGAGTGACACTTCCTAATTAATTTAGTAAATCAATGAATCGGTTAATATTAGTCCATACTTCCTAGATATTAGCGATGGAGTCATTAATTCAAGCCACGACCTGTCCTCGGCTTTCCATTGTCACGGACACGCTTTAGTTGCGAGATGTAGCGTTTAAAAACACGTTGTATTGAATAAAGCTATTTATTTATATCAAGGACAACCTGGTTTCAAGTGGGTTTAGATGTGAGAGCACGCGCCTACCTCGAAAAAGAAAAGTGGTAGGTACATTTTCAACACATTTCGATTGGAAGGTTTATTAGATTTACAGTAACATGGATTCTATAAGAAAATGTTGCGAAATCGGATTTCTATACTGAAAATATAATAATCACCTAGGTAAATCTAATTTTTCTATTTGTGAGAATAAAATATTAGAGTAAATATAATCAAGACATGTGATTGAAATAGAGATGCTAAATTTAAAAAAAAACTTGAGAGGTGTCAAGGGACACCCGGACGGAACGAAGTTCCTTTCGATTAATTAGTGAGGGAATCGTAATAAAATATTCTAGTCACAGCGCCATCTAGCGATAATAATCTAAAACAAAAAAAGTGTCGTGACAACTTTTTCATAAGAATTTCCGTCTAGCCCCTTTCGATAACGCGCGATAAGGAACTTCGTTCCAAAAAACTAATACATTCATTACTATAGATTTTACTATTTATTCCCATTTAGGGAACGGGTCACCTGATCATAAGTGGTGTCACTCTTGGACCACTGCAAAGGTAAGGGTCATTGAATTTTCGAATTTCTTTTCGCTTTTAACTTGCATCACCACGATCAAGTGCAGACGGTTTAGTCAGCGTAACTGCTCCTTACCAAGGTTCACTTTCGCTCTTAATGGTCGAGACTCAAGACGAGTGCTTTCTTTACCATATGAGAAAGGCTGTACGTCGCGTAATAACCTCTTTTTGGTTTATGAAAATTCTTACGTAATGTTTGTGGTTTCATTTTGAAAATTTGAAGATGTTTCTATTCATTTGGAGATGCGATCTTGTATTTAGTGTGAGAGTACCTATCTACAAAGCCATGTAACAAGACGAATGATGAATTTAAAAGTTGATGTAAGAGAAGCCGCAGAGCAGCAAATCCGGCCGGCTTGTACCTCTAAATCTTAATATGAAAAAGATTTATGTGCAATTTTTCACAACACCACTGGCTAAAAACGGCGAAGGAAAACATCATTGAGGAAACCTACATATCGGAAAAGGGTTCTATCCTTTGAAGATATGTGAAGTCCCCAATCCGCATTAGGCAAGCGTGGTGGACTATGCCTAACCCCTCTTCGGAGGAGACCTGAGCTCAGTAGTGGGCAGTAATGGGTGGTTACAGTACAGTACAGTACAGTACAGTAAGAGAAGGAGAAGGCCGTAGAATTGATGGTCTCACTGTGTGAAGGATGATATGTTGGTTCGTGGTGTGACTGATGATGTATGTAATGATAGAGAGGAATGGAGAGAGAAGACATATTGCGCCGACCCCATCTAAATGGGATAAGGTGAAGCGAAAGAAAGTACCTATCTACAATATTTGAGGTTTGAAAGGTTTGAATCGCTATTAGAGAATTGGTCGTAATGTCGATCGCATTAAGGCGTTGTGGTACGAAATGACAAAACAGTTCAATTTAGGTCCTAAATTAGATCGCAATAAGAGGTCGTGGTAGACGCCCAAGAGTAGATATAAGTTCTTTATTTAGAGTTGATTTTTGATAATGGTATTTGTGGCACAATTATTATTATTTTATTCTCTTTTTTTGGACAAATATTTGACTTCTACGTAATTTTATTTATTTAGAAGGAATTATTATTGAATAATCTAAATTTAAAAAGTTAGCTCTTTTAATATACAAGATACATATATACATATGTATCTTATACATACAGTCGTGGTCAACTAATTAGGGACAGATCTAAAACTTGGCCATATGGAAAGTTCATACTCTATTATTGTAAGCTTCATTCCAGATTACTGAATGTTTCTTTATAAACTTAACCACTATCAAGTACTCTAGTTAACATAATACAATGAAAACAAAAAAAAAACAATTAACCTTTTAAAAAATCTTAATCAAATTGCATTAATCAATAGTTATGATACGGTTAAACTGGCCACCTAATTAGGGACACTTAAGTGTTTTTCCTCTAAATTCAAAAACATATAAGTAATAATTTTTATTCTATTCTTTTTTTAAATTTTGGCGCCATTTTGAAAAGCAATATTGTTACAGTGCGAGTTATAAACATATGAAATAATTTAAAAAATGGGTCGAAAGAAAAGCTGTGATGCTAAAATGCGAAAAGTTATAATAAATCTTTATCAGCGTGGATGGTCATACCGAAAAATTGCAGATCATCTGAAATGTTCCAAAAACATGATTTACAATGCAGTGACTTATTTCAAAATTCATGAAACAACAGAAACGGTGCCTAGAAGGAAAAGACCAAGAAAAACAACCGCACAAGACGATCGCATAATGGTAACTCTCGCGAAAAGAGACCCCTTTAAGGGTTCAGTTTTCATAAAAAGCGAGGTTTTTGGACCAGAACCGACTGCTGGAGTATCAGCAAGGACCGTCAGAAGGCGACTGGTAGAAGCAAAGGATGTAGGAAGAGTTGCTCAAAAGTTCCATTACTGAAGAAAGAACATAAACAAGCAAGATTGGCATTTGCAAGAAAGTATGGACATTGGACTGTTGCTCAATGGAGGAAAGTGCTGTTTTTTGACGAGACCAAGATTAATCTAATTTCATCCGATGGCAGACAATACGTGGGACAACCTATAAAGTCCGTAATGAATCCAAAATATACGAAGAAATAGGTGAAACATGGGGGCTGCAATATTCAAATCTGGGGCTGTTTTTCTGGACATGGAGTAGGACCTATAAAAAGAATTGTAGGTAAACTTGACCAATTCCAATACAAAGAAATATTGGAGGAAACGATGCTACCGTATGCTGAAGAAGTTTTACCTGTATCCTGGATGTTTCAACACGATAACGACCCAAAATATACAGCGCATTCTGTTAAATCGTTCCTAGCGCAATAGTCAGTGACGGTGCTCGACTGGCCCGCAAACAACCCAAACCTTAACCCGATAGAGCACTTATGGTATGAAGCAAAGAAAACAGTTGCAGCTCAACGTACAGGCACAAAAAAATCAGCTTTACGAGATATTTCAAGGTGTTTGGAATAGTATTTCTTTAGATACCTGTAATAATTTGATTGCATCGATGCCGCGCCGATGTCAAATGGTTATAACCAACAAAGGCAATCATACAGGCTATTAAAAATACGTTTAATTATTTTTTTGTATTCTATTTATATTTAAGAAAACTTTTTATGTAATAAACACTTCAATAATTACAAGTTATTTAAATTTACAGTTAAGATTCAAAGTGTCCCTAATTAGTTGTCCATGCATAATCAATTATGTGTAAGTGGCAATGATTTATTTATGTAAAAACTATCGATCGTAATTACCTATTTTCTTTTGTTGTTCCTTAAATACCTAGAATACTAGCTAAATTACTTGTTATTAATTGAAACCAGCTTCAGAGCCTTTTGGTTTTTATTTTTTCCGGACTGGAGGGATGATGTTTTATTTTAGTGATATGGCGTCCCTAATTAGTTGACCACGACTGTATGTACATATGATCTGTACTTCAAAAGTTGTGTTGTAAAACTTAAATATTTTTAAAGTTTATTGACACGTGCTTATCGTACATCTAATACATTTTGGCGTAAAACGATAAAGATCTCCAAAAATAAAAAAGACAATAATTCTTATTCTATTTGAATTTCAATGATGTTGTATGGAAATAACTGAACGACTTAAGTACTGTGCTTGGGTTCATTTTACTTGTCTTAGCTAGGACTTTATCGCTACACAATCGCTATCGTTCAGATAAAATTTTGCATTTAAATAGTTTTTTGAAATTTTTTTTTTCTATCCTAGTGTAGACTAAAATCTAACGGGACAAATTAGTGATGAGCAAAATTGGTCATGATCTTGCAAAATTTGCAAGACCGAGACCGAGACCAGACGGATCTGTGCAAGATCAAGACCAAGACTCAAGCTCATCACTAGGACAAATACAGAGAAGCACTACGCTTGTCCTTCTTCCAACGAGGCTTGAAGATAATCCTTAAAGGTAGGCCGTATATTGCAGTATCTCCTGATAATGCAGAGGTCCATGAGCAACGGTAACCGCTTACGATCAGATGGCCCGTTAGCTCGTCTGCCTACGAGGCAATAAAAAAACTGGAATCGCATTCTTAAAATGATATATTTAGGCACCTGTGATTCATTGTCCACATACAAGACATGTTATGTCATTTAGATTCATATCGTATAATGTTTCGAGTGCGTGATGAAACTAAATGAATAATATTACAGATTTTATTATAGATTATAGTAATTTTCATGTTAATTTTAAATATTCAATTTCAGTTGGAGGACATTTTTAGTTGCAACTCAAATTTATATTTGCATTGTTATTTTACTTCCTGGTCTTTAACTTTTTTTTTTGTATGTGGGTGTTGAACCGCACTAAAACCTCCAACCGCTCACACTCAGCGTCCGAACCCCGCTGAGGCTCGAACCCAGCACGGGGTTATGAGGGCCGGCGCGACGCGTTACGCCCACGGCACTCTTTCCCGTCGCGCCGCCCCTCCTGGTCTTTAACTAAAATTGTACATACCTAACTACTATTTTAATAAAAGACTATTCGTTTAAAGATGATGCATTCTTCTCATCTTAAGGTAATGTTGGTAATATCAACTTTATAACTATGAATCAAGGAGTTCGAAGAATAATTCCAAAATTAAATAGTAATTAATATCAGCAAATCGGAACTAATATCACTAAAACTATTAATCCTTATAACTGTCACAATAAACCAAGAAGGAGATAGAAAAAAAGAAACAATATTTAAAAAGCTCATTACAAAACCTATTCGTGCCACTCTTTAATTAACAAGTACTTAATTAAATTCAATAGGACAAAAACGCAAAAAGCTCAAAGAAATTACTCAACTTTCCACGAATATAATGGGTAGGTTTATGTGGGTCCAAACAAAAAGAAAACAGTTAACTTGATCATCTCCTTTTAGGATGTCGTTCACAAAACCCGTTCGTGCCAAAGTCAATCTTCAATACATAGTATAAAACAAAGTCGCTTTCGCTGTATGTCTGTATGTATGCTTAGATCTTTAAAACTACGCAACGGATTTTGATGCGGTTTTTTTTATTAGATAGAGTGATTCTTAAGGAAGGTTTGTATGTATAATAAATGCATAATATAGTAGAGAAACACTGATAAGTTTAAAGGTTTCTAATGTGATGTCGTAAATAAGCACGTTTTTTGCGCTTATATTGCAAACGCTGGCTGAACCCTACGAGATAGACCAAAATAATGTACTACAGTATTGTTCACCTTAAAAAGTTCAACAAAAAGTCCGCGATGGTATATGTCTATCTCTTAGGGATAACCCAGCATAACCATTTTTATTCTTTACTAAAAAATGGTTATTTACGAAGTGATTTTAAACAATACAGCATTAATCCTTATCCAATTAAGTACCTTAAATAAATTGTGCATTTATTATAGATCAATATGCTTTTTACAGCATGTAATTTAAGTGAATATTACCGAAGATATTACAAATTTAAAATGCAGGGTCGTAGTTGTTTGCGCCGGGCGGCGCGTGCCTATATAGGCTACAATTTTTGAACCCCTTTGTAACGCAGACGAAGTTGCGCGGGTCATCTAGTTAATTATAATAAAAAGTCATTAAATTCCATAGAATTATTACATCTGGAATCAACATCAAGAACAACGGAATGAAGCCAATTGAAAGTACGCCAATCGCGCGTAACAACTAGACTATCTGGCGTTAGAGGGTGCTGAAAACACTCAATTCGTTTAGCACACTAATAAAATATTACACACACATCAGTTTTTTTGAATTTCCATTTGTTATTCATGATGTTGATTCAGAATGTCGTGTAGTATTACAAAATCCTCAAATTTATGGTAGGTCTATTTTGTTTTTGTTAGAAGTTGTATATTTTATTTTCATTTTCTTTTCTTTTTGTACTACCTATTACATTTTACTAGATCGACATGTCCGTCCTGGTTATTGTAAAGGAGCCCCGTAGCACAAGCTACAGCTTAGTACGGGACTCGCTGTTTTAAAACACAAATGTAAACTGTAATGGTAAAAAAATAAAAATTTCATTTTTTTTCAATAAAAATTTCATTTTTTCAGTTACGCACGATCGGTGTACTTTAAATTGACTTCATTCTGTTGTTCGTGATGTTCATTCCAGATGTTATAATTCCATGTTAAATTCAAGAAGCTCAAAGAAATAACTTCCACAACACACAAGCCAACGTATGTAACAGAAATAACAATAAATCATTGTATCATCGAAGGTTGTTCGCACAAAGAAAGTCACAAGTAATTTCTTGATGACTCTCTCATGAATATGTGATGTGCATAATCACGATTCCATTGTTTATGGCTGATGATGATCAGTTTTTGGTTCCGTGTAAGATTAATTACATGTTTTTATTAAGATATTATTTATTGGAAATGTTTTTGCTGTCGAGTTTTAATTGTATATTTGTGTCATCTTCAGTGTTTCCTGTCTATAACTTTGAAGATAACCAAGTCATTTTGCCTGATGTTAAAGTGTTTTTTTTTTCGATATGCATGCTTCTTTATTTGACACAATTAAGGTTCTTTTTGTCTATCAGAAGAGAGAAATAAAGGCACAGATTACAAACAAATAGACATAGCTACACTATTTGGTCTTCAATCAAATCAAAGTCACAGTGTAAACATTTTTTAAACGAGGTTTAAGAAAACTCCTGTATAGTTGGTGATAGATAACGGATCCTCAAATACCCATTGCAGATGTTCTTGAGTGACGGTGACCGTTAACTATTAGAAGGGTCGTAAGCTCATTTATCTATTACAATAAAAATATCTTTTAAATCCTAAAGCATGATTATAAAACTAAATAACAATATTGTCATGGTCTTAACGTCATCTTTACAACTCAGTACAGTTGCAATATCGTCAATCACTAGTCCAAGTGAACAATGATGAAAGGGCACTGATCTTTCAACGTTTACAAATAACAGTTTTTTTTATGTTCTAAAACAGTGGAATTCAGTGATGGTTTATTCATGACGAGGTCTCCGCGTTTGATATTAAAAGTCAAGGATTTATAGGTATTTGATGTTGGCTGATGTTGAAGTTACCTCGCGCAGTATAAACCAGGGTTGGATTCGAGGCCTCAAAATAGTACACAATAGTCATAATAATATTATAAAGGCGAAAGTTTGTATGTATGGATGTATGGATGTATGTTTGTTACTCTTTCACGTAAAAACTACTGAATGGATTTGAATGAAACTTTACCACAATATAGCTTATACATCAGAATAATACATAGGCTACAATTTTTGAACCCCTTTGTAACGCAGACGAAGTTGCGCGGGTCACCTAGTATGATATAAGGAAAAATATATGCTATACACTATGCGGCTCAGAATGCATGATATTTCCTATTCATCGGGATCTACTGGCATTGGCAGGATCTTACTGTGTACCGAACTATGACTGTAGCTTTTTATCTAAGTTCCGATCTTAGCTGGTTAAATTTCACCAACTTCGTGGCTTCTCCCCTCTTCCTGCTACAGAGTTGAAAGCGCTGTGTTCAGAACATAAACTTTTTTGTATCTGCATGGAAACTATTTTATTTATATTTAAATCTTCTTATAAATTTTGTTCGTTATTCTATGTCAAATTTAATTCTTCACTTTTTTCTCACTTCTGTTCTAGCCATATAGGAGAGTAGTCATGTTGTATAATTTTATAAATTTTTCATTGTTTCAATAAATTACAAAGTTTAACAAACAATAACTCTTTTCTTTGTTGGATTCTATAGCATCCAAAACGTTGTGTTTGGGCTCTTTTCTTGACTAACACTTTACCTTTATACTACACTTAAAGCTTGTATTTAAAGGTTATCATTCAAATAACATCTTAATTTGAGGTGTTCCATAAATCATTTCTATTATATTATTCAGTCTGTCTGATGAAATACGAATAGTTTTGTAACAAGACTATTAGAATTGTCCACGGTAGTCCACAATGTCGCGTGTTGTCGTGTGCTGTCGCGTATTATCGCGTGCTGTCGTATGTCTGGCTCCGTTTGAGCACACGCATCTTTAGAATACTTCGTCATTCAATTTCTTCGTTGCATCATATTATATTGTCTGATTTTTAGATGTTCAGAGAATTCTATATTATGCTGAAGTTAAGATTTAAATTATCATTATTTTCTTAGAAATTTGTAAAATTTTATAGCTGCTAGAGAAATTAATGAGCGCAATCCCAAATTATCTCCATTTTTTTTAAATCAGTGGTAACTATTTAACTAATCCTTGGATCTACTGAACCGATTTCTTAAATTCTCTTACTAATACTTAGGAAGCTTTTAAATCCTGCATATAATATTCTAAAATTAAAATTAGATAAAACTGCATCGTTTTGTGGCACAGTTTTAACATAAGTAGAGGAAGTATAAACTAGTATAAATGATTAAAATATTTTGTCTAACGTGGGAGGAGTCAGAGAGCACGGCTTTGACATTTCAAATCACGATTTACTGCGGATCTTCAACCAACGTGAGGTTGTTGCTCTGTTTTTGAAATGTCTCAAAATGTCACACGTTTTGATTGAGTAGGGTCTTTTGAAGTAATTTTGGATACACAGGTACAAAGACTTTTTAACGTTTAATTGGGTCTTACTTTGTCTTTAGATAATGCAGACCCTTTTATTGTTAAAGATATTATAATGTGTCATTAATCAAATCAATCGTGATGTTCTTTTGTTTTGTTTTAATATGCATGTTCGGCAATTTGAAGAAAAACAACGTAAGATTTTAGGCATAGTTGTTTTCTATTCGTTTTTTTTCCACTTCTTGCATTGGATGGGGTCAACTATTATTCTATGTAAACATTAACAATTCGTCTTAGTTGATTGTCTATCTCCTTGTTGAGGAGACCTAAGACTAGTGGTCAGTTATCCAATTAATTGGAATTTTTAGGCAAGGGCCATCTCGTTGTCTAGTTGTGTCTTCTGTTAACATTCGAGAGCCACAGACTAGTGGTCTAATAGTATAGATCGTCCAACTGCAAAAGGGTCGCTTTCGATCGTAATAAAACAAAAAGCCTTACGTAACGTGTTTAACAGGAATAATTTTGGCATCCAACGGTCACTACCCCGATGTCATTGGCCTGATGATGCAGCCAAATTTACAATTACGATATATTGCATATTGTGCATTGTAACTGTAAATAGCACTAATAAAATAATATCATGAAGTTGTGTTTAAAATATGCGTGGCACAAAAATACTTATTAGTTAAAACTTTTCCCAAAGATTTAATTATTTGTCAAATGAGAAATGAGCTTGGTCGCTTTCGTGAAGATTACATATCCATGCTGTAAAAATAAGAAGTAGGCTTGCCAAAGCCCGCCAAGATGGGACCGCGTGTCACCCTTCCACGGAATACCCCGTTTGGTCAGAACCAGGAATGTCTTGGATTAGACCATAGAATCCCAAACGGATAATGCGTAGAATAGTGGAACTTACCATTACGTCGCCTCAGTGCTTGTTTGGCCAATCTGACATTTTTTACGAAAATGACTTTTTAATGCAGTATTACAAAGAATAACATTTCCATCCGACTGGTAAAATATTTTTTTTAAATATTCAATTCTAAAACAATAAAAATCTCATTTCAATTTTTTTCTCAACACGGCACTTAACGAAAATTTCGTGCTTGTTTGCTGTCTCCTGTAAAATTTGCTCGAGTGCAGATTGGCCAAACAAGCACTGAGGCGACGATTAGTCGAACTAAAAACAAAATAAAACCATTTCTCTACACTGAATGAGTCATGTTACAAACCGCACTACGTTAAACCACGTGTAGTGATTTGCATTTAACGCAAAACAAACATTAACATATTGTTACGGCGACAAAGATTTTTACGATCTCATTTACATTTTGATACTATGCATTTGTACATCACTAATCATTGTAAGTGTTGCTTTGTTGCATTTATTTGTGTTTAATGTCATTTAATCAAAAAGCTATCAGTAATGTTTCAAATAGAATTTTGTAAGGTTTTTAATTGAGAAATCCTTTTTTAATTCTTAACAGTTGTGCTTGTTAATTTTTTTACTAAAAATGAATAATGAAAATCAGAAGGTCCCACTTTCAATAACTAGAATTTGACCCATTTCAAGGCATAGCTTAGGAGTCAGTAGTGAGTGGCTAGTTGGCTCGACTTTACAAAAGTATAATTAACTTCGAAACCACATAATGGATATTAATTAAAATGCTTAAAGCCTTGATTGCCGGCGCCTTGCTTTTCTATGTAAACTAGCAAACGGTTTAGAGGAAACCGATTTTTTTTTATTGCCATGTAGGCAGACGAACCAACGGGCCACCTGATCGTAAGTGGTTACCGTTGCTCATGAACCTCTGCAATGTCAGGGGACATTGAGGGGCCGCTACCTACGACCTAACCTTAAGGACCCTCCTCAAGCCTCGTTTGAAGAAGGACAAGTCATAGCGCTCTGGGAATAACGAAGAGGGGAGCTCATTCCAATTAGTCTCAGTTCACTCATGAGTTCTTTGAAACTTCACACTTTTGTTCATTATATGTTTCCAGATGTCACATTCCTAAACTATACTCCTCCAGTAATGTAACAATAGCATTAACGAGTTAAGAATCTGTCGAATCACGGCATTGAATTGTAACAACAGGAAATATATTCGTGCATTCTTACATAATATATAGATGAACGAAACACTTAACGATATCGCAATCTTTCGTTGTACTGTAAGTGCTTTAACTTTTATTTTGCAAAAAATAAAGAAACGACTATATTTTACAATTTAAAAGGTCTTAGATACTAGACGTTCTCTAGAAGAAAACAGAGATCTTATAAACTAAATATAAAACTTATTCAGACACTCGCGGTTTTCTATCGGTTTTCTTTCTAAGAAAGAGGGTAGACAGATTGTTTGCTCTTAAATCGACCCGCAGTATCCAGTCTTCTCGTGATCATGATGTTTGCAACAACGTTGAAACATCGAGACAACTCAATTAATTAAATATCGTGGTAAGAACCCGTTGAAAATGCATGAAAGTATTAAATATAAAACAACTTTGCATTTAAGAATCGAATGTTTAAGAGAAAATCACACTATTTTAACAGTTCCAAGGGTTACTTTAAATTGTCTAATCAGATCTTGACCACGATACACGGAGCAATAATAAAGGTCGTCTTTTTAATAAGAATTACTTTTGTTACAATTTTTATAGTGCATTAATTACCTGACCTGCGCAGCTACGTTTGCGTCACATTTGCGATGCTGGCCTGAGCCAGAAAATGTGTTTATTTATTATTTATTTATTTTTAAGGAAAGCTTACAGACTAATAACATAAATTTTACTTATTAAAGACTTATAATTATGTATAAACAAAACATTGCTGATTACAAGCTTCCACTAATTAATAAACTAATAAACGCACTTGATCCGTTTAATTAAGTTTAACATAGCAAAAGGGTTAAAGTTACTTATGTCACCGGATTAAAATACCTTATTCCCGACATCATATCAAAGTCATCTCTAAAATTAGTTTTCTTGTATTACATTTCTTTTGAGTCGCTTTATTTATTAAAAAAAAAACATAAAAATCCGTTGCTTACTTCCAAAGATCTACATACTCGTACGTGAAGACAGCGAGAAGCGACTTCGTTTTATACTATGAATGCACATATTACATACGTATTGATACTACTATTACGGTAATATCAGCTGTATATTGACCTTGGCTGGAGGCCGTGGTTCAGTGTTGTATAACATCTATTAGACGCTAAACGCTAAAATTATTTTTGTAAAAGCGTCCGTGACCCAAAGACGCGTTCACTCGTGTTTAAGATCTAGTAATGATTGTTACTTTACTTTATCATTACTGAATACTCTATTAGTGTATTGTTCTTCACTTCAATACTATTATAGTTTTTTTCATAATTAGTTACAGCATTACTTAAGATTGGGTGGACTAATTCGGATGTTAGGTGATGGTTGACGTGAGGTCTTATTTTAATTTAATATTTTTTGAATTATGGTATTTGTGAACAAGATTTTACAATTTGCTATGCGTATTTACGTATATTGATTTTCTGGCTAAACCGATTTCGATAATTCTTATTTTATTGTTATATAATTATTATAATTTTGCATAAAATTCATTAAGATAGGACGAGTACTATTTGAGCTATTTTTAAAAGTCGGTCGTTTTCATTGTTGTATAAATAGTTCTTGTTAGGTACTTTAATTATGTATATATCTATCACGATGTAGGTCAAAACAATAACTTTAAAGTATAGGAACTATAGTATTACAACCACAGCGCTCATCCACGCCTCAATCAAGGTGTTGACGATTCTTCGTTATGTTATTACCGCAATGGATACAGTGTCGAGTTGCATTGTCACGTTTTAATGTGTTATTATAAAATAATTCAGAAAAATATGTTTTTTAAGAAAACCCTTTGAAATAGGTAGGTGTACGGTTTTAAATAAGGCTTAAAAGATCTCACTTGAGATACTAAATGAATGAACATACCATCAGGAATGATATGATAGATGTTAAAATAATAATAATATGTCCTAGCATGATTGTATCACTTCAACTAGGGTTGCCAGGTGTTAGGATAAAGCAGGACATACGTAGGATTTTTGATTGCTTGTCCAGCCAAAATAAGCGGCATCCGGCCTGTTAGGATTTAGGTAGGATTTTTCAATTTCAAAATTCGCGCGCGGATCGAGATTGAATCACGCCGACCGAAAAATGTGAGGCGTCCGGATTTTTCGACCGAATGTTAGGACAAAAAAAAATTAGTTTTACATCTAATATATATTGGGTTCAGTTCAGAAACACAATGAAAATTCCTTGGTTCACAATAACAGTTTATTCATTTTCCAAAAACAGTATAACCATCCTCCAAAATCAGTACAATTATCCTCCAAAACTCAGTCACAATTACTCTCAACTCTGTTCACTTTGAAATCACGTCGACTACTGTATTCAAACGACAGCTTACACGCCTTTTATACTTTCTTGAGAAATAAATCAGATGGCGCCACTAGTATTTCCGTTCGCATAAAATAAAATTAAAAGAATCTAACAACACTCTTATAAAATGATTCATCACAACCGGAAGTCCTTCCTTTAAATCGACGTAATACCCGCTTCTACAAACAATTAAATGGAATTAGAGAAAAGTCACCTAACAGCTCGGCCATCCTGTAACTAAGCGAGTCCTCGCGCTTGTTTAACTCTCCGTAAATCCGATCAATTGCAACCATTACTAAAAGATGAGAAAAAAAAATAAATAAAAGGAGACCAAAACAACCAACTAAAAATCAAGCAACGTAGAATTCAAGTGTCCACACAAAAAGCCATGGTTGAATTTTACTCCTCGACACTAGCCTCGTAGCACCATAGCTGAAAGCCATAAAAAACGTTACGTGCCCAAAAGCCTCCTTCATTCCACTCCTGTCTTCAGCCGTTTCTTCATTATAATATCCCTGTTATTTAGTATTCCCACCATCGAAAAGGCCTACCTCTTTTCCTCTTCTGTCCGGTGTATCAGTTCATATAGTTTGTTTCATTTATTGAATCATCTGATAGTATGTCAGTCCACCCCTTCAAATTTCTTTACCGTTATAGCATTCTGCAAGCCTGATAACATTTTTGATGTTTAATTTGATGAGGTCTTGAGTTTGACATTCAGATGGGAGAATTGGAAGGATACAGCCTTCGAAGACTTCTCATTTTCACGTTTTTGTTCTTCACTATATCTTGAGATTCCAGTTTCTCTTCCTAGCGTTGCCAACTCACGTATTCCTACTTCTTTTCTCGCAAAATCCATTAGGGAGATGACCTGTCCGAAATTAACAGTATCCGATTTCATTAAATAAATTATTTCCTCTATTCTGTCCATTTGTGTCCTTCTGTTCATTGCCTTGTTTTATCAGTATCACATTCCCACTTTTCGACTTTTCCTATTTAAATCCTCCGAATTTGTTCAGCTCTACTAATCACACTTTAATGATGGGTCCAAGTGAAGTGGTCCCTCTATCACATCCACATGCTCCAGCCCTGACACGGCCGCACTCCAAGCGAACGAAACTTCGCACCTCCGGGAAACAATACCTATCCTTCTATCTTGAATAGGTCACAACGTCTCTTACAACACAAGATCCTCACCATCGTGCCTCACTTCGAGAATCTACCAGATAACTCCTTTGAGCAAAAACCCACCAAATACAAATACAATACTCGCATAAACTTCAAAAAAAACGTAAGGCCTTGATCAATAACAAAATTTCCCAGTTATCCTAATAGTCCGAGCTTCCGCACCTGCCGATTGGGCAGTTACAATCCGACGTCATCAATGGCCACAACAGCTCTATCAATGGGTCTCCGACTAAAACAAGATACCAGCTGTAATCAGAGAGGGACTAGAGAAGTTGTGTTACACCAGCCAGGCCTTCTACTTGCATACGTCGCATTTTGCTCCAGGATCATATAGAGCCAAGAACGATACGCCAACAATCATTCGTCCACAAAAAGCATTAATCTGACTCTCATCTTCTCACTATCCAATATTTCCTGCAACATACTCTCATCAGTTCACAATCCACATCCGACACTATAAGGGGTTCAGATCCTCCGTCTCAGTCACCATCCGATAGGCTTTTGTAAATTCTCGACCTTGCAAATCACATGAAACAATCCCTACACAACAGCATATCTGGAACTAGAAGCGCTCGATGTTGTCGATCACTACAGTTGTTGCTCTGGTCAACCGCGTTTTCATGGAAGTCAACTCTACAACAACCCAAAATGGTATCCTTTCCAACATTAATTTCCAATCGTATATTCTCTAGGACAATACTCCCTTCTACTTCAGACACAAACTCTGCAAGCGTTTACACATGTCGTTTGAACATTCGATTCATCTGGAATTCCAGCGACAATTATATCCGGACCTTCTGTAAAAAGTATTGACTCAAAACATAGGAGTGAATAACACTGCCATCAACAATGCACATTCCTGCAACACCGGCATAAACAGCACCAATAAAGCAGGCAAATTGTTATCGTCCCCCATCAAGACTCATAAAAATAATAGACTTCTTCTTAACACAACGTTCGTCTTTCGCGTCTTTTGTCCATCTTCTTTATCTGTCATCCCTTTCACTCTGAGCTTCGTCCAAAAACATCTTTCACAACATTGTTCGTTCAGAAACTACCATTCTCACACAAATCCAGCCAGTTCCGTCCGACCCTTTAATCAAGGAGAACTTTGACTGAACATCAACGTTGACATGCTGTAGGTAAGCATTTATTTGGATTTCTAGGACTCTTGCAGGGCAGAAAGCCTTTCCAACCTTCCCTTGCTACCAGATATGTCCAGAGTGATCCAGACCCAAACTCCCTTGATTGGTAACGCGCATTGGTCAGAAACAGTCCTTATCTAGTAATTCAAAAGGCGATCGCTCCCTCGCAATCGAAACACCTATTACCGCCACTGTATCAACCTCAGAAGCACCAGGTAGGTTCCAATGAATAGTTGTCTGCGTAATGATCTGTCACTTGTATCTCACGACTCCCCGAATTGCCCTACTTTGATGGTTCCGCAAGTTCTTCTTCGCTAAATTACGCCACCTACGCACTAATGGCTCTATGATCCACCCCGTGAAGTAAACAAGACACATCCTGCTAACCTGAGATTTTATAGCGAAATAGTAGATTAGTCATCGTGTATAATGCTCTAATGATTCTTCAAACTCAACTATTTTGCTCAACAATCTGTGTGAAGTCCGGCGTAACTCTCACGACAAGGAGAGGGTTCCATCAACTTTCGCTTCTATCCCTCCCAGACATGTTCCATAATGAATCAAATCTATTCTCCCCCTTTTTTTTCTTCCTTTATTCAGTCGGTCTCTTTGTTTAGTTGAAACTGAATAGTTTTATCTTTTGCCATAAAACGATGTAAGGCAGAATTAATATCATTTGGCTTACTTGTCCATATTCCTCGTGGTGACTGCCGCTCCGCCGTTCTGTTCAATCATTTAAGAACCCTGATAACGTTTCCGAATGTTACCCCTTATCTGTCTCTTTGTGCCATTATTCATCGAAATCCTGGAGACAGTCTCCGCGTCTTCCTTTGTATTTCCTAGTTTTGTTTATCTACTCCAATATCAGATATGCCTGATCATTCGGCCTTGTTCCTTCCCGCAACCTATCAATCTGGTCCAGCTCCAATCCAGCTCCAGGTCCCATCCAGCTCCAGGTCCAATCCAGCTCTAGGTCCAATCCAGCTCCAGGTCCAATCCAGCTCCAGGTCCAGTCCAGCTCCAGGTCCAATCCAGCTCCAGGTCCAGTCCAGCTCCAGGTCCAATCCAGCTCCAGGTCCAATCCAGCTCCAGGTCCAATCCAGCTCCAGGTCCAATCCAGCTTCAATGCAGGCCCAGTCCAATACAGGCCCAGTCCAATACAGGCCCAGTCCAATACAGGCCCAGTCCAATACAGGCCCAGTCCAATACAGGCCCAGTCCAATACAGGCCCAGTCCAATACCAATCCAGGTCCAGTCCAATCCAGGTCCAGTCCAATCCAGGTCCAGTCCAATCCCGGTCCAGTCCAATCCAGGTCCAGTCCAATCTCAATACCAATCCAGGTCCAGTCCAATACTAATCCAGCCCCAGTGCAATCCAGTCCAGCCCCAATTCAAGGCAGTGCAGTCCAGTCCAGCCCCAATTCAAGGCAGCGCAGTCTAGTCCAGCCCCAATTCAAGGTAGCGCAGTCCAGTCCAGCCCCAATTCAAGGTAGCGCAGTCCAGTCCAGCCCCAATTCAAGGCAGCGCAGTCCAGTCCAGCCCCAATTCAAGGCAGCGCAGTCCAGTCCAGTATCAATCCAGCATCAACCTAGTCAGTACCAATCCAATTTAGCATCAACCTAGTCAGTACCAATCCAATTCAGCATCAACCTAGTCAGTACCAATCCAATTCAGCATCAACCTAGTCAGTACCAATCCAATTCAGCATCAACCTAGTCAGTACCAATCCAATTCAGCATCAACCTAGTCAGTACCAATCCAATTCAGCATCAACCTAGTCAGTACCAATCCAATTCAGCGTCAACCTAGTCAGTACCAATCCAATTCAGCATCAACCTAGTCAGTACCAACCCAAGTCCAGCATCAACCCAAGTCCAGCATCAACCCAAGTCCAGCATCAACCCAAGTCCAGCATCAACCCAAGTCCAGCATCAACCCAAGTCCAGCATCAACCCAAGTCCAGCATCAACCCAAGTCCAGCATCAACCCAAGTCCAGCATCAACCCAAGTCCAGCATCAACCCAAGTCCAGCATCAACCCAAGTCCAGCATCAACCCAAGTCCAGCATCAACCCAAGTCCAGCATCAACCCAAGTCCAGCATCAACCCAAGTCCAGCATCAACCCAAGTCCAGCATCAACCCAAGTCCAGCATCAACCCAAGTCCAGCATCAACCCAAGTCCAGCATCAACCCAAGTCCAGCATCAACCCAAGTCCAGCATCAACCCAAGTCCAGCATCAACCCAAGTCCAGCATCAACCCAAGTCCTGCATCAACCCAAGTCCTGCATCAACCCAAGTCCTGCATCAACCTAGCCCTGCATCAACCTAGCCCTGCATCAACCTAGCCCTGCATCGACCTAGCCCTGCATCGACCTAGCCCTGCATCGACCTAGCCCTGCATCGACCTAGTCCTGCATCAACCTAGTCCTGCATCAACCTAGTCCATCCAAGTCCCAGCCATGGTCACTCGACTCTTTACCTCGAGCCTTCCCGCAACCATGACATATCAATCCAATCCAGTCCAGCCATAGTTACTCGACTCTTTACCTCGAGCCTTCCCGCAACCATGACATATCAATCCAATCCAATCCAGCCATAGTTACTCGACTCTTTACCTCGAGCCTTCCCGCAACCATGACATATCAATCCAATCCAATCCAGTCCAATCCAATCCAATCCAATCCAGCCATAGTTACTCGACTCTGTACCACGAGCCGTCCGCAACCATGATATATCAATCCAATCCAGTCCAGTCCAGTCCAGCCATAGTTACTCGATGTTACGTGAAAAAGAGAAAAAAAAAGAGACTTTAATGTAACGGAATTCAACTAAGTAGTATTCAAACCAGAGTGTGGGGAAATGAAAATAAAATAGAAAAAAAAAAAAAAAATGGATCCTCTCATACATAATGAGCGTCCATTTGAAACTCATTTTTTTTGTAAGCTGAGCTCAGTATCATCCATAATGAATACTTTAAAAAAGATGTAATATCAGTGACTTACGGTTTTCTGTGGGCGCAGTACAAGAAAAAGTGGTACCTTTTTCCGTCGATCCCGCTTCTGAACTATTGGGTTCAGTTCAGAAACACAATGAAAATTCCTTGGTTCACAATAACAGTTTATTCATTTTCCAAAAACAGTATAACCATCCTCCAAAATCAGTACAATTATCCTCCAAAACTCAGTCACAATTACTCTCAACTCTGTTCACTTTGAAATCACGTCGACTACTGTATTCAAACGACAGCTTACACGCCTTTTATACTTTCTTGAGAAATAAATCAGATGGCGCCACTAGTATTTCCGTTCGCATAAAATAAAATTAAAAGAATCTAACAACACTCTTATAAAATGATTCATCACAACCGGAAGTCCTTCCTTTAAATCGACGTAATACCCGCTTCTACAAACAATTAAATGGAATTAGAGAAAAGTCACCTAACATATATAAAATTGTCGTGTCACGGTGTTCGAACTTGAACTCCTCCGAAACGGCTCAACCGATTTTGATGAATTTTTTTGTGTTTATCCGGTACCTATGAGAATCGGCCAACATCTATTTTTCATCCCCTAAATGTTAGGGGTAGTCCACCCCTAATTTTTTTTTTCGGCGCAGACGAAGTTGCGCGAGTCAGCTAGTTTTTTATAAAAAAATGGAAAAAAAAAACAAGATGTCCGGATTTTTTACCCAAATGTCAGGACAAACTCACAAGTCTGTCCGGCTTTTGCGTCTGAGGACCTGGCAACCCTAACTTCAACTACCAGCTGCCGGAATCGGGTATCTTCAGTCGCGGAATCATGTACAGTCCATTTTTTTTATCATGCATGTATTATGCACATAAACCTTTCTCTTGAATCACTCTAAGTATAAAAACTGCATCAGAAACCGTTGCGTAGTTTTAAACATTATCGAGTATGTGGAATCCAGTGCTAAACACAATAGTCACTAAGGGTTCATGCTTAGAGAGTCTTGTAGATACAATGAGTGTGGTGTGTCGAGAAGTGAGTTCGAGTTCCAGTGGTACACAAAAGCGAACGAGAAAGAGGCTAGACAGATTTGTTTGCTCTTAAATCAACCCGCAGTATCCAGTCTTCTCGTGATCATGACGTTTGCAACAACGTTGAAATATCGAGACAACTCAATTAATTAAATATCGTGGTAAGAACCCGTTGAAAATGCATGAAAGTATTAAACATTTAAGCATACATAGGCATATAGGTATAAAGAAAGCAATTTTATATTATGTATTAATTATTTTCCTTGAAGCTAAAATGGCCGGCATTGTAAGCTAGTTTCATTGCGACAATCACTACGACACTTAACCAAACACCGAACTAGACTGAATTTTTAATTAAGCGTGTAAAAATAGCGTTAAATCGACTTTCGGTGCTGGTAATTACACCATCAGATATCTTGCGTTAGAGCTGCACAGTGAAATAATGTGTTGGGCAATGATATGAGCAATCACATTAGAAAAGGTATAAAAAGCTATAGTAGATTGTAGTACGGGTTTGAAATGTTTTGCTGTGTATTTTTTTACTTTTTTTGATATTGTTCTAGTGATGAAAGATTAGTTGTATCATTTGGCTTCCGTGAGGGTTCAAATTCATCCGGATAGTACATTTAAATATTAATCTGTAAAGACATAGACATAGACATCTCTTTTTCTCTCAAAGGTGACTATTGAGAGAAAAATAGACTTTTCAGAGTGACTGAAATTTAAAATACGTTATAGTATTCCGTCCATAGGTAAGTAAGTCCTATCTAAGTCCTTGAAAATGTATAAAAATCTATATCTAAGCTAATATATAAAGCAGCAGTGATCTCAAGAGCGGCTGGTCCGATTTGATTTTGTTTTGCAGTGTTGGATAGTCCATTTATCAACGAAGGACCATAAAATATTATAATATAAAAAATGGAATCCTAAAAATGCAATAACACAACCCAAGGTCAAAAAATTAAACCTAAAAAAATGCTAAACATTGCTTCCCTACGTCTCGCAGACTAAAGCATAGATCAGCTAGTAATCGATGATTTTATAATAGTTATGGTTGAATGTACTCACAGTTTCTCTTCCAAGTTGCTGTCGGTGGGTTTGACCGAGTGCTGGCTCTCCGAGTCGATGTCCTTCACCTGAAAACAGATTACAGTTTCACTTGACAACTACTACAACTGTTAATTTACTTTTACTTCGCGTTTAGGAGTCAGATACACTATACATTTGAAATAAACAATAAATAAATACAAGCTTTTAAGGTTATAAAATGCAGCGTTTCCAACTGTCAAACGGTGTTTTACATAGTTTCAAAGTCGGCCAATGCATAAAAGCCCCCGTTTGTATGTTGGTTGGTAGCCACCGTCATTTGTTTTTTATGTGTGTTGGACGTTGGCGAACCAATATGGAAACCCGTCACAACCGTAAAATGATAGCTAATACAAACACGCCCAAACACGTTGGGTCTATCTTGTTTAATACAAGAGTTCCTATGATTATCTTCCGACTCCCTCTGCTCATTAGGTCAGCTCCATTGTTTCATATTATAGCATTGTCACGCGATATTCATATGGGTTCATATGGTGGGGCCGAAAAGTTCTGGAGTGGCGGCGACAATAGAAGATGGACTGAGATACAACACGTAATATAAACATAACAAGGTACTTGGACATCCTGAAAGTAAAATTGAGAATTTCATTTTACTTTTTGACTGACTTCTAAATAGGAGGTTCCATGATATTTTTAGTTTGGTTAGATCGCTTTGAATGATTCTGGTGTCAAATGAAAGGTGTTGGTCGGCATCAGTCTCATTAAATTTCTTAAGACCATGTACTTTTGGATCTGCGTTTAAAAAGATAATTTTTAATGTACAAGATTTAAATGGAAGTTGGTCGTTTTCAGATCTATCTTTCTTATGTATAAAAATGAATTGATGTTCGTTAGTCTCGCTAAAACTCGAGAACGACTGAACCGATTTAGCTTATTTTAATCTTGAAATATTTGTAGAAGTCCAAGGAAGGTTTAAACGGTTAGAAAATTTCCTTATGTGACGCAGACGAAGTTGTGTGGGCCAGTTATTCTTATATATAAAAATGAATTGCTGTTCGTTAGTCACGCTAAAACTCGAGAACGACTGAACCGATTTGGCTTATTTTAATCTTGAAATATTCGTAGAAGTCCAGGGAAGGTTTAAACGGTGAGAAAATTTCCTTATGTGACGCAGACGAAGTTGTGTGGGCCAGCTAGTCTTATATATATATAAAAATGAATTGCTGTTCGTTAGTCACGCTAAAACTCGAGAACGACTGAACCGATTTGGCTTATTTTAATCTTGAAATATTCGTAGAAGTCCAGGGAAGGTTTAAACGAAGAGAATTTCCTTATGTGACACAGACGAAATTGTGTGGGCCCACTAGTTGGTAATAAAAATGTTATTACTCGAATTTCTAAAGAAAGGGAACAATCAGCCACACAGTTGGCCATGTGACTCTTATGTAAATGAACCGAACTTCTGATTATTTTTTCAAAAACTATATATATCATTTTCTTGCTATAGTTGTAGGTATAACATACCTACGGCCCATCTAAATTTAATACCTAAATGTTTTCAAATACGATCTTGTTATTCGCGTGTTTAGCACTTGGCACTGGTCTAAATGAAAACAATAACATGACAGCGTTTACCGGAAATTGCAGTTTGTTATCATATGCACCTTGGCTTAGCCTTACATTGTCGATTGTCACAAGGGCATACAGGTAATAGTTTCAGAATGTTTATGTAATACTAGGTAATAATTTATAGATATAAGAATACAATCAATCTTTAAAAAAATAAAATAAGATCTTTCGACCATCATCTTTCATATGAAATACGAACCCGCGGTTCACGGAAACGAAAATTTTGAGGTAGTTATCAAACATTCAATAAAAAAACATACGAGTGAAAGTCGAGATAAGTTCTTTTGGGAAGTCGGGTATTTTCGGGCATTTGCCCACCTCTCACTGCCACCACCGTAACTCCTGTGTAGCCAGGATCTACAGCGGTGACCATCGTAATAACTCCGAGGAGTGAAGCCCAGGAACCCGAGGCCCGCAATGAATTTAATCAGAATATGATAGAAGGAGTAGGAAAGTCGGTCAATAAAGAGGTTTGTTGATGTTTGTGATGTGTGCACAAGATGTTATCGGCCCGCATCATGACCAGACGTTAGTGCGCGTACACGCGGTCTATTAGATACAACTCTCTTAAAAAAGTCATGCTCTTCACACTGAAGGGAAGTTCACGTTTTTCTTTGGCCGCACCACAAGAAAGTTGCAGGATCGTATAGCAGCGAACGTGTTAAAAAAGTATATTAATTTGCATATTATGTAGGTGCAAGCATCCCTGAACTAATTTACATTCATATCTCTTACATAAACATGCATAACCATAGAGAAGATAACAATTGTGTTTACAAACTTAAGACACGAAAGACACGTTGTACTATTCTGAAACTTGTCGAAGATGTTCTTTACTTATACAGTAATGAAACCAAATAGGTACTTTAATTATTCACCTGTCATTTAAAACTATGCATCTTCAAATGTTTGATTTTCACTTCGATCAACTGAATTTTACATACACCATAGTGAAACCAAAAAGGCAATAGTTCACACAAAAATATGGAGAAAAACGAAGTAGAATTTAAAGATACAGAAATTAATTTGTTACGTGAAGTTTTGTGCCAACATAATAATTTATGAATAAATAATGATGACAGACCATCAGACCTTTAACATAGATTCAGTTTCCTAGCTCAGTACAGGAAGTGAATGATGATTTGTTCCTAGACCTTATCGCGAAACGAATTGATCACGATTTTAGAATAAGTTTTCTACTGAAGATCCATTTAAAATTACTTTTATTATATTACTTATACTAAGTATACTTTTATTTTATAACTTCTTATACTAAGATAA
Organism: Trilocha varians; assembly: GCA_030269945.2. Taxonomy (NCBI): domain Eukaryota; kingdom Metazoa; phylum Arthropoda; class Insecta; order Lepidoptera; family Bombycidae; genus Trilocha; species Trilocha varians. Next base: position 1,033,173 of record AP028265.1, read on the forward strand.
GTTGAACTGTAAATTACTTTTAGCATTTGTAATCAAGTGACGGAACTTCCTTCCGTACGGGACTTTGAGGTTTTCAACTACTGCTCCGCCTTTACCTAACCTTTAAATCTTAATCTGTAAAAAAAATTATGTGCATTTTTCACACCAACACAAGCTAAAAACGATGAAGGAAAACTATCACTAGGAACATGTATAAAAACCCTCGGACTTCGAAAATATGTCAAGTCCATATGCCACATTAGGCAAGCGTGGTGGACTATGCCTGATCCCTCTACTGAAGAGACCTGAGTACAGTATTACATTGTTTTCATTAAATTAAACAAAATAAAATGTTATAATAAATGTAATAAGCGGAAATAGGTTGTGAGATTGGTAACCGTGACAGATTAATTATCACAAGTTTAAATATTGTTACTTAATTTTGTTATCTATGTACCACTTTGTCTAGATATTTAATTAATATAGTTTTATCACTGGTTTATTTTGACAGGATTTTTCTGCGTACTTTATTTCTTGCAAAGTAGGTATTTTGTTTTGTTCTATATTACCTACATTTTTAGAACTGTACCTAGTAAAACATTTCTCGGAAATGTCATAAGTATTTTCGACATGGACCCAATTATTCTGAGTATTGAATTTGTTTTTTGACGGTAGGAAATCGCCGGACTTCCACTCGCCCCTAGAGTGGGGCATGTGGGGGTTGAACCGCACTAAAACCTCCCGCCAATCACGCTCGACATCCGATGATGTAGGGGTGACTTGAATATTTTTGTTGCGGACATTATCAATATAGAAATACCTTACTCCAGGCATAGGTAAAAAATCGTTTAAAAAAGTCTGTATCTAACCTAAAAATTAATAATTAATTTTTATCCTATCCTAATTAATATCATGCAAACACTAAAATAATTATAATGTTATAATTCATGTATAACGGAAACATAAAAATCTCATCACCAACGGATTGGTTAATAGCTTGTCAAAGATCCGCTGTTTTGTAACATTTGGATAAACGGTAATTTTTGTTTTATTTTTACGAAACATTAACCAATGTTTGAACTTGCGCTTGGCTGAGCTTAGTATTTGTAATTTTATTAGGCCACATTCAAATGAGGATCATTTATTGAAAATTGCACAAATAAGGTTTGAAAAGAACCCTTAATCTTGCAGTATCTCTGATAGTGCAATGGTCTAAACTGTCATGGACGGCAATGGACACTTATCATCAAATAGACCGTCAGCTCTTCCTGTTATAACAATAAAACATCTAAAACGGAACTAGGCAACCAGCATCATCTATTCTTAAAAAACATTTTTAATAATAAGTGCCAGATTTTTTTTGTCATATAGTCAGATGAGTCAATGGGCCACCTGATCGTAAGTGGTTACCACCGCTCATAAACCTCTGCAATGTCAGGGGACACTGAGGGGTCGCTACCTACGACCTAACTTTAAGGAGTAAAATTTAATTTAAAATTATCGTATAGATAATGACTTACATAATACGAGTAATATCATATTGCTCCACTTGAATTGGTTGTGACACTGAATTTTGTTAATAATCTTTGAGACTGTTTGTTTTGTTATTTCTGGGTCAAACTTTCAAATCCATATTGTTATTGCTCAAAACACAGAATATCATTGATTAATAATATTTAATAAAAACTAGGTAATAAATAACTATAAACTTATTCAGAAATTGGAGTTCCAGTGGTACTACCCAAAAGCGAACGAGAAAGAGGGTAGACAGATTTGTTTGCTCTTAAATCGACCCGCAGTATCCAGTTTTCTCGTGATCATGACGTTTGCAACAACGTTGAAATATCGAGACAACTCAATTAATTAAATATCTTGGTAAGAACCCGTTCAAAATGCATGAAAGTATCAACTTAGTATTATTATCTACTTAATTAGTTCAAATTTTCGAAGTGTAAGTGCCTACTTCTCCATTTCCCATTACACTCTTAATATGGGATAATTAAATGTGAAATAACTTCATCAAAATGTTATAGCAGTCTTACTATATCATCATCATCAACCTATAGACGTCCACTGCTGGACATAGGCCTCCCCCAAACCTCGCCACAACGACCGACTTCCCGCGATCCTGACCATGTCGTACCATCATGTGGGAGGTCTGTCTACGCTGCGTACTTTATTATTTAATATTGTTAATTTAAGTAACATGGTGTGATGTTAAATTAAATTAGTTGTATTGAAACTACGTTATTTCCACGCTAAAAAAAACGAAACCCATGAACCGGGGATTTTCAACAATCAGCTATTATTAGGATATTAGATAATAAAATTAAAGTACCAAAATGATATTAATTAATGTAAAAAACGCACACAAAACATAATAACGTCTAATTCTTCTCGGAAACCGCAAAGTCATAATAATGATGGCTTCCTTGTACCTACCAACTACATAATGTTATTTGATGATGGCAAAGGACAGAGATCGATGGAAGAAGCTGGATAAGGTCTATACCCGTGAAGAGGTTCCTACTCAAAAACTTAATTGAGTTATTATAATTGTACTAGCTGACCTGCGCAACTTCGTCTGCTTTACAAAGGGGTTCAAACAGTACTCGCAATGCCGTCGCGTTATTATTTGGGCGGCCCGCTGTGCAACCACATATTCTTTGCATTTTATACTCGGAAATCAATTTATCCAGCATTACAGTTAACCATCAGATAGGCCGTAAGTTCGTTTATCGTGCAATATAAAATAACTATAAATACACAGCAAATCATATTATTAGGAAAATAATATCAATATCAGTATACATATTCCGATTTACTAATAGCTAAATACCTCCAAATACAGATCAATAGAAATTCTCAGCAGTTCATTACCTACAAGTAATTGTAACAGTCGTGGGAATCAACATTCACGTTTTACTAACACTGTACCGATTTCGACGTTCACAAAAAGAATATGGCACATTTCTTTGAGCTCTGTACTTACATAACATGTTAACCAATTTTATTATTTAGTGTAGAATGTGCGGACATCGAAATATAACTATTACAATGTGTTGTACTTTGTTTCATATTGAGCAGAACTATACCTACTTTGGAGAAGTTGAATATAGTTGTGGTGGAAAGGTGTCCATTCGAAATGTAAGCATGGTGAATGAAGTCTGCTGACTTTTGTAGATGCAACATAGAGGGCAGTACTAAGTTGATACAACTATCAACATACCACTAGACTAATGATAAGTATTCCTTGAGATTTTTAGGTGGTGTATAGGTACCTATAGGAGTCAAACCGCACTAAAATTTGCTACCACTGCACGGACGAAGCGACGGGAAAGAGTGCCGAGCACGTAACGCGTCGCGCCGTCCTTCCAAATCCCGTGCTGGGTTCTGGCCTCAGCCGGGGTTCGGACGCTGAGTGTGAGCGGTTGGAGGTTTTAGTGCGGTTCAACTCCCACATACCCCGGTGATTTCCTCCAACTGAAAAAAAAAATGAAACCGCTGCACGGAAACCAGTAAAGGGTTATTTGGGGCGGCACAACGCGTTACGCACCACTGCATTTTCGCTTTCGTGTCGTCCTCCTATCTAAGATAACGATTTAATATATTCTGCACTTAGGAACACTATATGTAGGTATTTAAAGTAATAAGTTCTAACACTTATACCTATACTAGTAAATCGTAAATCGATACGGGAAGAAGTTGAATTTCGAAAAATATTTCGAAATTTGCATAAACATCCTGAGAAAGGTCCCGCTGTTCAACTTATGGGCTCTGCCATGAACAACATTGCTCGTAAAGTTACGTGGGAGTTTTAAACAACTTAAATAAATTTAAAAATCCAAAGACCAATCCTTTATTTATTACCGAAGGAAGATAACAATAAATCTCAAATGGATCTTCATCATAATATTAAACGTAATATTTATTTAAGGTTTAGGTATTTTAAATTAAGAAAATGAACAACAATTATCTTCTTCCATTAACGTCACACGTTGAAGCAACTATTCCGCCATTTTTACTCGTTTCGCGCCAAAAACTCGCGACGCCATTGAATTGCAAATCTTTAATGATAAAAACCACAAACACCACAGCTGACTAAAGAAATAACGAAAGAAACTTCAAGTTCAAGAGAAATCAGCGTCCACGGTGTTTTAGAATATTCCCACAAAAAACGCACGATCATTAAGCAATGATAATTTTTGTGAAAAGGTTCTTTTTAGATTTAAAATTGATGAAAATAATTTTAGTAACGAGGGAAGAAGTATCTAGTATCTGCAGTTTTAAACACAGATTAAATAATAATTATGTATGCTGTTTAATCTGCCCTGTGTATATCTAATCAGTGTTAATGAAAAAATAATCTCAACGCGTTTCTCCCAGTTAAGCTACTTTGCTCAAAGTGTTTCTTGTTGAGATTTTAATAAATTTTCATCATAGTATTTTGACTGTAGATTATTCTGAAAGACTGTAGTACTTGAACACAACTCAGTATGAATAAATTAAGTCTTAAGGTATAAAGCATAAATTAAGTCACATTTTGTAAATATCGCGGTTTTTGATGACGTTGTATCTACTACACTATTCAAACGCTTCAATAGACAGTACTATCGATGGAAACTGGGCTATTTGTGCAGTGTCGTGTTGTTCAGAAATGCACGCGAACTCGTAATGCAAGGACGATTCATTATTATCAACACTCATTCATAAAAGTCGATTAATATATACCTACCTACTTTAATAAAAATCTAAAAGTAACACAAAGATTTTGTTTAGTTTTTTAAAAAAGGCTGTAACAGTAGGCAGAGTTCGAGGTTCTATAGACTCCTTGGTAGAAGAAAATTTGTATGCGGATGCAGTTGTTCAGGATTGAAAAGAGAGACATTGCATTACAAGACTGGCATGTCCAACTCAAGTTGATATATCGATACAACAATCGAGAAAACATTAACAGTTTAATGACGAGTTTTAATCGAGTTATAAGCAAAAGTACATCTTCTTATATATAAAAATGAATTGCTGTTCGTTAGTCTCGCTAAAACTCGAGAACGACTGAACCGATTTGGCTTATTTTAAGCTTGAAATATTCGTAGAAGTCCAAGTCCATTCGTAGAAGGGAAGGTTTAAACGGTCAGAAAATTTACTTATGTGACGCAGACGAAGTTGTGTAGGCCAGCTAGTCGTATATAAATAGTTGTTATCGATTCGCGACTATCGATTTAAACAGTTAACAAAACACTAGTGCAATCATAATATTGGGTAAAGTAACGGCGACACCACTCAAAACAATTATATTCTCACTTCAAGTGAAGGTCAGTAACGGAATCCTAAATATAGTTTACAATAACGGTTTGCAAATCATATGGACATTACAATAGTGTAAAAAACCACAGACAATGAGTGAATCAGACGCCCATTCAGCGCCCGAAATTAGCATAGACAAGTGACCTAAATACGTTCGATTATCTGTGCACCGTTAGGATGTAACTATTGTGATCTGTGACAATATACGTCTTGAAAGGACAAAGGGGATTGCCCGACATTTCAGAGGATAATACATGGATCACTTTACCCTGTCCCGGTCAGATCTTATCTCCGGCCGCGATACGGTGTCTTTACGGTGTAATTTAAATTTCTCATATAAAATGAAAGACATTTCATCACTGTGGCGACATAGCGTAAGGTAAATTATGCTTTATGGTACCACAAAATATAAGCATTAGATTTTTGTTCCTGTTTTGAATTTCCATCAATCTAAAGCTAATAGGCATGTATTTAACTCATCAGTTCGTTAAGGAAAAACGATTTAGCGCTCTTATCATTAATTTAATAAGGAGGCGAAGGTTGTAGTGGTTTTGATATATGTGATAAGGGTCATACCTACATAATAAATGAATCCTGAATTTGTATGATGGTCCAAACAACAACACAAACAAAACAGAGGTTTTTGAGTAGGAGGAAATCAGGCTTCTACCTTCCACGCAGATGCGTTCGAACCGCTTTGAAATCTACTATTTACACTCTGCGTCCGAATCCCACCTTAGGCCAGAACCCAGCACGGAGTTTTGCGGAACTAACTAACGAACTATTTGTAATTTTAGGCGTGGTGTAACTTACTAAAATATAAACTCTTTATTATATCTAAAACAAGCAAAACGACAAAATTATTCTTTTCTAGGTCACAAACTTAAACTAACAGAAGAACTTAAACTAACGAAGAATCTTAGCAAAAACTTGGTTAAGTAATTTATTCGATTTTCAAATAAAACATTACAAAAAAAAACGGCACGCGACTCGACAGTTTGACATTTGAAGTGTTGCGATGTCACTTGAAGCAATTCAATACATCTATACAGAATAATAATAATTTAAAGAAGTAAATGAAATATCTAATTCTTAAATGCTAAGGTTTCTCGGGCGCGATGACTTGTCTTCAAACGAGAGTTAAGAAAAGTCCTTAAAGGTAGGACGTAGGTGGCGACTCTGCAGAGTCCTCTGACATTGCAGAGAGCAACGTTAAACGCTTACGATCAGATGGCCCGGCCCGTAAGCTCGTCTGTCTACATGGCAATAAAAAAGACTCGCACCAGAGACACAACATAGACACAAAATCAATTCGTCTCTTTCGAAGGTTTTGTTCATCAATTGCGATATGTATGAAGAATTACTTCTGTAAAGCACTTATTTTGTGCCATCGAGTAACACACGACGTGACAAAGGTATTGATCAGACACGCATCCCACGTGCGAGAAAGATCCGTTAACAAATGTCATTGTTCTTCTACTTCCGAACGATCAATTATATCCCTTGAGACGGTCACTAACCTGATGATCGATTAAATAAAACTCCTTTCATTTCTTTAATAAATTAAGTAGTTTCCTTTCGCGGTAACTCTTTTCTTATTAGAAAAAGGTGGCTGATATTTACTACTTATCCCATATTTTAATTTGAAACAAGTGGAAACCTAGCTGGAATTATGAAGCAAAAATAATGAAAAGGTTTATAACAAAATCCCAGTGGCCGTTCAAACATTGCCTATAAATAGGTTTAAGAGAGTTATTAAAGAGCGGCTATACAGTAAGTAAAGCTTATTATAAACTTAATGAGTATATAAATGACTGCTCAAAATGGGATTAAGGTGTTCGTCCCGGGCCGTTTCAATTGATACATTTGTTTAAAACAAAAACATTGTAAAAAAATAATTGAAATTAAAAAAAAAACATGCTCGCCGAGTTTCTTGCGCCGGTTCTTCTCAGGACGGAGGCGTAATTTTATATATAATAATGGATTTGATCATCGGAGTTTCCTTTTGCTACTCGTCAACGTTAAAGAATTTTTTAATGCATGGCAGACAAATGAGCTTACGCCCCACTTGATGGTAAATGATTACCGTCGCTAATAAACTTCTGCAATACAAGATATTACTAACTGTGAATCTTATTGGTCCATTCAAAGAAATTGTTCTTTCGACTTAAGGTTTACATGAATTTAGAATAGGTATCTAACTAAGTCCTTTTTTGGTATTCCCAACTTCCCATTTTGGCATAATACTATGGTGATTATTGATGATGATTAATAAGGTATCAGTAGATAAAAGTAAGTAATATTTAGCATCTTTTAAAAGTCATATTAGGTGAATACAAGGTTTTCGAGAAGTTTTAAACTTCATGGATATATTCAGTATTATTTCACATATTCTGTGACCTACTTCGATTTTCAAAACAATAATTACACATACTTTTAGATTTATCTTTTACTGCGGGCCCGCGCAACTTCGTCTGCGTCACTTTCAATTATAAGGTAGCCTATATCTTTCTCAGGGACGGACGGACGGGGTGGAGGGACGGATCCCTGGATGCGAAAGTACGCAAAGTTAGTCTGTTTCCTGCCTAAACCCCTTAATCGATTTTGATGAAATTTGGCACAGAGAATCTTTAGTCCCTGAAAGAAAACGTGGGGTACCTTTTATTGCGAAAAAAAAAGGGGTGAAGAAAAAATACAGAGTTCGCGCAGACGACGTCGGGGGCAGCAGTTAGTTATATAATATATTTGTTCGGGCAATATTCAATTTTGATAAATAAGGTTTAATTTCAAATACCTAGCACTGACAGATGTCACATCTTTACTATTGTCTTTCGGCTTCCGACGCAACGCGGATCGTTCGTCGTCGGAAAAATTAATAATTATATCGGATTAAAATTGTGATTAACGGCGGCCGCCTAGAAGAAAGAATCTCATCCATCGAGCATCGGTCCGGCTAGCAGAGGTAAGTCGGATTACTTTATTAATAATATGTATCGGTCGGTGTACACGGTTTTTGTAATTAATCCAGGTCGAAATTGAGAAGCCCGGATCAACGCCTACAAACATAATACAGTCCACTTTAAACGCCACACCAATATTCATGAGTAATTTTTAGTCTTAGGTTAAGACGTAGAAGTACAAGTTAGGAACCACGAATCACGATTCACACAGTCCATCCCGTCATTAACACTTACAAAAATTAGATGAAACTATTTCAATGATAAATCTCTTCTAACCAGCAATGTTACATCACTTGCATCACTCGTATATTGTAAATATTATTGTAAATAAAGATCGACCGCTACAATGGGATCGAGACAATACACACGTGTTAACATTACTGGACCATTGTTCCTGAAGCGGTTCGCGTGTGAAAGCAAAATTCTTATCGAACTTAAATAATATCTATAGTAGGTAGTACTTAATGACGATGAAGGACTCAGAAAATAGGTTTAGCTAAGCTTTTTAAGTTGAATTTAACATATTAAATTAAATTGCATTAAGAGGCAATTTTTTTTTATTGCCATGTAGGCAGACAAGCCAACGGGCCACCTGATCGTAAGTGGTTAGTGTCGCTCATGAACCTCTGCAATGTCAGGGGACATTGAGGGGTCGCCTACGACCTAACTTTAAGGACCCTCCTCAAGTGTCGTTTGAAGAAGGACAAGTCATAGCGCTCTGGGAATACCGATTGATTTTTAAATTATAATTTAATTGTAACGCTTGTTCATGAAAACTTTATGTCTTTGCGCAAAATAGTATCATGGTTTCTTCTAGAAGTATATAGCTACTTTTTAGGTGGATTTATTAATGACATTGTAGGACTACAATAGAATAATCATTGGGTGCAAACAGTTATTAAAAATGTAAGAAAGTTTTACTTTGAAACTTAGAGAAGAATTTATAAAAGAGACAGGAAGATTTAAAAAATATATAGGTATTATTGTAACCACTCAACTGGGAACGTCACTTTTTGCTAGAGGGCGAAACTGGGGACGTCGCGGCGTCGTTCGGAATCACTACCCTGTTTGAGCCTCATCTTAAAAACATTTTTTTCCAATAAATTTTAATTTAGATTTTTAATTAAACCTTATATTTTTGAAAATCTTCATTATGAAATGCCGGTGTATTGCATTTTCAGCGAAAATATATTTTCTCCGTAAAATATGAGACGATTAAAAAATGTTAACAAAACAAGTTTTTGAACTGTGCTCAATTTTGGCTCCTGCCACAGACTTGACAAAAGTAAACAAACCAATTTTGTTGCCGATCCCAGTTGAGTGGATAACTGTGAAAATATTATGAGAGTTGTAAGATTTTTTTCTTTTTTTTATTGCCATGTAGGCAGACGAAAACATTTATATATTTTGAGTGATGGAAAACATTTTTATAGGTATTTTTATTTATGAACTAGCTGCCCCGCGCAACTTCGTCTGCGCCAATCTCAATTAAATGTCAACTATTCGATTTTTTTCTCGCTGTAAATACCATCCTTGAACTTCATCGAGAATTTAAAAAAAACAACAATTTCTAAAATAAATATAGCCTAAGTTACTCCTTATAACATAAACTATCAGTCATTGAAAGTCAGCCCGTCCGAATCGGTCTAGCCATTCCAGAGATTAGCCAGACAGACAGTGGCCACCTTCCAGCTCCATCATCAGACCTTGACATTCATCCTCTACGCAAAGAACTCATAAAGACGCTTCATTAGAGTCTAAACGCGATGAGGTTATCTTGCTTATTGACAGAGTTCCCATAGCCATCTTCCAGCTCCATCATCAGACCTTGACATTCATCCTCTACGCAAAGATCTAATCAGGACGCTTCATTAGAGCCTGAACACGATGAGGTTATCTTGCTTAATGACGGAGTTCCCATAGCCACCTACCAGCTCCATCATCAGACCTTGACATTCATCCTCTACGCAAAGATCTCATCGGGACGCATCATTAGAGCCTGAACACGATGAGGTTATCTTGCTTAATGACGGAGTTCCCATAGCCACCTTCCAGCTCCATCATCAGACCTTGACATTCATCCTCTATGCAAAGATCTCATCAGGACGCTTCATTAGAGCCTGAACACGATGAGGTTATCTTGGTTAATGACGGAGTTCCCATAGCCACCTACCAGCTCCATCATCAGACCTTGACATCCATGCTCTACGCAAAGAACTCATCAAGACGCTTCATTAGAGCCTAAACACGATGAGCTTATCTTTCTTAATGACGGAGTTCCCATAGCCACCTTCCAGCTCCATCATCAGACCTTGACATTCATCCTCTATGCAAAGATCTCATCAGGACGCTTCATTAGAGCCTGAACACGATGAGGTTATCTTGCTTAATGACGGAGTTCCCATAGCCACCTTCCAGCTCCATCATCAGACCTTGACATTCATCCTCTACACAAAGATCTCATCAGGACGCTTCAGTAGAGCCTAAACATGATTGGCTGGGTCGATTTGGATGGGACTTTCAATGGCCGAGCTTATGTAATAAAGAGTAACTTTTTTTTTTCAGTTGTAGGAAATCACCGGATATGTGGGAGTTGAACCGCACTAAAACCTCCAACCGCTCACACTCATCGTCCAAACCCCGGCTGAGGCCAGAACCCAGCACGGGATTTGTAGGGAAGGCGCGACGCGTTACGCGCTCGGCACTCTTTCCAGTCGAAATTGAGTAATTCGTCTCAATATCACTGGTTCCGCCGGCCACTTTAGTCAGAGCTCCAGTAGCGACAATTCACCATATAAATTGGAGATCTCTTTATGTTGGTAAAGAAAACGTAATACCCATCGACGTTATTTCGCTTATAACTTTTTTAATACTGAACCGATTTTGATAAAACAACGACTAAATGTTAAGTGAGACTTGCCATAATACATTACAAAAAAAACCAACTAAATTGGTTCAGCCGCTTCGGAGATTAGCGTGCACAAAGATACAGACAAACAGACAAACAGACAAACAGACAAACAGATAAACAGACAAACAGACAAAAAAAATCTAATTGCATTTTTGGCATCAGAATCGATAACCAAACACCCCCTGCTAGTTTTTTTTTTGATATTTTCAATGTACAGAATTGACCTCTCTACGATTTTATTATAAGTATAGATAGAAAAATAAATTGTATTACATAGACGCGACATGGGATATGACCGATAAATCGATTTTGTCTTTGAGAACTTGAAAAATTGCCGTAGTTATTGGCTACACATTTGAGTACTTAGGGCTTACCGTTTATGAATGAAAGCGATTCTATGTGGAAGCAATCAAAACAATTAAACGAAAGTGAAAACACTATGGCTTTACGTTTACGAAATCCGTGCCTATTTTTTAATGTCAACCGCAAGTCACGAGATGTTGTATTCTATAGCCTAATGATTTTATTACATTTTCAATAATGACCTCAATAAGTTTGGTGTTAGTATTTTTTTAGGGCTTTTTATTTTTCAATGATGTCTTTATAGCCTTCTCTGCATGAGAGACTACAAGGTTTGAACGATTATTTGTACATCAAACATTGTTTTGACACTGAATATGTTATTTAATTAATATAAACTAATTTCGTAATAGATTAATGCTAAAAATGTAAATAAAACATTTTTAAAATAATAAATTTTAAAATATAAAATCACGAAGGTAGTAGCTAAAAATCTTACCTTATACTTCATGGTCGATCTTTACCGGCAACAAAAAAAACACAACACAACTTTTTTCAAATCGTTAGTTCGAAATTCAATATTGGCGCGCAAACTGTTGTCGTCCCGCGCATGCGTGCGGTGGTGCGCGCGACAATGGCCGTCGTTCATCCGAGCCGCTGGTTTTGCTTCCCCGCCATCGCGGTGCAACGACCCAGCACCGGCCACTACCGACCTGCGACCAGCCGAAGGTGAAGGTAAAGGTGAAGTGCGATTACCCAAAACGCAGTCGTTTCACGCAGTTTCAAAATTGTTGCGTTTTCAGAAAAACGTCAGTTGCGAAGTTTGAAAATTTCAACCGCATCGATTAACAATTTGAAATGCAATCTTAATCCATTTTCTTATAACAAGATATTATTAGGCGCATCTATGATCCCTTAGCTCGGTTAGTCAGACGATTAGGTTTTTCTAGTTAAAGCACAAGTACCTAGCTAACTAGATATTATTTAACTTAAAAAGTTCATAAATATTATAAACACAATATTGGAAAGGTTCATTAGCGGCTCGGTCCGCTCCTTTTAAATTTGTTGGCCTAGATTTCGGTAATATGAATGAAAAAGCCGCTAGTTGTTCTAGAATCCTTTCAAAATCATCTTTAACAAAAGAGGATCAATGTCTTGACCAAGATCGGGGCATATCAACAAAGTTGAAATGAGATTTGGGAATGTCTTAACCAGTTCTATATTTTTGTACTGATATTCACTAGACATCTATAAAAACCCTAACAAGATGTTCTATTTTAATTAAACCTTTTTCGAAAGACATTCGGATCGGTTTTTGAACGAAACGAACCTATTTTCAAAGTAGCCCTTGAACTACACCGATTTTGAACGAAGGTGTATAACATGAAATCTGATATTTCTCACGTGGCATAATAATAATACGATCGTGCCGGACGTGAATAGCTGTAAATAGTTTATTTTTTATAATTATTACTATAATAGAATTGCATTGACTTATCTATAATAGCGATCTCTTCTGATGCTCGCCATCTGTACGTTTATTATTTACCAGCATTTGTGATAAAGTTTTAATAATAATTTAGTATGTCATGTGTCACGTTGGTCTCGTATTGTAGTTTACTGTATTGTAATAACTAATAACCCATTACTGCCCACTGTTGGGTTCGGGTCTCCCAAGATGAGAGATCAGGTATAGTCCACCACGCTTGCCCAATCTAGATTGGGGACTTTAGAATTCACGTAATATCTTCGAAGAGTTTTAAATCTTATTCCAATATGTGGATTTCCTGATGTTTTTCTTTGCCGTTTTCAGGCAGTTTTACTATATTATTAAAATGCAAATTTTTAAACGAAAAAAATATTAGGTACGGAAAGCTGTCGACTATTATCATAAAAATATTGTTGCTTTTTGAAATATCCAACTCATCTTCATCCAAAATCTGAAGAATATAACGTCCTATGACTCAAAGTGACTCAAGCTTACCCCGCGACATAGTTTTTCCGTTACCTAAATTATTGTTATGGACTTGACACTCAACTGTGTGGCGATATTTCCTTATCCATTTGTGTAGATTGGAAATACTTTAGTTCTAAAAAGTTATGTGCGTAGTCACAATCTTTGATCAATAGAAGGAACACAGTTTACCTGTTATCCTTGTACGTGGACTTATATTATTTTAGTAGCTGCCCCGCGCAACTTCGAAAAAAAAAAATTATGGGTGGACCCCTGGGGATGAAAAATAGATATTGGCCGATTCTCATAGATACCGGATAAGCACAAAAAAATCATCTTAATCGGTCGAGTCGTTTCGGAGGAGTATGGCTACGAAAACTGTGACACGAGAATTTTGTATACTTATTAGATTAGATTTATTTTGGGGGCGTCCATAAATTAAGTGAGGAGTTTTATTAAATTTTCTGCCTCTCCCAGGGGGGACCTGGTGATATGTCGTGAAACCTTATTCAACCCCCTCCCCCAATCTCACGTGAGATTTTTCTAAATGTGAGCTTCTTACATAAAAGCGTTGGATTGTTTTTGTAAAAAGAAAAAAACAAATTTACTTCGTGTTTTATTATTAATGACTAGTTAAGACTAGTAATTAATATTACTGAGGGTTTAATTATAAGTGTAATAAAAATTTACAATCGAATACTTTAATCGTAATACGTATTAATAATAGCATTTCTTTTTGTTTCAATCAGAAAAAAATTGCGTGACATTTGTCGAGACACCTCCTCTCCCCAACGTAAGATTAGATGAGATTTGATTTGACTCCCTCTTAAACACCTCACGTAATTTATGGACCTATATGGACTTTGCAGTTAATGCTACCTATTTCAGTTTTCCACCCTCCTGTATGAAATCCTCCTAGACTTAACCACTCAACCATAGAATTATTACCTCAGGAACGTACATGGGGAACAAAGTTGGTGAAGTTTAGCCAAGTCGTGCCAGTCGTGTACATACACATGTTAAAATGCCTATGACATTGACGTTTATTTGACAGTATTAACATAAAATACCTGTTGAGACTATAGTTGAGATAAGATTGAATCATGCCTTCCTGCGTTGTAAGCTTCTGCAGAAACCACTCAACAACACACAATAAGCGTCACAGAATCACTTTCCACAAGTAAGTACATATTAACAATTTTCCATTTTATAAAGTTAATAAAACAATTCTTATTGTTTGAAAAATTTAACGTATTCTTAACTGACACTTGACATTTCGTAACTTTGACATAATTAAATTTCAAAGGGTTACCAACCAAAATTTTGAAATCTCCCATTTTATCTTATTAAAAAATAAACGAATGTATTTGCTTTTTTTTTTTCAGTTGGAGGAAATCACCGGATCCCCGCCCGCCCCGCGGGCGGGGTATGTGGGAGTTGAACCTCACTAAAACCTCCAACCGCTCACACTCAGCGTCCGAACCCCGGCTGAGGCCAGAACCCAGCACGGGGTTTGGAGGGACGGCGCGACGCGTTACGCCATCGGCATGCTTTCCCGTCGCTCCGTTTATGCGGGGACTTTTGGCTGCTGGGTTTCCCCCCTGGCCCGGTTCGCCCCTCCTTAGTTAACCTGCACCCTCCAGACTCCTCCGGAGGGTCCATATTAACACCAGGCTTAGTGCGGACGTCCAGTCAACATGGGCCACTCAGCACCAGTGAGTCCCGACCTCAAACCATCCTCCGTGCCCGACCTCCGAGTAGCCGGATTACAGGAGGCGCCAAGCTCCCAGTCGAATGTATTTGCTAATATAATTTTGTTGTTTGACTTCAATGGCAATAGCTATGGACTGACTTAACAACTGTGTGGCCAGTTTAACTTTCAGTTTTTGTGTTTTTACATAATGTGGAAATGGTACTTTTATATTTGCTGGATGAATGTTTTGATTTCGTTGTAGTTTTTCTAAGGTGAGGGTAAGGAGATTTTAGTGACGGTACATTAAAATCATAATATAATATTCACAATAAATTCATATTATTAATATTCTCACGCGCTAACAAATCATAAAATATTTTTAAACTACTAAATTTATAAAGCTGCAGTTTGTTTGTTTGAAATTAGCACATATCCAATTTAAGCGCTATGTTATCAATGGTATTAATGTAGAAGTAAAATACTTTTTGTTTTATTCCAATGGGACATTTCGTGGAGATATATTACTATCACGAGTATAAAACGCAATGAATACGTCGCTGTCCGCATAAAAAAATGTGTTAAGGTAATTGTATTTTAAATTAAACTACAATAAATAAGTTCAATGATTCAACATTGTTTTTGATTTATCAATACCCTGAAACATTACATTCATAAAATTATGAAGATGTGTTTATTATTAGAGAAATTATTAAGAATGTGTCGTATCAGAAATCCATTGTCACGAAAAAAATCTGTATTCTACGGTTTACACGGGAAATCACCACTAAAAGTACCCGATTTTTGGGGAGATTTAAAAACCTGACATCTCCCAGTTTTCCACACACATACAAAGTTTCGAATACTTCAGTTTGTTGTTCATCATGTAGATTCCAGAGGTAATAATTTTAACCAGTGTTTTGTTTTTTTTTATTTCGTTTAATTATCGATTTCAAAAAAGGGAGTTTCTCACTATTACTGAACTGTCTATAAATTTTATTGTAGTAAATAATGACATAAATATCATCAGGGTTTATTACATTAACATAGGAAAAGTAAACATTTCGAAGGTCTTACGAAGAATATTACAATACATAATATTTTTCTACTGGAGAGTTTGCCAAGATGCGATAATTATTTGTTACTTACATACAATTATTTATGTTAATTTATGTAGATGTAATTATTTATTTAAATGTTCTTTCATTTTATTAAAAAAAAAATATTCTCTAAATGTACACCTCTGTAGCACCTCCTTGTGTCTGCTAACGGACGCGCTAAAAGAAGTCTGCTAGTCGCTGTGTTTGGCTGTCTAACCATTGTCTATCACTCTAACTTATAATAGATAGGTTTCTCAACATTGCATATGTGATACGATGGTTACCACTTCTAATCAGGTGGTTTGTTGGCTCGCCAATCGTTTTTGTATTGGGCTATGTCGTTATTTTTGTACTTGAAAATAAAGTATGGTCAGTAGTGACATCTGTGTGTAGCTTTTGGAAAACACTAAATTGCACTCTATTTACTCTATAATCTATGGTCTATTCTCTATGATTACGTTAGTGAAGTCCACTAAGGGACTGATAACAATATTTCTTGTAATAGGTATGTAGCATAAGTTTTTGGCTAACGTTTAGAATCAAACACATCTGTAAGTTATTGAAAGAACGAATATAACAAAAAAACCTTCATTTTTATTTGGAAACAGTTATAAAAAATGTTTGGTTAGCGCACCGAAGTGCAATAACAAATAAAGCTATTTATTGTAATATAATTTCAATATACTGTAATCAGTAAGCTTTCGCAAGGTTACTACCGAGATAGGCACCGATATGAGTATATGTGAACTACTACGTTACGGTCGCCGCAGTTGAATTCATCAAGTGCTCATAATTTTAGTAACATGTCATTAGAACAGTTCAATAGTCACATTCATTCGCTGTTTTCAGTAAAGTGTTTTATTCAAGTTTTAGTATTGGAGTATTTGTATAACAAAGAGTATGTAAAAATACTCTAAATGAATGCTAAAATTCCGCAACTCATCCCAACACTATTAACTGTCAAAAAAATGTTTGGTTAGCGCACCGAAGCGCACTAAAAACCACAAAATAAAGCCATTTTACAAACTTAAATTCGCAAAATCAGTAATGTCCCGCGAGCACAGAGGTTACTACCGCGATTGGGACCTCCGCGACCGTGAATGGGACCGGCATGAATACAGACGCCATCATCAAAGGACTAGAAGTCGTAGTCGAGACAAAAGACGCAGCCGGTCGCCGCGTAAAAATGAGAAAGACATGTTAGATGATAACATTCTTAGTGAGATATCGAAGCTGCCTGAGCCTAATGAGCTGTGGGACAATCAGTTCCAAGAATACCCGGGTGGGCCGCCCCCTGCTTATCAAGAGGTATCGTTGACTGACATGTGTTGTATTTAATCGCTATTCAGTTTAAAGTCGCTTCCTCTTTGTTCTTATGTATGCTTAGATCTTTAAAGTGGTCATGCAGTATTCCCTGACATAGGAGAGGTCCATGAGCGACGGTAACAATGAAATGGTAAAAAAACTCGAAATTGTGATTCGGTTTTTTGTATCTTTTGTTCAAAATTTCAAGTAGAAGTAGGTTTATAATTTCCACAATACACGAATAGTAGACAAACACTGATTATTTCAGAGGTTTTTGATAAAAATATAAACAAATACATTTTTCTGTACTCACACTGCAATTGTTGGCTGAACTCACCTATTATGATGAAGATAAATTCTCATAAGCCGCATTTGTCTTTCATTCATAAGTTACATAAACAAACAGTGAAGCAATTTCCTTCAAAGAAAAAAATTGCACAAAACAAAAAAAAATCACAAGTACTGTGTAAATAATATAACCGTAACATACATTTTCAGACAATGCCGAATCCATCATACAACTCTAATTACCCAGCATCATACAACAGACGCTATGATGACTTTCCTCCGACAGCCTCCATGTCAGCCGGGCCTCCTCCTCCTGACATGGGAGTCTGGAACCAGATGTCTCTTCCACCACCTCCGACTGCTCCTGTTGTTAAGGAACTCTCAGCTGAAGAACAGAATAAGAAAGAAGGTCAGTATGAATCTTACGGTTCAACTTGTAGCAGTATCAATTTATACTTATGAAAGAAAAAAAAATATTCTAAAAAATTTTACGTTTCGATGAACTACTGTAGTCAATGACTCATTAATATAGAAATTTGTAATAGAAATATGTAAAAATTAATTAGTTAAATTATAATTAATGATTGATTAATTAAAATAGTTTTAAAATATTGAGAAAAGTGTGAATTGTACAATTGAAAAGATAAAGTATAAATTACAAAATATTGGGATGTAACTAGATAATGAATTATAAAAAAAATATTTTGAATGTATAAAAATGTTTAATAATTTAATTACTATTTGAACTTAAATAAGTAGGATATAATCGTCTATTAATGTACATTACAGGATTTTCAGGCTATTCAAGATGTTAAAACTGCCGTCCGATTATTATCACAATTTCTTTTACATTCAATACATTTCAATTATTCTTATTGTGCCAATAGCTATGCTTTTTAAAACTATTATTTTAATTTTTTATCAGTTACATGAAAAAGCTTGAATCATTGCACTTTTAAATTGCATTACAAAAGTAAGTGGTTTCAATTTTTTTCCACAACATTAACTTCGTAATCACTAATATTTTCTCTTCAGCCGCAATAGAGACAGAGATGCGTCATCAAAAGGCGGCTCTGTCAAAACAGAGAGAAGATTACATAAAAAAAGCTGGTACCCTTAAGAAAGAACTTGATACACTGAAGGATCAACGTACAGAGCTGCAAGGGGATTCTAAGCGGTCTCCCAGTCCTGATACGAAAAGGTTTCTGAAAGAAAACACCAAGTTACAGGTTTGCTCTTTGGTCATGAAATTAAATGTAAATAGCTAGAATCATTTGCTTGTACAAGCTTTGTATGAAGTCAGATAGTTTAGGCTTCGTAAAACAATTTCTTATAAACTTATGATTTTAAAATATTTGTTATGTGGCTAATGGAATGTAGAGCATTACAACGTAAATGTAGGTGGGATTGTACGAAGTCCATTGTGTTTAGTTGGAGATCCAAAACAAATTGAAGACCATCAACAACGTGGTGGACATGCTGAACGGGATCATCGGTGAGGAGGCACAGCTTGATAAAATAGACATGGAGCAATCACACAACTCTAAGAAAAAAGCCAGGTTAGTTAGCTTTGTCTATACTTTGTCTATCATAGACAACAATATTTAAGTATATAAAATAAGATTAATTTAATTTTCGGTGAAGACTTGCAGCTTTCGTTCGGCCTTGTTAGCTTTCAAATAGTGGATTTTGCCGTTTACGGACCAAATTTGAAGATAGAAGAATTTGTGGTTAGTATGAAAATGTGCTGAATGTATTTAAATGTACTACTTAGTGGTACTCAATTTGTGAGCTTTATCATATTATTGCTGATGTGAAATATTTAAGATTTTTTTTTAGCTGAATGAAATGTATTTTTTATGGAATCTGTTATTTTAAGTGAAATGTATGTGATATAAAATGTGATGTGTTGATAATTGTATGTTATTCTATGTGATAATTTATTTATGTGTAAAAAAAGTGACAAATTGATAAGCATTTTTATTAAATATTAAACCTGTGTATAAAGTTAATTAATACAAAATTATATGAGTTTCAAATAAATTGTTTATGTAAATGAAACTTTTTATAAGTGTTATGATCAATTAAAATTGTATTGAATATTGATTGAAATGTGTAATATTTTTAATTATAAATAGTGTTTTTTTATCAAAACAATAGTCATGTAATGAGAATTGAATGTGTGTAAAGTATTTCATGTACTATAACATATTAACCAAACAATGACCAAATAAATATTTTACAAATAACAACTGCACGAAGACCATTTATTTCTTAAAACTTAAAACAAACAGGTACACTATATTTAAAAGATTGATTAATATAATATATCTCTTAAGTGATTGTAATAAAGTTCATTTTCCAGGTCTCCATCATCAACGAAGTTCAACTATGTGTACTATGATCCCGAGATGCATTGGTGTAGAGTTTGCAATGAGTTCCCGCCCACTGCTAAAGATTATCTGAATCATTTACACTCGGCTGCACATCACAAGTAAGAAAAGTATTTTTATTTTTCTTTAAAAAATCTTTGAAGATCGTTTTTAAGGTTCACCTGTGCTATATGCCTACAAATCAAATCCAAAGTGATCCAACTCATTTAAAAAAATCTTGAGAGGAAGGGACACTCGGATGGAACGAAGTTCCTTTCGATTAATTAGTGAGGGAATTAATAAAAATAATTAGTTTCTATATAGAAAGAGAGAGAGAGACAGACGTTTTAAACTAACTAATTATTATAACTTAAATAAAATATTTTGATCACAGCGCCATCTAGCATTAATCGTATAAAACAAAATAAGAAATTGTTTTAAAAGATTTTAATCACAGCGCCATCTTGCGATAATCATCTAAAACAAAAAAAGTGTCGTGACAACTTTTTCATAAGAATTTCCGTCTAGCCCCCTTTCGATAACACGCGATAAGGAACTTCGTTCCAAAAATTGATAATTATCTAATATTTTAGTACATTAAATAGTAGAATTGTAAAACGTTTGTACATTACACGGTACGCCGAGTAAATGACAGAAAAAGATTGTAAATTTTTTTTGGTAGTGTTTAGTGTATCTAGTAGTGATGTTGTTGAATAATTGGAGGCGAGTATCTACTTGCCCAATAATTCCCACCAAATAAATGAAACCTCTCAGTCAATTATTTTCAAAACAAAAGGTCATAGACATTTATTTTGGATCCATCGCACTCTCTAAATTCTTGCGACAGGGATTATTCGTTACATCCCTATTATCTAATAATATATTAGATCGAATGTGACATCGTCTGTATGTGTGTAGAATGGCGGCAGCGCACATGGAGGCTCCGTGGCACGGCGTCACCGCGCACGAGGGGTTCCCGCCCAACCCCGCCGCGCCCACCAAGAGAACACCCATCAAGGGTACGTACACACGCTACATACACACACGCTACATACACACACGCTACATACACACACGCTACATACACGTACACATGTAGTGTGTGTATGTATCCTACATACTCCACAAACTCATACGATACAAAACATACTAGTACATAAACACAACGCACTGAAACACACACACAAACGTACATATGCACATGCACTTAACCAACATAATACACACATGCAACGAAGATATGACGCACATACAGACAACATTACGGACATCATACACGTGCACATACACATACACATGCAACGTGGTCATACCATTTTTAAATGAAATCGCCGGATATCTGTTAGTTGATGTGGTAAACGTAGTGTTGGGCACCCCCCTGCTAGATGGAACAATGACCTAAGAAAGGTGGCCGGTAACAACTGGATGAGACGAGCAAAAGATTGGGCTCGGTAGCGTATTTTGGGAGAAGCCTATGTCCAGCAGTGGACGAGTGTGGGCGGATGACGTGGGAACTCCAACTGCTCACACTCAGCGTCCTAACCCCGACTGAGGCCAGAACTCAGCACGACGCGTTACGCACTACGGCACTCCCTTCCCGTCGTGTCGTCCCGTGGTGGACCGCCTACCGGATGCCCTTAGTTACAATGAATATCCCACAGGTCTCCAGTTCTTCGTTCCGTCGACGGCGTGGTACTGCAAGCTGTGCGACCAGTTCATAGGAGACCTGCACTGCGCCTCCGCACATCTCAAGTCCATCGTGCACTCCAAGAACTATGCCGTGAGTACTTTATGTATGATAACGACAGAAACAATAACCATATCCGAGAATAAAGGTACAAAGTTGTATCTTAACAAGCCACTCATTCCACTTCCGCTGATCCACTCTGTATTTGTAGGTAATATTATAGATATTGTGTCTTTTTTCTGACATTTTAATGTTAGATTTGCAAAAAAGAACGAATTTCGAGATTTTAATACTATTACAAATTTTGCTATTAAGAAACAACATTTTAAAAATTTAACTTTTACGCTTTAAAAAATATATAATAGTGTTCACTAGGAAGCCATTTTAAATTTAATAACAAGTAGCTAATAAAAAAAATGTTCTCCAGAACTTCGTCGAACAAAACCCGCACTGGGAAACGGATTGGATGTCCGACAGACAGAAAGCATTCGAAAAAACAAGAGGAAAGAAATCAGAAGCAACCCTCGATAAGTCAGCCTACACCGCACAAACCATCACCTTCACCAAAGACGGCTTCCACTCCAAAAGGAACAAGAGCAGTCCGCCCTCAGAAGACGAGAAGAAGAAGAAGAAGGAGAAGAAGAAGAAGTGCAGGAGAAAGAGAAGTAGCAGCAGCAGCAGTGCGACCATCGTCTCTATCAACTCTTCTGATAGTGACCATAAGAAGAAGAAAAAGAAAAGTAAGTAAAATACAATTGTTACTTCATCATTATCAGCCTGTAGACGTCCACTGCTGGACATAGGCCTCCCCTTCCAATGCTCTTGGTTGGTAGCGGCCTGCATCCAGCGTGTTCCTCCGTCCACCTTGCAGCTGGTCGTCACACACTGCGCCTGCCTTGACGCGCCACGAACAGAACCTTCGTGCTCCAACGGGCATCGGTTTTACGTGCTATGTGTCCCGCCCATTGCCACTTCAACTTGCTTATTCTTTGGGCTATGTCAGTTACTTGGGTTCTTCTGCTTTTTTTTTTACTTAACCACTCAACTGGGAACGTCACTATTCGCTAGATGGCGAAACTGGGGACTTCGTTCAGAATCAATACCATGTTTGAGCCCCTTTTTAAAAACATTTTTTTTATAATTTTTAATTTTGCTTTTTAATTAAACGTTATATTTTTGTAAATATTGATTATTAAACGACGCTGTATTGCATTTTTAGCGAAAATATATCATCTCCGTAAAATGTAAGACGATTAAAAAATGTAAACAAAACAAGTTTTAGAACTGTGCTCAATTTTGGCTCCTGCCACAGACTCGGTAAAAGTAAACAAACCAATTTGGTTGCCGATCCCAATACAACGTCGTTTAGTAATAAATATTTACAAAAAAATAAGGTTTAATCAAAAATTATTGGAAAAAAATGTTTTTAAAAAGGGGCTCAAACACGGTATTGATTCCGAACGAAGTCCCCAGTTTCGCCATCTAGCGAATAGTGACGTTCCCAGTTGAGTGGTTAATATTAGTTTAAATAAGCTTATATTTTTCAGAAGCCAAAGACAGATCAACAGACCGTTCCAAAGAGAAATCAGTAGAAATAGTGAAAGAGAGAACGAAGGATGTTTCGAAGCCTCCAGATGATAAAAGACTCAAGGAGTGGGTCTCCTCCATACGATCCGAGAACCTCGACGACAGCGATAGGAAACTACTCGATACTTTGAAGTACAGGTAACGAATATTTACTACACATCTATACAGGGTGGATCTGTAACTTTGGACAATCTGATGTGGGGTGAATGACCTGTCGAAATACAACATAGCACCATTTTTATTTTTTGAATCGGTTATACTGTTTTTTCTGACATTGTATGGAAAACTTACGACTATCGTTGCGGACTTCCATACTATGATTAAATTTTTTTTTATCATAGTATGGAAGTCCGGAATGGTTAAAATAAAAGTGGTGCTACGTTGTATTTCGACAGGTCATTCACCCCACGTCGGATTGTCCAAAGTTACAGATCCACCCTGTATGTAAAAGGAGTTAATTAAATAAATGTCCTTTAAATGAGGCTTAAGGAGGGTCCTTAAAGTTAGGTCGTAGGTAACGACCCCTCAGTGTCCCCTGACATTGCAGAGGTTCATGAGCGACGGTAACCACTTCCTATCAGGTGGGCCGTTGGCTCGTCTGCCTACATGGCAATAAAAAAAATGCTTTAGAAAAATTAGTTCTGTGGTGAACAGGGTCATATTAATAGTGCCCGACCGAAAGTTTCGGTTTCGGTTTCGGCCAAAATTCGAGTTTCGGCCTTAGTTTCGGTTTCGGCCAAAAAACGGCCGAAAGTTTCGGCCAAACCGAAACTTTTGATAACAATTAACAGATTGATAACGGATAATTGGGGTTCTGAAATGGAGATCTTAAGCAATTCCTAATATTCTAAAATAAGAGTCATATAGAGTTTATTATTTCAGAATTAAATGTTGCTCAGGGTTATCCACAAACTACGTCGATACATTTCATGATTTTTTACCCCTTCTTCCTTGCCACATGGTGTGTTGCTTGGAAAGTCGATGAACCCAATCTCAAGAATTCAAGGGCTTGCTCGTGGGTTATGATTTGTCCTTTTTGAAACGAGATTTAATAAAAAATAAAAATCTTTTAAATTGTGGTAGATAATAACTTCGGCTTTGGTAAGTACTTGCATCGGATACTGGTGGAGTCGACGACGAGTTGTTATCATTGTGCGTGTGACCTGGACATGGCGGAGCATACGCTCGCTGTTTGTCCGCATGGAAGTAGTAGCTCCGTGTCATGAAGGACTTGTCATTACCGGACGACGTGGCTCAACTTCTGCGAGTCCACCATCTCAAGACGTGTGAGCGAGAGCTCTTCTCTCCGCGCAAGAACACGCCACCGTCGGGCGAGGGAACAGGTTTGAGATCTGCCCCGTAATCTGGCCCCCTAAGAATACCAGGTCCTACTAAGACGCTAAGAGACGGTGTTTTTTTTTTTTTTTTTTTCAGTTGGAGGAAATCACCGGATCCCCGCCCGCCCCGCGGGCGGGGTATGTGGGAGTTGAACCGCACTAAAACCTCCAACCGCTCACACTCAGCGTCCGAACCCCGGCTGAGGCCAGAACCCAGCACGGGGTTTGGAGGGACGGCGCGACGCGTTACGCCATCGGCATGCTTTCCCGTCGCTCCGTCCCCGGACGCCGAACCGGTAGCCGCCGGCGAATACGGCCACCGGCTCTCTCGGTCGGCGGGCTCTCCGAAGCCCGCCAAGATGGGACCGCGTGTCACCCTCCCGCGGAATACCCCGCTGGGTCAGAACCAGCGTGGGTCGGGGAGCGCGGTCTACCATCCCCCGGATGCTCTTACGCTAAGGGCGTGTTGAGCGAGACACGGCACCTTCTTGGGTCCCCGCTCGCACTCACATGCGTTGGGGACCCGAAACTCTTAGGGGGCCAGAATCCGGGCGAGATCCCGGTTCCGGCCCCCTGCTCGACGGCGGCGGGTTGGCAAGTTGAGAGCGGCATATAGCCTCTCTCTCTCGGCCCCCGCCACCTGCTTCTGCGAGATGGTGGACTCGCAGAAGTCGAGCATCGCCTTCCAAGACTCGTCGCTCTGCCCATGGGATGGGAGAGGCAGCGTTGTGTCCTGGTCCAACAAATAGGTCCGGACTTGTCGCTCCCGAGCGTCGCGGCGTCGATGCTCGAGAGCGACGAGTCTTGGAAGGCGATGCTCGACTTCTGCGAGTCCACCATCTCGCAGAAGCAGGTGGCGGGGGCCGAGAGAGAGGGGGGCGGGGCAGCGCGCGAGCGTATGCTCCGCCGTGTCCTGGTCACATCCCACGCAATGGTGGCACCTCGCCGTCGGCTCGGCCTTGATCCGGTGCAGATACCGACCGAAGCACCCGTGCCCGGTCAGCATCTGCACCATCCAGAAGGTGAGGCGTCCTCTGCCACGACCCACCCAATCATCTAGGATCGGGCGGATCGCCTCGACGGTCCGTAGACCCCATGTGGGGTTAGCGAGACGTCGTTTCCACGCTTCTACTACGGACCGCCGAGATTGGACCTTCCTGTCGCGAACCGCTTCCCGCAGGGGACGTATCACGCCCCGGGCAAGAGACGGTGTTGCACTCTTTTCGTAATAGGAACCGGGGAATGGTAAACCGCGCTCCCCGACTTAGGTTGGTTTTGACTCAGACGGGTATTCAGCGTGAGGGTGTCACGTCCTCTTCGTGACACCCTCACGATTCTTCGGTTAGTCGGCCAAGCAAGCCGACTGCTGTCGATTATCGTATTTTTCAGACACCGCTCCCTCCCTCTGTCACAATTGGTCATATTTTAGAGACAACCCCTCCCAACCCTTTGTCACACTAGGTTACATTTTGATGATCCCTCTCTCTTCCCCTCGTCACACATCACATTTTTGAAACCTCTTTCTTCCTCATTGTCACAACTTGACATATTTTTGAAATACCCATGGCGTGCCAAAACATACTCTCCCCCTTGACAGACTTGGTCACATTTTTGAAACACCCTCCCCTTTCCCCTTTACGTGTGACATAATTTTTGGATAACCCATAATGAAGAACAAATTTTGGGAGGAATGATAAAATATGCACTAAAGTCAAGGACAATTTCAAAAAAAAAAAAATTTCTGTGAAATTTGTGAGTTTCGGTTTCGGTTTCGGCCGAAACTAAGAGCCTAGCCGAAGGTTCGGTTTCGGTTTCGGTTTCGGCCAAAAAACCAGTTTCGGTCGGGCACTACATATTAAGTAATATAGTCAGTTTTTCGCTTTGTTTTTTTTACTTTTTAAAAACAAGCTTCTAAGATCCTGGATATCATGTAGCAGTAGAGTGCTAACTAATACAAGTAAAACGAACAGCTCCTATGACACCTTCC
Source organism: Trilocha varians (assembly GCA_030269945.2). NCBI lineage: Eukaryota > Metazoa > Arthropoda > Insecta > Lepidoptera > Bombycidae > Trilocha > Trilocha varians. Next base: position 1,059,937 of record AP028265.1, read on the forward strand.
GCATCCATCATCAGATCAGCGCCATTTTGTCATATTATTGCATTGTCACGTGATATACATCTGCATGTAAAATGTCAGGTCCATCGGAAACAGGGTACTTTTTCAAATCTAACTCGTAAGATCCTACTCGAATTTACATAGAAACATAGTTACATCCAGTGCAACGGGGACGGAACGACGGGAAAGAGTGCCGAGCGTGTAACGCGTCGCGCCGTCCCTCCAAACCTCGTGTTGGATTCTGGCCTCAGCCGGGGTTCGGACTCCGAGTGTGAGCGGTTGGAGGTTTTAGTGCGGTTCAACTCCCACATACCCCGGTGATTTCCACCAACTGAAAAAAAACAAAAATAAAAACAAAAATGCAACTTTATATACCTAAAGCTTGTAAAATCGACAATGCATTCTGGCATTGCAGAGGTTCATGAGCGACGGTGACCGCTTACCATCAGGTGGGCCGTATGCTTGTTTATCTACTTTGCAATAAAAAAAAAAAATAATAATAATCTTTTCCGTAAAACAAGTCTCAATAGGCCGATTTCCTGGCTTATCATCACAGGTATCGTTAGTACTACCACCAGTCTTCGTTTTCGGGAGTACTTTTTACACACCCTGTATAATAGGAATTATGTATCTTCAGGTTGAAGAAGGACAAGGAGACGGAGAATCCTCGTCGCACTCCCGACAATAGAGATCCCAGGGACAACAGAGACTCTAGGGATAACAGGGATGGAAGGGAGTCCAGGGAGAACAGAGAACGGACCAGTAGAGACCGACTTGAAGAACGGAATGATCGGAACAGGTACTAATATATGAGAACTTCTTAAAGGAGGTCGCAGGTAGCGGGACAGTGTCCTTTGACATTGCAGACAACTATGAGAGACGAAGACCGAAATCGTGGTGGTCGAAAGACTTCCTTCCGTACGGGAGGTCGCGGGTTCAAATCCGGCCGGCTTGTACCTCTAAATCTAAATGTGATAAAGATTGCAATTTTTCACAACACCACTGGCTGAAAACGGTGAAGGAAAACATCGTGAGGCAACCTGCATGTCGGAAAAGGATTCTAAAAATCCTTTGAAGATATGTGAAGTCCCCAATCCGCACTGGGCAAGCGTGGTGGACTATGCCTAATCCCTCTTCTGAGGAGACCTGAGCCCAACAGTGGGCAGGATTGGATTGGTACAGTATGAGAGACGGAAATCACGTCTAATCAAATGATCCATTCATTTTGTTTCAACAATTGCAGTCTCAAAAAAACTTCGTCAATAGTCCGAGAGACGACTGCCAAATCAGTCCATTTAAAGCTAAATAAATAACAAGAAAAATGCGGAAACTAAAAGAAAACTTGAGAGGTGTCATGGGACACCCGAATAGAACGAAGTTCCTTTCGATTAAATGATATCTTGTAATTTTTTTTCCTAACGTAACGTTCTAATAAAAAAAAAGTGTCGTGACAACTTTTCGTAACAGTTTTTTCCGTCTAGCCTCCTTTTCGATAACGCGCGATAAGGAACTTCGTTCCAATAAGACTGCAAAACTCAATATGACATTAATTTCAATATCTAAAATAGTTTATTTATCGCAGTAATCGTGAAGCTCATCGTAACTCCCGGTCCCGCATGTCGCCGCCGAGGGAAGAGAAGAAGCCTGACATCAGGAAAATGCCATTTATAGGTCAGTTTATACTGTTTATTTATAGTACTCTTGAGCCCGTGGAATTTTATATACGTCACAAAGGACGCAGTAAATAGAATTGTTAACAAGTTAAGATTCAAGCTAAATATCTTGTGCTCTGCTCGTTTAGCTTTAATGCTTATAACATTGAAAAAAAATAGATTGTTAATCTTTTCTAAACAAATGAACAAATTTCCAAATCAGTAAAGCAGATCTCGAGTTATAATTAGATTAATGCTAACTGCTTGTTGAGACATAACAAATAGTACATGAAAACATTGAATTATGGCAAGCAATAATAGCGCGCGAGATGCTGAATCGCGGTTACAACATTTGCAAAAATCTTCGCATATATACATCTGAAATCTACTACAGCGGGCTTCGGTCTGACCACCATACACTACCTCGCCCGCAACGAGATCTCCCAACGGCCATAAGTACACTGTAGATACCCACAGATTAAAATCTTATTTCTTATATTATTTTGTAGGAAAAATGCCGCTATACAAAAACATGGGCAGAAACTCAAAGACTGACGAACAGAAAAAGGAACAAGAGAAAAAGAAAGAAGAAGAAAACGAAATAAACAGAAAGAAGAGAGTCGAGAAGAACACTCAGATGCAGAAGAAGGTAGTTAACTTTTTTGGAAACAGATTTTAATTATATAAATATATATATTAGCTGACCCTTGCAACTTCGTTTGTTTCGTAAATCTAAACCATTCTCGAATCTCCACAAACACACACAAAAAGTTTTATCAAAATTGGTCCAGTTGTTTAGGAGGAGTTCAGTCACATACACACGCACACAAGAAATATATATATTAAGATATATTGTGTGAGTAACAACAGCACAGAATCTTTTAGAACCAAAGGTCCATGTGCTTAGATTAAATAAGCTAGATTAGATTTTAAAAATGACACAAACTAAACACTATAAATATCGAAAATCGCTTGGGCCAAGTCCGATGCAGGCAGTTCCCGAAGCAACCATGTATCCCCACCACCTCCCCCCTCCTCGCCTCGACGGTCCTTAGCCCCAGCTGGGGAGCCAAGCGCCTCCACTACATTCCCACTCGACGCACAGGACACCCTGGTGACAACAAGGGCCATCCAACGTACCACCCTCGCGTCGAGAGACAGTACAGCGAGATTCGGTTCCCTGGGGCATTCATGTTCTAAGTTAGGACCAGACCGTAGATACCGTCCGATCTTCCACTTTTAGACTATTTTTAAGTAGTATTGGTTTGTGCCGTTTTTATGCACCAATCGTATAGTTCTGTATGTTATGATATGTAGTGTGTGTCGTTATAGTAACGAAGCTGTTAGTTCACTGATCAGGTCGAGGAGTTCAAGAAGAAGATAGCGCTCGCGCAGAGGGAGCGGGAACAGCAGCACCGCGCCGAGCCCTTCATGTTGCCGCTCCCCACCCCGCCCGTGTTGCCGCAGATGGCCACCCTGCCGCCGTGAGTACACACACATACAACCAAATACAAACACATACAGACAGACTTACAAAACTAGATAGTAGATATAAACACATACCTACAAATGCACTCACAAATACAACCAAAAACAAACACATAACACACGTATAAGGTGGGCGATCTAACGTTTGCATTTTCCCAGCGACAGCAACCCGCCGCCGTCGAGCAGGGGGCCGGGGCCGGGATCTCGCCCGGATTCTGGCCCCCTAAGAGTTTCGGGTCCCCAACGCATGTGAGTGCGAGCGGGGACCCAAGAAGGTGTCGTGTCTCGCTCAGCACGCGCCTTAAGCAAGAGCTACCGGGGGATGGTAGACCGCGCTCCCCGACCCACGCTGGTTCTGACCCAGCGGGGTATTCCGTGGGAGGGTGACACGCGGTCCCATCTTGGCGGGCTTCGGAAAGCCTGCCGACCGAGAGAGCCGGTGGCCTTATTCGCCGGCGGCTACCGATTCGGCGTCCGGGGACGGAGCGACGGGCCCCCAAACCCCGTGCTGGGTTCTGGCCTCAGCCGGGGTTCGGACGCTGAGTGTGAGCGGTTGGAGGTTTTAATGCGGTTCAACTCCCACATATCCCGCCCGCGGGGCGGGCGGGGATCCGGTGATTTCCTCCAACTAAAAAAAAAAAAAAACGTTTGCATTTTAAACTATTGTTTATTTAGAGACTGACAGCTCAAATGTCATTCAATTTGTGTTCATAATTTAGTTAAAGGTTTAACATTTACGAAATGGGACGTATAGTTCAAGTTCAAGCGTATAGTTGAACAAAATTGGGAAATATTGATAAGTTACTTCCAAAGTGGTGAGTGTTCAATCTAAACTGTCAGAAATGTGAAAAAAAAATCCATAAAAATGATTGGCCTATGTCAATAAGCAAAAGTGTCGCATCTGGGGGTCGAAAAATCCACACGTCACCATTGAGAAGCCAATGCACCCACAAAGAGTTACGGTTTGGTGTGGGTTTTGGTCCGGCGGCATCATTGGGCCAGCTGCCGTTACGGTCAATGGCGAGCGTTACCGTCACATTACCGTGCCCGGCGCCATGCGAACACGAAGAGAAGAGTATGACATGGACGACATTTGGTTTCAACAGGATGGCGCAACATGCCACACAGCCAACATGACAGTCGAAAAACGAAAAAATGCAAACTTTATATAGCCCACCCCTTACATCAAATTCTGCCTATAATAATAATTCAATTAAACTACAATCAATACATTTTGTACAGATTCGACATCAGCAGCGGCGCTGCTCAGCTCCCGGGCGCTCAGGGCAGCCTCCCTCGCGACCTACAAGAAGCGCTAGACATCATATTCCCGTCCGGTGACGTCATGGCCAACCCCTTCATGCCCGCCTTCCCCCCCCTCCTCGTCAACCAAATGTTCCCCTTCGACATGAACGCGATCTACCCCCCACAGTTGATAGACCCGCAGCTGTTAGCGCAGGAGACGAAGCCCGCCCCCGCTCCCGCTCCCGCCCCCGCCCCTGCGCCGGCTGCGGCCACTAAACCAGCGGACGGTAAGAATAAGGAGGAGTTGGATGATCTCGCCATGTTGGGGATCGATGCCTCGGATGTCGGGGCGGGGATGTAAGGCAGTTTTTTAAGGTTTGGGTCAAAAAATGGGCTAAAAATGTATTTTTTTTGTATTGTATGTTACCGGAAAACAACAATTTATAAATTTCTTATTACTTGGATATCCGTTAGTTTATATCAGAAGACTTTATTAAGGGATGAATTTGCGAAAGGGTGGTCGTAACACGGCGCTGGCGTAATACGAAATTTTATAAATTTCCTAGCAAATTTACGGCTTTTGTTGTTTTACGGTGACATATTATTTAAACATGTCATGAAGTTTATATAATATTTTTTCGTTCTACTGATATTTTTTACATCTAACGCATTTTTAATTTGTGACATTGATGAGTTCACTATGTTTACTTGGACAATACAACAGAAAGCTAATGGAATCGTTATTTTAATTTATGACTCATAAACTCTTAAAAAAATTTTAAATTTCATTTTTTTCTTTTACATTCATTAAGGCATAGTAATCAGATTAATACGTAAAGTTTATTTAAGTAAAAACAATTAAACAATAAATTGCATTTTCAAATTATTGCACTTTTTATTTGTATCTTGACGAATATGTGAAAACATTGGGAGCAGTGGCGTGGAATTTATAGAAGTAAATATGCATTGCATACTCGTATCTTATAATTTTAGAATTAAACAACAGCATACAATCGATACGATACGATCGAAATACGGTATATTTAATCGATACACACTCCAATTTCTTATTTTTATATTAATTTAGCTAAAACTTTTTAAAATTGAATGTTGCATGTAAATTTGTAAACAATTAGCCTAATTGTTTATTTCTGTATACGTTCACAAACTATACACGCACGCCACAATGTGAGGTGTCATGGCGCCGATGAAATCAACTGTCATTTGAGTTTACTCAAATATGACGTCATCAACTTTGAGTTGCGTTTTGAGGTTAGATTCTAAATCATTTCGACAAACGAATTTATATTAATTTGAAAGTGTTGTTTATCAATTCGTCGCTGGAAAAGATAAAAACTAGGGGTATGCGAACATCGTTCGAATCGAATCGAATATTAATATCCGATTCGAATCGAATAATTCGAAAATTCGAACTATTCGAAATTCAACGAATATTCGAAAAATTTTGAATAATTCGGAAAGTTTCGAATAATCAGAAATTTCGAATAGTATCGAATTTGACTACGACGATGCATCGGAAATAGAACAAGAATTTGTATTTTGTAGATAATATCTTGAATGGGCTTCGAATTATTCGCAGACCCTAGTAAAAACAAAGCGAAAATGAGGTAATGAGTTAGAAAACTTTAGATTTAAAAGCATCGAAAAAAATTACACAAACAACGGATTATAAATTAAACATAATACGTAAACTATTTTGGCAGGTATATCAAAATAGACATTGATATATATTTTTTTTTAATCTGTAAAATAGTGTTTTGCACTTTAGTCTATTTACCTTTCGAATGACGAATTGATATTATTGTTAGTTAGTCATTAGGCCTATTTGTATGCTTCCTTCTTCGATAAAAGTAACTAGAATTTCAAATACCTGTTTTAAAATTGCGCATTTTAAAAGCAGATAGTGTTTGAAAAAAGTAAAATATTTCGCAGTATTCATTGCCATGTTATGTTAATTAAAATTGGCCCTAATTTTACGATTTATTTTGGATGGAACTTAGACATCAGAAGACAACAAAAGTGAGGCTAATTGATGGTAAGCCGATTGCCCATCAATATACAGGGTGGATCTGTAACTTTGGACAATCTGACGTGGGGTGACCTGTTGAAATAAAACTTGGAACCACTTTTATTTTAGGAATTGGATAAAAAAAAATTCATCATAGTATGGAAGTCCGCAACGATAGTCGTACGTTTTCCATACAATGTCAGAAAAAAAAGTTTAACCGATCCAAAAAATAAAAATGGTGCTAAGTTGTATTTCTACAGGTCATGAACCTCACGTCAGATTGCCCAGTTACAGATTGCCCTGTATACAGGGTGTATAAAGAGCACTCCCGAAAACGAAGGTTGGTGTTAGAACTAGCGATACCTGGGATGTTAAGAATTTGGATTTTCGTCTGAATGGACCGATTTCTTGGCTTATCATCACAGGTATCACTAGTACTACCAGTCTTCGTCTTCGGGAGTGCTCTTCATACACCCTGTATTACATGTTGACATTAGAAGATGCCTATGACACTTCGTTTCATTCAACACACAGTTTCTTTGAAACTTCACTCAGTTCAAGATGTTGATTCCAGATGTATGGTATTTTGACAAACACATATGTATAACTATTTTGTTAATGAGACACTAATATAAAGTTCGGTATTAAAATGGTGTAAGTTTGTTAAATTCCTTTTTGGATAATTTTAAGGTTCGGACTATGAGTTAGAAATGAGACCATGTATTTTGCAACCTGTATCTTACAAATTTGTATGAGTTTCAAACGATTTGAAACTTACAAACTATTAATGATAATATTATGTATAGGGACGAGCTAATGATATATATTTTGTAATTAATAAATGTAATCAATAATTATGTTGTTTTATTTTGATTTTACAATTTAAAAAGTATGGCAGAACTCAGGTCCCCATAACTTAAAAGTTGCAGACATCCCCCTGCCTCGTAGGTCTACTCATCATAAAAGATAATTTAATTTGCAACAAAAAATGATAAAAAAATTATCAAATAGTTTATGAGATATATCAAAAAAACCATTTCAAACCCTATTTTCAAGATGGCGGCCGTGGGAAAAATGTGGCGACCCCACAAGGTTTTGCTTTACACTGACCGGGGTCACACGGGTTTAGACATCAAGAAATAAAATTAACTCCTCTTAAAACGCAAGGAAGTCCTAAAAATGTAAAATTGCAATGACATTTTGGCTATTTAGTCTTCTGTGTCTACGGTTTGTCAAGGACAAGGATACAGGTAATAACCACTCAACTGGGATCGGCAACCAAATTGGTTTGTTTACTTTTGCCAAGTCTGTGGCAGGAGCCAAAATTGAGCACAGTTCTAAAACTTGTTTTGTTTACATTTTTTAATCGTCTCATATTTTACGGAGATGATATATTTTCGCTGAAAATGCAATACAGCGTCGTTTAGTAATAAAGATTTACAAAAGTATAAGGTTTAATTAAAAATCAAAATTAACAAATATCGGAAAAAAATGTTTTTAAAAAGGGGCTCATACACGGCTCATATTGATTCCGAACGAAGTCCCCAGTTTCGCCATCTAGCGAATAGTGACGTTCCCAGTTGAGTGGATAACTAGAAACCACTAGAAACATGTAGTGTGGTTAAGCATTGTAATTAATCTAGTCTACTAGGCATGTAGCAAATTATCATTCGCAAATAAACTGTGAGTGTGAGAAAAAATAAAAGGCATTGGAACGTAATGTTTAAGTTGATATAAGTAGTCGCTTACCAGTTTACTTCGAAGGTAGTTTAATGAACTTACGGGGACCCGGGAAGTCTGGATCATAACACAGGAAATTTAGCCAGAGTTAAGAAAATTCCTTGATAGACAATAGTCCCCCTATACTGCGGCATTGTAGAGGTTCCTGCCCGACGGTATTCTCCACCGGTATCCATCAGGTACGCCGCAGGCTCGTTCATGTTTCTTGCAATAAAAAATCAAGGGAAGCCTATTATAACCTTTGTCTAGCAGTGGACGTCTACGGGTTAATGATGAGAGTAAGCTGAGATCTGTGTGTTCACTATCCGAGTATAATAATTATTTACAGAATAGTAGAGCAGATCTAGAATTCAAATTCCTTTGAGTCAATTCACTAGAACTTACTAGGTACCTAAGACCTATTTGACTGTTAAAAATAAATAAATGAATCAAATATACATGTTGCTTTAAGAGTCCAAAACTTGATACATTCAAGGTAGGTAGACACCAAACTTTGACTTTATGAAAATTCTTTCGGATTAGCGAAACATTCATTCTCAATTTCGCAACATCACTAGTAGCTACATACCTTTTTAAACGTGATAAAAACATTTCAATAATAATTGAATGAGAAAATGCACATTTATCTAAGTACTTTAGTATCTAAATTAAAACGACACGTATCGCACCACTTCTTCTTAATCCTTATTTTTTTAATCTACTCACGGCATTTAAGGACAAAATTTAAATTAATAACGTACTCTATATCTAGCAGAAATAGCCTAACTTTCAGTTGTAACAAACAAGGACGAATATAAACAGAAAAACAAATTGATCAAAATACCGAGTTAATCGTTAAATCACAGAAAAATAATGTCGATAAATCCATCACATTTAATTTCTATCGCTCCGGAAACAATGAAGGATCAGTATGCTGATGGAAAAGCGGCCAAAATCTACAATCTTCTAATTGGTAACATTAACCAGAGAATACAAAATTGTAAAGAATTTCTGGTTGGTTTACTAAAAGAGAATAACTGTAAAACTATTCTGGATGCTGCTTGTGGGACTGGGTAAGTTAAAGAAAGTTTTTGCGGTGTGTTTTACCTACTCAATGTAGTGACTTCAGTACATAATGCTTTTTGAAATACCAAGAGTAGAAAGTTTTTATTAAGAGAAAAATAGATACTGCATTCAGTCAGAGTAAGTCAAGTAATGATCCTTGGTATATTCTTTGTCTGCTTGCAATAAAATGAATCCTTTTCAGCGTGGACTCTGAAATGCTGGTTAAGGAAGGTTTCAAAGTGGTGTCAGTCGACGCGTCTTTGAAGATGTTGAAGCATGCATACAAAGCTCGTTGGGAAAATAGGGAAAACTCAAAATTCGATGATTGGGGTTAGTTAATACCTAAAAGTCTATCCTATTTATTACAGTGACGCAACGTGTTATATTTTTGAGCTCTCAATAGCTAATCTAAAGAGGAATTAGGTATTAGTTCGTACAACTAAGTTTAAAACAACCTATCATGCTTAAAAAAAACTTACACAATTTCTGATTTAGTTTCAAATTCATTTGTCAGTTATCGAGGAAGCCGACTGGGAAACTCTTCCAGAAGACATAGAATCATTCCTGCCGAACACTCAGTTCGATGCCGTCATCTGCCTCGGGAACTCGTTCGCGCATTTACTGGACGAGTTCGGAGACCAGAGGATACAGAACATGTGCTTGAGGAACTTCGCCAAGTGCTTGAAGCCAGGCGGACTGCTGTTCATTGATCATAGGAACTATGACGCGATGATCGACAGCGGAGTTACTCCTAGACTCTCCGTTTATTATAACGTAAGTATGAGCGAAAATATATTTTTACACTCACGAATACCTACTCACGATAATAATTGTCATAGTAACATTACTTTATTTATTACGTTGACGATTCGTTTTGTGATATTACATTTTCTAATCTATTAGAACAAACTTACCTCGGTGAAGGAAAACATCGTGAGGAAACCTGCATATCGGAAAAGGGTTCTAAAAATCCTTTGAAGATATGTGAAGTCCCCAATTCGCATTAGGCAAGCGTGGTGGACTATGCCTAACCCCTCTTCGGAGGAGACCTGAGCTCAGCAGTGGGCAGTAATGGGTTGTTACAGTACAGTAGTACCTCGGAGAGGACGGGTTTTTTCTTGGACAAGAGAAAACCGCTGCACTTTCACCTGCCTTGTTGGTGGGGTATGCCGCAGCCCCCAACAGAGGACGGTATCTTAACTATCTATTTAACTTTAATACGTACTGTTATATTTATTATTATATATTGTAATTTTCAGTGCCAACACCCAGTGGAAATAAAAACGTCAGTGAAGACAGTAAAAGGCAAACCTGAAGTGATCACGTTACACTACTCCGTAGACACATCTAAAGCTGATAATGTTAAGGAAAGGTAAGAACAAAACCTACATGGCCTACATGGCAATAAAACAAAAGAAACAATCAGGGCCGCGCCGGCCCTGTGTGCGAAGTGTGCGGCGCACACAGGCGCCAAGACAACAGGGGCGCCGCGCCGCCACTGCCAACTAAATTTTTTTCTTACCTAAATTATTGCGTTTTTGTAGTGGAGTATCGATAAGTAAGTAGGTACTATTGGCGTAACATAGGCATTGTATACAACAAAACATATTACGCTTATTGAACAAGTCTCTCAATATTTATTAATATTCTCGTTTATGGTTTCATTTTACGCTTAGGGTTTTTGTTTACATTACTTACTTACTCAACTTTAAAACGGCGGCAGTTCTTTTGAGCCACACAAGTACTAGTTATTTAGATACGTAGGCGCCGAGCCACACCACACACACCACATTTACAAAAAAAATAAATTTAAAAATACAATATAAAAAACAGAGGGCCACTGCAGGTGGTGTCTACGACCCAAGCCATCAGTGGTCAGGGCTCAAGAGAGAGGAACCTCCTCACAATACGCACCGTGTCAAGAACGACCGCCTTCTGAATCAGGCCCGCCACCCAGCCGGGCAGCAAAAGCTTCTCTAGATGACGGTCGAAGCTTTTCGCTATTAGACCGTGCACAGATACAACGATCGGAACAATGATGGTCGATTCAACACGCCACATGTCGGTCACCTCATGGGCCAGGTCCAAATATTTTAGCAGTTTTTCTTTTTCTGCCTTCAAAAGGTTCTCGTCATGTGGAATGGTGATATCGATCAACACTGCCCGATGCGCATCCCGATCTATTATCACTATGTCAGGCTTACTGGCAGCAATAGTCCTGTCAGTGATAATAGATCGGTCCCAGTAGAGTGTTACATGACCATTACCGAGAACCGGCTGAGGCCAATACTGGTAATACGGCACGGCGGCTTCAACAAGGTCGTATTTTAGAGCAAGTTGCTGATGAATGATTTTAGCTACTTGGTTATGCCTGTGCAAGTACTCGCCGTTAGCAAGACGGGAACAACCGGAAACGATATGTCTAATAGATTCTCCCGGACGGTGACATGCCCGACAAATGTCGACCGTCCCATCGTTTAGAATATATTTACGGTAGTTGTTCGTCATGATAACTTCGTCCATAATTGCTAAGACAAAGCTTTCAGTCTCTCCGAAGAGGTTACTGTATCGTAGCCAGGATACGGAGGCCAATTTATCCACATCGGGACCCGTAAGGGCCCGGTAGAACCGTCCGTGTAGTTCCTTGCTCTTCCATACGTCCGTGCGATCCGCCGATCATCACCTTCGGCGCTCGCCAATTCCCATTCGCTAAGGATAGCAGAGTGAGTCCTTTATCGACTGCTGCTACATCACGGTACATACCCACGTTCACCTTAAGGAAATATTCCCGAAGGTTGTATATCTCTCGGTTGTGCAGATCCTTGGCATTTAACATGCCACGACCCTCACACTTCCGAGGTATATACAGCCTCATAACAGATGAGCGTGGATGGTGCATCCTGTATGCCGTCAGCAGTCGCCGAACTTTTCTATCCAGGGCATCCAATTCTGATTGCGTCCACTTTAGAATGTCAAAGGAGTACGTCAGTACAAGCATGACCCAACCATTGAAGGCTCGGATCTTGTTTCCGCCAGACAAAAGGCTTTTCAAAACTTTTACCAGGCGGCCGAAGAACCGATCCTTCACTGATTGCTTCATATCTATATCGACGATACTCAAAGCTTCGAACATTCCAAGGTATTTGAGGGTTTCCGATTCAGAAAGAGATCTAAGCACCTCACTCTGGCTGAGTAGCAAACTCTCCGAGTTTACAACTTTCAACTTTCGGTAAAGTTGTAAACTTTCGAGTTAAAATCTTATATATAAAAATGAATTGCTGTTCGTTAGTCTCGCTAAAACTCGAGAACGACTGAACCGATTTGGCTTATTTTAATCTTGAATTATTCGTAGAAGTCCAGGGAAGGTTTAAACGGTGAGAAAATTTACTTATGTGACGCAGACGAAGTTGTGTGGGCCAGCTAGTATAAAATAAAAATATTCGTTAAAACTCAAATTCGTTTTTAATGAAGATTCGTTAAAAAATAGGCGCTTCATAGGTTCCGCACGCAGGCGCTGCCGGGGGTCGGCGCGGCCCTGGAAACAATCACCTCGCACACGGAAGGCAAGCGCTTCAATTTAGGCTTTTAAATTTGTTTCGTGCTATTTGTAGTCAATTATTTCTCGCAAGAAGATACTCTATTACTCTTCTTTTTATTTAATTATTTTCTACAGTTCCAGTGAGTTCCGTCTGTGTTACTACCCTCATAAGTTGTCCAAGTTCACGAGCATGTTGGACGCGGCGTTCGATGACAAAGCACAGCATCACATCTACGGAGACTTCCAGCCGCTCGACAAGGTGCAAGTACCCGCCTTCTACATACACGTCATGAAGAAAGATGCATTATAATTTATTGTATTTGTTTAAGTTGTTTTGGAACAATAAACTACATAGTTACTTTTAAGTAGCGTACCTTACGCTGCGTGTAGGTACATTTTGGTTTTCCAACTACCTTATTCGATAATTTTAAATTCTTGATATCCTAATCAAATTCTACGATTAGATTTTTCAATATAATTAAAGATGTTCGTAAATTAAACAGCACATTGCCTTTATATGTTAATTATTTTAAGATAATATGCCTATTTAATATTTCGATGTATCTTATCAAACGTGTTTTGTGTGCCAAATAAATTAAAAAAAAAACTGTTCCTAGAATAATTTTGTCGATCAAATTTTCTTTTGTTGCCATGTAAACATGACGAGCCAACGAACCACCTGATCTTAAGTGGATACCGTCGCTCAAAAACCTCTATAATGTCAGAGGACACTGCCCCGCTACAACAGGTCTAACTAACTAACCTAACTGTCTGAGCATAAAGTATCGTATAGTAAAAAATAGTGTGAAGCCTATATACAGGGTGATTTCCTAGTGAGGATACATATTGAAGGTCATCGTAGCTGATGGTTATATACGACCAGTAAAAATATTATTACCAAAGAATATGGCTTAGGTAATGCCTTAGTAATCGCAACTTAAAAATATCTAAAATTCTTGCAAAATGATGGTTTTTCGACAGCTGATGGATGTGGCGGAGGTGTGGAGTGCGCGAGATCACTAGAGGTCATTAGTCAACACTCTTTTAGCCGAAATTGTTTATGTTTGAGGTAGTTTTGTCGAATTTAGATGAAAAAAAAAAAAAAAAAAAACATTTTGTAATTTTACCTATTTTTTGTAATATTCCGTATTAGAACAGAGTACTCATCACCCTCCTGCAATATGTACCCTCTCTAACAAATCACCCTGTACATCGGGATTAACTGGTACATAGGTTGAAGTAGCACCCTGTGTATTTGCCACCATTTAAATTCACCCTATATACACACGTGTCAAGAAGAAGTATTTAATTCGAATAATAAGTCGATAAGTAGGCACCTCGAAATGGAATTGAATATTAATTATTGTATGTAAGATAAGTGTAATTATTCTAATTATTGCGTTTCTATTAAAACTAGTGTCTTACCGAAACTGGTTTTTCGGCCTAAACCTAATTTTCGGCATTTCTTCTTAGTTTACTCTCGACAAAGTTGTAGTCTGTATGATTGAGAGGTATTAAGTAGAAATCGTCTCCTAGATTCTAGAACGAATTAATTAAATCTTATAGCACGACGCTCGGACAGACCCTCTCGCTTACCTAAACGATACATAGATTAGCTTCGTCCTGCTCACGCGCATACGCGCTAGGCGCAGGCTGTCTCCTTCTAACGCAACGGACAACGCGTTGTCGCGGCCTCCCGCTACTCTTTGAGATTTTCCCTTCATCTCCCTTTTACCATCGTATCACACGCCGCAGGAGCAAGGTTCACCACCTTTACTTGAAACCGCTGCGATCTTCCACCGTTCGCTTCAGAAGACCATTTTTGCCCCGTACCATTCCGATTTGGAATGGACTCCCATCCGCGGTGTTCCCGGAGCGCTATGACATGTCCCTCTTTAAACGAGGTTTAAGAAAAGTCCTGTATGGGTAGGTGATAGATAACAGTTCCTCATTGCCCTGGCATTGCAGAGATTCATGAGCGACGGTGACCGCTTACCATCAGGTGGGTCGTACGCTCGTTTATCTACCATGCAATAAAAAAAAGAACAGAAAAATAAGTGAAGTAAACGAATTCAATTCGCATTTTTGACCGAAAACAAGACCTAAAACTAAGCAGCCGAACCTAGATAAGACCGAAACCCGTACCTTCGTTATTTTTCTAATTAATTAAAAATTTATTGAAAATAATGCTAATTTAAAACTTTTTCATTATTAAAACGACAAGTAAAGCTACAGGGCGCTCTTTAGTTCAAAAAAAATTCATCGTGTTACTTAACTTAAAAGTGTATTTCTTTTGTTTGCCTTTTATTCGAGTTTTTTTTTCTTTTATTATTCTGCATGTATTCTGTGTAAAACAACTCTTTTCTCGCTTTCTCATGTAAAGAATTTTATTAACTATAACATTTTTAGCCAGAATAAGGTATGTAAAGTCAAGTAAACAATAATATAATGTGCTTACTCATTGGGAAATTTCAACAATACAATTATGTTTAAAAATGTAAATTTGATCCTGTATATCTATTCTGGGCTAGTCAACGTTATTACATAGTTTGAACCACTCTGAATCGCTAAATTATCTACACAGTATACACTGACTTTACCACATTTTTTAGGACCAAACTTAAAGTTTCGAAGTCAAAAAAACAATCGATAGAAATCGTGCGTGCTACAAAGTTATTAGTTTAAATTATAATACCTAACTTGTTTGAATTAAAAAATACAGAGAAAAATGACCAAAAATCTACCTTTATATCCTGTCTCCATCGCCCCGGGGACAATGAAGGATCAGTATGCCGATGGAAAAGCGGCAAGAGTCTACAATCTTCTAATTGGTAACATCAACCATAGAATACAAAACTGTAGGGAGTTTTTGGTCGGTTGGCTGAAAGAGAATGACTGCAAAACTGTTCTGGATGCGGCCTGTGGTATTGGGTAAGTTGTAAACATTTTTAAAGACTGCTGATCCTCGCAACTTCATCTGCGACAAAAAGGGCTTCAGGCATCACTGTTAGATTTTAATAAACTTCAATACATAGTATAAAACAAAGTCACTTTCGCTGTATGTCTGTATGTATGCTTAGATCTTTAAAACTACGCAACGGATTTTGATGCGGTTTTTTTTTATAGATAGAGTGATTCTTAAGGAAGGTTTGTATGTATAATAAATGCATAATATAGTAGAGGAACACTGATAAATTTAAAGGTTTCTAATGTGATGTCGTAAATAAGCACGTTTTTTTGCGCTTATGTTGCAAACGCTGGCTGAACCCTACGAGATAGACCAAAATAATGTACTATAGTATTGTTCACCTTAAAAAGTTCAACAAAAAAGTCCGCGATGGTATATGTCTATCTCTTAGGGATAACCCAGCATAACCATTTTTATTCTTTACTAAAAAATGGTTATTTACGAAGTGATTTTAAACAATACAACATTAATCCGTATCCAATTAAGTACCTTAAATAAATTGTGCATTTATTATAGATCAATATGCTTTTTACAGCATGTAATTTAAGTGAATATTACCGAAGATATTACAAATTTAAAATGCAGGGTCGTAGTTGTTTGCGCCGGGCGGCGCGTGCCTATATAGGCTACAATTTTTGAACCCCTTTGTAACGCAGACGAAGTTGCGCGGGTCATCTAGTTAATAATAAAAAACACAATTTTACAATGAAGCGAAAATTTAATTGTTCAACTGCCTGAAAATAATTACCTATTATAAGTAATCTTTTTAGCGTAGATTCTGAAATGCTGGTTAGAGAAGGTTTCAAAGTGGTGTCAGTTGACGCGTCCATCCAGATGTTGAAGTATGCATACAAGAAACGTTGGGAAAATAGGAAAAATCCAAAATTCGAAGACTGGGGTAAGTTAATCAATAGATAAATAATTAAAGTTCGAAAAGCAATGTCCATGTGTTGCTATGATATCTTTGTTTCTATCGTTTTCTGTAGACGTGTCTCCTGACATTGCAGAGCTTCAAGATCGACGGTAACCACGCCCGATCAAGTGGCCCGTTAACTCTTGAATATTAAACAACTAGGCACTATACAATGTTATATTGCACAATAATCAAATTCACTTTTCAGTTATCGAGGAAGCTAACTGGGAGACACTTCCAGAAGACATAGAATCATTTCTGCCGAACACTCAGTTCGACGCCGTCATCTGCCTCGGGAACTCGTTCGCGCATTTACTGGACGAGTTCGGAGACCAGAGGATACAGAACATGTGCTTGAGGAACTTCGCCAAGTGCTTGAAGCCAGGCGGACTGCTGTTCATTGATCATAGGAACTATGAAGTGATGATCGACAACGGAATTACTCCTAGACTCTCTGTTTATTATGACGTAAGTTATAACTTTTTATGGGACGATAAAACGTTTAAGGTATTTAATAAGTTGCTAAGGTAATTTGTGATGGAACTTGTAATTTATAGGAATTATAATTAATTATTGTTGTTTTCAGTGTCAACATCCCATCGAAATAAAAACGTCAGTAAAGACGATAAACGGCAAACCGGAAGTGATCACTTTTCACTACTACTTAGACACAACTAATGCTGAAAATGTTAAGGAAAGGTATATTTATTTATCTTCAGTATTCATATATTTGCTCATTTTTTACATTATATTTAAAAAAAAACAATCACAAAAAAATGAATTTAAAAATACAATATAAAAAACAGAGGGCCACTGGAGACGGGGTCTACGACCCAAGCCATCAGTGGTCAGGGCTCAAGAGAGAGGAACCTCCTCACAATACGTGCCGTGTCAAGAACGACCGCCTTCTGAATCAGGCCCTTTACCCAGCCGGGGAGCGAAAGCTTATTATTATTACACAAAATAGTCAAACAAGTCGTGGTGGCCGAGTGGTCGAAGCACTTCCTTCCGAACGGGAGGTCGCGAGTTCAAATCCGGCCGGCTTGTACCTCTAAATCTAAATGTGAAAAGATTTATGTGCAATTTTTCACAACACTACTGGCTAAAAACGGTGAAGGAAAACATCGTGAGGAAACCTGCATGTCGGAAAAGGGTTTTAAAAAAATCCTTTGAAGATATGTGAAGTCCCCAATCCGCACTGGGCAAGCGTGGTGGACTATGCCTAATCCTTTCTTCTGAGGAGACCTGAGCCCAAAAGTGGGCAGCAATGGGTCGGTATAGAACAGTACACAAAACAGAATACAGTCAAAACATGATTTAAAGGTTGTTTAAGTACATTATTACTCAGCTAGACTATAACCCTAAACATATTGTGTATGCAACAGCAACAAAATATAATAGAAAACAGTTCAGTTCAGTAACATTAAAAATTAAAATTTTTAAAGAAAAAAGAAAAATTTTAGTCGTACATAATTTTCCTCACATCAGATTAAAATTTTAAGTTTTGCTCGAAAATATCAATTGAAGCATGGTGCTCTCTAGAAATATCTTCGTATTGGCGACACATCCTAACAATTGGGTTATAATAATAATATGAAGTATTGTTTTGTAAATTTGAAGGGAGAATACTTCAGAAAATCCATCCCGAGCTCTCGGTTTACTATTTGTATTTATGTTTGAAAGTAAGGATGGCGAATCGATGTGAGAATTAATTATTTTGTATAGGCATGTATAGTCCGTATACAATAGACGAGTTTCCAAGGTTTGTATGTTAAATCTCATAACTTAGCTTTGTATTACTGAAGCTCGCGGTGTAGACCTGTTCTGTTCCGTTGTTGCGGTCAATCCCCGATAACAGAGAATGTTCATTTGTACTTACTTATGCTAATAGCCATGCAACAGTGCATTCCTGGTATAGTAATATACTGGTGATTGAATGGTTAAGCCACTTGCCTGTTCGATTTTAGAGTCTTATCTAAACTGATAAAAAGATTTATGTGTAATTTATTACCACGTCTCTGACTAAAAACGATTGAAGAAAACATAGCAAGTTACATGTTGGAGAAGAATCAAAACTCATTCGGACATTGTGAAGTTCGGACTTGTATTGGCATACAAGCTAAGTGGACGATGAGACCTTAGCCCAGCAACGCACAATAATAGATTATGAAATGAAATGAAATGAAAATTTATTGTTACAAAAATATTAAGCCATAAAGTTAAACATTGGTCCCCGCACTAGGAAACACCTGTGTCGCGGGAGACCGGAAAATTACCAAATAACTCTTAACCTAAGGCACGCCAGACGATCATCATAACAAAAAATAATATAAGTAACATTTAAAATTCAATTAGAAAATTAATTATAGCAGTAAAACTACAAAACCATACATAGGCAAGACTAAATACCTTTTATGAAAACGCATACTATCAAAGTTAATTAATTAACAATATGTGCCCGAAAAAACAAATAAAAAATGAAATAATACCAAGATAACAATAGGCATCTATAGACATGTATCTTGAGGTGTATTAAATGTGTGTAATGGTGTGTATAATATATAAAAGTATGAAAAATGTTGTTAGAATGTGTGAGTGACGATATGTGTGTGAGTATAAAAATAAAACATTAACTTAGGGTAATGACAGTACAGTACACAATGTATGCATGATATGACAGTACAGTACACAATGTATGCATGATAATGCATGTCGATTCTTTGAGTACCTAGTAAGAAATCGCCAGACTTATCCGCAGATTCTCCTGGAACATGTAGGAATCGAACCACAATAAATCATCCTACCACTGACACTTAACGTCCGAACACTGAAGTCAAAAACCAGCACGGAGTTGTTTAAGGGTGGAGGCTTACGTATCGCCCCCCTCTCAGGCTATTTTCAACGTTGTTTTAATATTTTGTTGAACAGTTCCAGTGAGTTCCGTCTGTGTTACTACCCTCACAAGTTGTCCAAGTTCACGAGCATGTTGGACGCGGCGTTCGATGACAAAGCACAGCATCACATCTACGGAGACTTCCAGCCGCTCGACAAGGTGCAAGTACCCGCCTTCTACATACACGTCATGAAGAAAAATGCATTATAATAAATAATACTTAATAGAAGTTGTATCAGTTACCTATTTTGAAATAATAAAATACAGGGTGGATCTGTAACTTTGGACAATCTGACGTGGGGTGAATGACCGATTGAAATAAAACTTAGAACCTCTTTTATTTTAGGAATTGGATATTTTTTTTATCATAGTATGGAAATTCGCAACGATAGTCGTATGTTTTCCATACAAAGTCAAAAAAAAAGTTTACACGATCCAAAAAATAAAAGTGGTGCTATGTTGTATTGCGACAGGTCATTCACCCCACGTCAGATTGTCCAAAGTTACAGATCCACCCTGTATAAATAATAACGCCTGGTTTTATTAAACTCATTCGGAATTTGGCAATAATAGAAATTCGTCTTAAAAACTCCTCAGAAATTTTAAAAAGAAACCTTACACTAGAATACTAGACTCATGATGGGAAAAAATATTTCTTTTAACTCAAAGGAAGAAGATACCTAAACTTGAGAAGAAGTTCTAATTAGGTTACTATATCGATTATGTTTATGGCCCGAGAAAGTGGCAATCTTTCATAGTTCTCCTGATATATATACTCGGAACTGCAAACCTGGGTGCTGAGTAGCGAAACTAAACAGGTTTGTATATTTAAAAAAATGGTGTAAAGCTCCAACATAATGGCATGTCTTTTTGGGAATATCTACCTACTGTTTTTTGTAGTAAATACAGTATTTACTTATGTGGTTGTTAAAGCTTTGCATAAGCAAACAACCGCGAGAATAGTTTTTTTTTTTTTTTTTAGTTGGAGGAAATCACCGGATCCGGGTATGTGGGAGTTGAACCGCACTAAAACCTCCAACCGCTCACACTCAGCGTCCGAACCCCGGCTGAGGCCAGAACCCAGCACGGGGTTATGAGGGACGGCGCGACGTGTTACGCCCAAGGCACTCTTTTCTGTGGCGCCGCCCCTTTCTGTGTATCAGTGTTTTTGAACGCGATAATACAACTGCCTACCCGTTTTCACTTATCGCGTTAACACAAATATTTGCCGTAGCCCGCTTACAAAAACGATCCATTTTATTACTACATCCAATCAATTTGACACGGGTTTTCGAAGCCACACTAAATATAAATAACCATTGTCTAGGTTCCAAAAAGAGTTCGTCCTTGTAACATGATAAATATAGTTATTGATCCGCCGGATAAAATATGCTTATAGATTTTAATGAGCGAATCGGGAAGTGGAATGCGTGAAATATGGGAGTACTTCTAGTACTGCAGACTTGAGTTCTCCGTCATTCTACTCGTGAACATCGCCACGGGTACCTACTTCCAGTCCTCGCATCAACTATAGGTAAATTATACACAAACTTGTTCAACCTATGCAAAGAACATACATCTGTATAATCACAACTAATTCACGAGCAATCTATACTAATATTATAAAGCTGAAGAGTTTGTTTGTTTGTTTGTTTGTTTGTTTGAACGCGCTAATCTCAGGATCTACTGGTCGTTAACGTTAAATTAGTATTGTTATATTAATCCTTATCCAAATAAAGTATTATGTTATCAAGAGTATTAATGTAGAAGTAAATTACTTTTTGTTTTATTCCAATCGGACTTTTCGTTTAGAAGTTATTACGAGTATAAAACATGACTACTCCCCGGGGCGCGCAAATAATATCGCAACAGCATTAAAAGTACTGTTTGAACCCCTTTGTGACGCAGACGAAATTGCGAGAGTCATCTAGTATCGTATTTACTATAAAGCCTTAGTAGACGCAAGTTAAACACATCAAAATAATTGTCATACATGTGGTGTTTCAATAAAGAGTTTTTGTATTGTAATGTATTGTCGCTAGCTGATGGGTGTGACGGCAAACAGCACTCGCGATGTCGTCGCGATATTTTTTGTAGCGGACAGCGTTTTTTATTACTCGTGATAATTTCTCATCGAAATGTCCGATTGGAATAAAACAATAAGTATTTTACTTCTACATTAATACCCTTGATAATATACCGCTTAATTTGGATAAGGATTAATATAACGAATCTCAATTCACTTCAGATTCTGTGGTTTTAATATTGTAATGGGTTGTAGGTATGTATGACCTGCAATATAAACATCATTAACAGATCTCCCTGTACACTATGCACGGGTATTATTATTTAAGGGTTTGGGGGGCCATATAAACTTTGCATTTTCCAAAAGTTCGACTGTCATGTTGGCTGTGTGGTATGTTGCGCCATCCTGTTGAAACCAAATGTCGTACATGTCATACTTTTCAACTTTTGGAAACAAAAATTCGTTGAGCATGGCACGGTAACGCTCGCCATTGACCGTAACGGCGGCCCCTTGCTCATTTTCCAATGATGCCGCCGGATCAAAACCCACACCAAACCGTAACTCTTTGTGGGTGCATTGGCTTCTCAATGGTGACATGTGGATTTTCCGACCCCCAGATGCGACAATTTTGCTTATTGACATAGCCTCCGAGGTGAAAATGGGCTTCATCCGAAAAGACGATTTTTCGGTAATAATGCTCATCTTCGGCCAAACGATCTTCTGCCCATTGGGCGAACCGAAAACGTCCCATTTCGTAAATGTCAAACCTTTAACTAAATTATGAACACAAATTGAATGACATTTGAGCTGTCATTCTCTAAATAAACAGTAGTTCAAAATGCAAACGTTAGATTGGCCCACCCATTATTATAACTAATTGTCTCTATAACAGGTTACATGAATTATTCAATAGATACTGATAAAAATAATGGTAATAGTGCAAGTATTTTAGTAAACAAATGATTCGTAATAAACACAACGTGTATTATAATAAATTTAAGTCAAGAAAACGAGTGCAGTAAATGTTTCTAGACTGTTTTTTATAATATTCGTATTAAATCACGTTAGTTAGTTAGTTAGATAGCTAAGTTCCTTATAAAAGGAGTTCCGAATAAGGTAATACAATGAATGTACTAAAAAAAATCTCGGAATTTCAATGTTCAATAATTCCAAAAAAGTCATATTTTCACTAAATTAAATGCAGAACAAACAGAAAAAAGAATTACCGAAATTGGTTCATCCAGGCAAACGTTTAGCTGTTTAGGGTATTTAAAATTAACATACATTTGAATGGATGACCTCTTTCCCTTTGAGTTTCGGAAGCAGGTTTTAAAACATTTTAAAATTTACTTAAGATTCATAACACATAATTTATTCCTTTACCATGATCTCAATCATGTGGTAACTTTTCGTAAAGCCTTGATTTACTTTTGCAGTAAAATGGCAAGAAAACCATTACCAGACGTACTTTCTCTGTTTATTACACCGGAGAGAAGAAAAGATCAGTATGCCGTAGAACATGCACCAAGATTCAGCAATCTATGGATTGGAGACACCAATGAAAGGCTACGGCATTACAAAACATTTCTGATTGATTTGCTGAAAGAAAATAATTGTACAACTATCCTGGATGCCGCCTGTGGAACTGGGTAAATATTTTTAAACACAAACGCATATACATTAGGTATGACTGATATTGCATAGTGTAAGCGTGCCCGCACACCTAAAACAGTATTGTCAATACATGTGACAGAAGCAGAGATGGGATTTAAAAGTCATAACAATTTAATTGTAATGTTATAAAAAAATAGCAATAATCGCGTTTGAGTAGCATGCTTTAAACATCTTTTAGATATTGAAATTGTGTTATTTGTATATACATCCTGGTGCTTACGTCAAGTGAGTTTAGTTTTATGTATTACGCTAAAAGACATGAAAAAAAGTAGTTTCAGGCAGCATCAAACCTGTAAAAGTATGAAAGAAATTTGAATTAATTAATTGCATATATTAAAAATTATAATACCACCTGAATAGTAGACTTACGATGATAAAATTAATATTTTTAACATTATACGATTTATTAACTTGATCCTAAAATATAATTAAGTTTTTCAAGTATTATTTATCCTAAAACATGGACATGCTATTTTTGAAAATGGGTTTTTATTGTTTTTAATTAACACTTTCTTTAACATGCAATTTTTTGTATCGTTTCCCATCCCTCGATCGAAAGTATTGTCAATACTTTTTTAGGTGTGCGGGCACGCTAAGGAGTCGAGGTACATTTCAGAATGAAACTGCGGTAGATTTGAATATATACATTTATTCTCACTTAACACGCACTCTTACTTACTCACAATTTCTAACAATAATAATAATTATTCCTAATATGTTTTGTATAATACCAAGATGTTTTAGGCTTTTTCTAATTAAAATAAAACTTCACGTCTTTTATGCAGAGTTTTCTATTCAAGACAGTTGCTAAGTAACCGTAATAACAATTCATAGAGAATTGAACCGAACATGCCGCCCACCAAAAGGACTTTACGTCCTTTTAAAGAATGTACAATCACTTAAAGGCAGACAACATTTTAAAGCAATTCATTCTGGTTTACCTTTACAATAGCTGGCCGACTCTTTGGGCACTATTATCATTGAAAAAAAAACATATACAAATCTTAAAACAATAAACAAACACACACACATTTGGTAAATAGAAATAGTAAAAATTTTATATATAAACTTCATAAAACTTCTCACGTTGTTCTTCTTCCTTTGTAAGTTTTCTTTTTGAGTCTAATTCGATTTCCCATAGTGTTCTCAAAAAACCTTCTGCTATTACTTAATGATGTATAACTGTGACACTCTGGTTGTGAACCCTTGTTTATCACACCGAAAATAATCCAGCCAAGGGTAGTTTTGTGAGCACATGGTGACCCTGGCGGACCTTTAATGAACTGGTTTTGTATAATACCTGTGTAAACATCCACTCCCAGAATTAAATCGATGCTCCCTGGTTTGTGGTACTCTGGGTCAGCCAACACAAGTCCGTTCAAATGAGGCCAGTTGCGCGTTCTCAATGTATGTGATGGTAATTTAGATGTTAACTGTTGAGACATGACAAAAGTGTTGATCTGCAAAGAATCAGGTTCATTCCGAGACTTAATATTAATTTGTATTAATTGTTTAATATCTTGTGTTGTCGATCCTACGCCGACCACTGTGCCTTTGACAGGAAACCGCTTAGCCTTGAGTAGTTGTGCCGCTCGTTCGCTTATGAAGCTCGCCTGTGAGCCTTGATCGATCAAGGATTATTCCTAACAATAGTACCTTTATACTTGCAAAACGGGTGATGGTAAAACTTCAGAGAGACCTATGTCTAATAATTAACTTTTATGGATGTTAAATATTATGATCACTGATTATTATTAATCCTACTACTTCGACGTACTTATTACAATGTTGTTTCATAAACTATATATTTTTCAGGACCGATTCGATGATGCTTGTTGATGAAGGCTACAAAGTAGTGTCTGTTGATATTTCCGACAAGATGCTGAAACACGCTCTGAAAATGCGTTGGGAACGCAGGAAGGATCCGAAATATGAGGCGTGGGGTAAATTCACTTGCATTTTTAAATACGTTTCCTAACATAGATTACAAACAAGAATAAATTTGAATGATCATGAATTGTATCTGGAAACTACGTATGTGTATAATATACTATTTGATGTACTCATTGGTATTTGTCTTGGCTACATTTTGGGATAAGTTTGCCGAGGTAAATTGAGAGAAGAAATAAGACAAAACTGCGCAGCAGTTGGTTGGCAAGACGCAGCAACTCGGGCAAGGAACGACTGAATAACCAATCACAGGCGTGAAACGAACTGTCTCAATTCCCGCGTCTGCAGGAAACCAATCAATCCCAAAATATGACTAAATCGTTAACGAATGTAATTTAGGGTTTAAGTATTCTTTTAGTAATTGAAGAAGCAAATTGGGAGACTCTTCCAGAAGACATAGAATCATTTCTGCCGAACACTCAGTTCGACGCCGTCATCTGCCTCGGGAACTCGTTCGCGCATTTACTGGACGAGTTCGGAGACCAGAGGATACAGAACATATGCTTGAGGAACTTCGCCAAGTGCTTGAAGCCAGGCGGACTGCTGTTCATTGATCATAGGAACTATGACGCGATGATCGACAGCGGAGTTACTCCTACGAAAAGTATTTACTATACGGTAAAAATAACATTTCACTATTGAACTGTAATTTATATTTCGACATGCAATTAACCTAAAAACCGATATATTTACATGCATATGCAAGTTTGTAATTGACTCGTTTGCAAGGTATTTGAAAAAATACAAATTAAACATTGAATGAGAAGTTAATTTTTTAATTACCAATTCAATGCTTGACAACATAAGAATGTTGTTATAATATAATTATGCACAAGTGGTATTTTATAATAAAAGGTATAATTACTTATTGTAATTAAATATGAATTCTTTTATTCGTTAGGGCGATACATTTTAATTGTTTCAATTTCTGATTGACATCAGTGAGACTATCGATCCTGTCAGCCAGCACGGTATCACATATCCTCGTACTATAGTATCTTAGGCCATATATATAGGCCTTATAAGTTTTAAAATGTACTGTTGTTTCCTTAAATAAATAAATATGCCACTGGACGATAGACGGAAAAACTTTAGATCAGTTTTTGTTCAGAATACATACCTACTCTTCAGTATTATCATACTGTTCTGCCTTGTACTGTAGCAACCCATTTCTGCTCACTACTGAGCTCAGATCTCCTTAGAAGAGGGTACAGGCTGGCTTGTACCTCGAAATAAATTTAAAAAGATTTATGAACAATTTTTCACAACACAGCTGGCTATAACGGGGAACTTGCAAATTGGAAAAGGATTCTAAACGTTTAAGATATCTGGACAAGCGTAATACTTATAGTCTCACACAAATTACTATATTATGTTATTTAAAATGCGATTAAATAGTGATACACTTTTGTGAAGAATAAGTGGTAGATATCAGTCCAGCAGTGGCCCTTCACCTTGCGAGAAATTCCCCATACCTATTGGTTTTCTATCCCCAAAAAAGTTGGAATGTTTTTGACGTGACAACCTGACAACGTCTTATAAATTGGTTTGCCGGGTGACACTTCAAGAAACTGCGTTACGCTCCGCTCACGTTATGCGCTCACAATGAGAGCGAGTGAGAGGCACGCGTGCCTTTCACTTTTTATGTCTGTCTCTCTCGCTCTTAGGCGGGCTAATCATGCCCGAGTTGGTGTCACGTAAAACTTTCGCCCGTATACCGACTTTACAGGCAACCAATTTTTGTATAATATTTTAGAAACACTAATGATGACTTTTCAGTGCAAATATCCAGTGGATATCAAGACTTCTGTTTTAGTGGTACACGGTAAACCAGAGCTCGTAGCATTGGACTACTACGTTTATAGAAACGACGATGAACGACAAAAAGAATAGTAAGCAAACGCTTATTTCTAAAAAACACTCTGTTTAATGCTGTGCTTATAATAATATAGGTATTGGCTCGCCAATCTTCCAATGCACGCAAATGACATCTGGCAAATCAGTTGTCAAACGGTGTTTCACACAGTTTCGATGTCGGCCAATACATACAAAACCCCTGTTTACATGTTGGTTGACCGCCATCGATCCGTCATTTGTTATTTACTTGTGTTGGACGTTGGTGAGTCGATATGGAAACACAGCATCAAACTACTATAAAAGTTAATTACCTACTTACTAATTACTTAATCAGTCAGACATCCATATTAGCGAATCGAAATTCAGAGATCAGCAGGGTCGACCAAAATTAAATAGCTTACTAGCAGCCAATTGTAAATCCATCACTGGCTAATGTTGTAATTTAATGACTATAATTGGAATTTATTTTTAAAAACAAACCACCCTGTTTAAATTCTAGTGAGTTCCGTCTGTGTTACTACCCTCACAAGTTGTCTAAGTTCACGAGCATGTTGGACGCGGCGTTCGATGACAAAGCGCAGCATCACATCTACGGAGACTTCCAGCCGCTCGACAAGGTGCAAGTTCCCGCCTTCTACATACACGTCATGAAGAAAGATGCATTATAATTTAAGGATAGTTTTGCGTGTTTGTAGATGTCACAGAAAGTGCAAATTAGTTTAATCCAGATACTTAATTCAATGTGAGCCTTGTATAATCGGAAATTGATCAACTTAATATATCAACGAGTCCAACGTATACTGGTGGTTCCTCTTAAAACCCTTTTTATTGCATAAATAAATAGTTTAAAAAATTCTGAAAATTTTATTTGAAAAATCCAATTATTTTCAGAGACGGTACCTGTTATGTACTCCTATAATATACCTTCTCCACTGGCTCGACAACTTATTATATGTGCATGTTAACACGTCTGCTCTCGCCCGTGGCTCTCGCATTACTCACCACAGTTACTCACGTCTTACCCCCACCATACCATAAGCACGAGACAATGTCTATACCTACATTCTTAAAACAGCAGAACAAGAATATAGTGATCCGAAAACTCCCAGGGGAATACATTTCAAAGTGAGATAAAAAGCCCTTAAAAGTAGGTGGCGGCCCCGCAGTGTCCCCTGACAACCTGACATTGCAGAGGTCCATGAGCAACGATAACCGCTTAGGGGTTGTCCATTAATCACGTGAGGCTTGAAAGGGGGGGGGGGAGGGGTTTGATAAAAATCACGAAAATAACACAAGGGGGAGGGGGGGTGTAGTAAGATATCACGTGTATTTATTTTTTCGTCAAACCTGCATGATTCTTATCCAGTTGTTAGTGTTGAAAAATGTCTTGCTAATCCGTGGTCCGAGGACAATATACATTAATTGTCATAGATAGATGGAGCTGTGTGCCTTTTCTTCTTAAAAAATGTATCGTTAATTCGTTTCAGAGATTAGCAAGACAAATAAATAAATGTTTTATACGAGTTTTGAAGTACTTTATATCTTTTAAAATTACTCGAGGTTGTCTGTCTGTAATA
The DNA here is from genome assembly GCA_030269945.2 of Trilocha varians. Lineage (NCBI taxonomy): Eukaryota > Metazoa > Arthropoda > Insecta > Lepidoptera > Bombycidae > Trilocha > Trilocha varians. The sequence continues at coordinate 1,088,528 of AP028265.1, forward strand.
ACAAACAGAACTCAAAAAGAACTTTGAGCTAAATAGTGAAGAAAGAGTAACACTAAGCAGATCGCACCAGCAGAATCCTTGGGTGTGCAAAAGCGCATTTTGACGCCCAAAAAGATCAGGGTGCAACTATTGACGAATGCATTTTCTCAGAAATTGAGACGAATGAAGTGCAAATGATCTCTATAAATATACTGTCGTAGAGCAAGCTGACGCCACACATAATCCTGTGGAATTTCTGAATTCTATGTCAGCAGTCAGTGGACTTTCAGCGCATACCATCAAGCTGAAGGTCTGTGTCCCAATAATGCGCCTTTGGAACCTATGTATCTCTGAAGTTGTGTAACGGGATCTGCCTTAAAGTCATCTCAGCAGACACACCGTTGGCTACTTCTTACGGGTTGAGGCGTTAGCGATGGTAAAAAGTGCTGAAATGCGTAACGCGTCGCCCCGCGGATCTCCGGATAAGCTGTGCTGGGTTCTGTCCTTAGCTGAGGTTTGGACGCTGAGTGTGAGCGTTTGGAGATTTTAGTTCCAATTCCAACATATTCTCCAACTTAAGAAAAACGGGTTGAAGCATCGGCAAGACAGTATTACTAAAACGCGTACTTCTCATACCTACCATAAGCGCGTACAGTTTACCAGCGTTTGCTTCGTGTTAAACAACCCTAAAGCCGCAAGGACAAACACTGAGAGCAGCGGGTGTCGACCTCGGTGCACTCGCGGATGAGGGCAATGGGGCGTGTGTAAGAGAGCTCTTATCTCCACGCAGGACAGGAACCCGCTGCCGTCGACCAGGGATGAGAACCGGGATCTCGCCTGGAATCTGATCTCTTAAGAGTTTTGGGTCCCGAACGCTACTCAGCGAGAGGGGCACTTTCTTCTTGGGTATCGCTGGGCCCATTGTGTCAGAGCAACCGGGGGATGGAAGGCCGCGCTCCCCGACGCATCCCCGGTACTGACTCAACGGGGTGTTCTTACTTGATCCCATCTCGAGGGGTAACGGAAAGCCCGCTGATCTAGAGAGCCGGTGGCCGTATCACCGGCAGCTGCCGGTTCAGTGTTTCTGGGGGCGGCGCGGCGTGAAAGAATGCTGAAGTGCATAACGCGTCGCGCCGTCCCACATAATCCCCGTGTTGGGTTCTGGTCTCAGTCGGCGTTCGGACGCTATGTGTGAGTGATCGTAAATTTTTGGAAGTTTTAATGCGGTTCAACATCCTCATATCGCGTGATAAAACATCCGGTTCAGTCACGACTTATGACTTAATTCAGTAGTCACCATAAAGTCATTTATTCAAATCAGGCTGAAAGTCAACAAATTTTGAAGTCCGATTTTACAAAAGACAATCTTTTCTCTATTACTGCACTTTCTGTGAAATTTAAAGAGGAAATGGGTAAATTAAGGTCATAAAGGTATCATTGTAGGTATTTTTGGTGCTGTATAGCATTCACGCAGATGACGTCGCGGGCAGCAGCTAGTAATTAATAAATCAATCCAAAATTACAAAAGGCAAGCCCTAAAATTATTGGAAATCAATTTTGTTGTGACGTGCCTATAAACAGTAAATAGCTAAGTATTAGTAAGCATGTAGGTGTGTCATAAATATATAAAATACTAGCTGGCCCACACAATTTCGTCTGCGTCACATAAGGAAATTTTCTCACCGTTTAAACCTTCCCCGGACTTCTATGAATATTTCAAGATTAAAATAAGCCAAATCGGTTCAGTCGTTCTCGAGTTTTAGCGAGACTAACGAACAACAATTCATTTTTATATATAAGAAGATGTAGGTTTATAATATATTCATATGATACGAAGTGATTACGTAGATCAGGCAAACAACAATAACCTTTCTCAAGAATATTAACATTGTTTTGAACGAGATAGAGTAAACACTATTACAATTTTATTTTTTTCTATTCTACTTTAATATTATAGACAATCATAATATTATGCAGATTAGTTCACACTTCACATCACAAAACTTATAAAAAACGTTCTCCTATTGACGAATATCGTTCAACTATTGCGTGAGATTTGTCGTAATTATTTTCGAATATCATTGCGTCACAAAATACTGTACTGCACAGAAGTAAAGATTATTACAAACTCACACAAATACATTTCTTATCAATATGAAGTATCAAACTAAGTTTAAAAATGTACATGCTACTTTTTGACTTACAGAAAGGAGGAGGTACTCAATTGGTCTTTTTTTACGTTTGTTCCTACATAACTTTAGATTGAGAGGACCGATTTGAATGATTCTTGTGTCAGATGAAAGGTGAGGGTCGTCATGGGGTCCTTTCTTTTTAAAGATCGAACTAGTACTTTTGGATCTGTGTTTAGAAATGACGGAGTATATTTCACGATTTCCTGTGCGTGTATTTATTTTCTATAAGAACCGATTTCGATGATTCTTTTTTGTTAAGAAACAGACGCTGGAAATTATCTTATATAAATTGACTGGTAGTTTTTATGCTAACGAACGTGGCTCAACACAGATCAAAATGGAGAAGCACTGTGGAGGCCCTCTGCCCCACCTTGGGGACATAGGAAATGAAGAGAAGAGTTTTTATGGTATGCTTGTCGGTCGTTTTCATTTTTGCAAATTAAAATAAAATGCTCATAATCACAATCATACGCTGTTTTTGCCAATGCGAAAAGACAAAGAACATGCGAATATTCGATATATCCAGTATACTACTAAATACTACTCAATAGATTTTTATAAATGTTTATGAGTATACATGTAAACTAATATTTACTTCTGTTCTTTTAATTTACGCTGTGATTACGTTACGTTCACTGCATGAGTTATTATGTATTGTAACATATTGATAATGATAATAAAGCTCAAATACATTCAGTCTGTCATCGGGTTCGCGGTCGACACGCGTTGCAGCATAACGAGTGAGTATTTATTTATTCTTTATGCATTAATATAAATAAAATATTGTACAAAATTGGACTTCATCTCAAAAGCAGAGAAGCTATAGCTGAAGAGAAGTATTAAAATTGGTGCATTGGAAAGCAAAAAAAACAAAATCATAAGACAATTTACTGAAGGCCTGCAAATAGATTGAGATAGATAAATAAATAAAATGATTTGACACATTCCTGAAAGTATAAAGATAGAGGAGTATGGATAAATATGACCGAAAGTAGGTACCACTGCAACTCGTATTAAATTAACAATTAGAATTTTTTTACTTTAAGCGTTTTTCTTAAAGTAGATGCGTTGACTGAGACCAACTACGAATTGTATAACCAAACTAATAATACGGATTTATCTCGTTAATATATTAACTCATTAAGACTTGTAAAATAAACAGGAGTCGTATCTGTAAGTAGCAGCAGTCTTCCCAACTTTAAATTTGAATAGGTCAAAGAATACTTCGTCAGTTCTTGTCAACGAAGTTAAAGATCTAGCTTGCAAATGTCAATATTTGTAATCAATTTGTTAATTGCTACATTACTACAGAGATGATGTTAATTAACTTTAACACAATATTGAAAACTAATATTAACTTTCCATCAAAACAACCGAGAAAAATAACATTATATTGATTATTATATTCGGTAACTCATATCTACTTGTTTGTCGAATGTGTTTTGACAGGCAAAACTAAAAAGTACTTTTGGCTCACGCAATCGAATAATGAGAAATGTATACCTCTTTATCTATTCAATCTTTCATACAAGTTATTTATATATATACTTTTTCTTATGGATGGTGTAATAATTTGTTGTGGTCTCGTTTCGCCTGGCATTAGGTATAGAGCGACGTTGACCACTTACCATGAGGAAGCTTTAAGCTTTGCAAGTCTGAAAATTCTACTATGGTAGTAGTCAAACAAGGTGTGGTGTAGGTACCTACTTGTTAGAACCATGGAAAGTGCTAATGACGGTGAAGCTGTAGAGAACCTACTTTAGGATAAAAATTCTTGTGTTTCCAGTAAACCATGGCAGCAGACCAGGTATTCCACTCACGGTCCCACGGTATCCCCTCCGAGGGTGTAAAAGACCAGTACGCAGATGGCAAGGCGGCTAGGACTTGGAACAAATTCATTGGAGATAGTAACCAGAGGACACAGAACTACAAGGACTTCTTGATCGGCCTGCTCAAGAAGAATGGGTGCAAGACTGTTTTAGACGCTGCCTGTGGGACTGGGTATGTATCGTTCAGCGCTCACTTCCTTCCCAGCAATGCAGGGTGCTGGGGGTGTGAGGTTTCTGATAGAGAAATAGGGAATAATACTACTGTTTCTACCGAGGTTTGGTCCGTTATCACCCATAACCTTAGCCTCCATTTTAATCTTAAATCTTTAAATGCCTCTGGTCTAATCTGTGCAGATCTTGGGAGAGTTCACTGTTCATTGGTGGAAATTAGAATTTTAAGTTTCGTAGTTAAGAATAGGTATATTAAGAAGAAGAAAGTAAACATAAAACTTAATTGGTTCTAAGAAGTAAACAACCCCGACTAACTACATTTTTCCGACTCTGTTCTTAATTTTTCTACCCAAAGCATTTTTCGTTTCCGCTCTTCCTGCCCTCTGGGTAACCAGACCAGAACAGAATAATATTAATGATTATGTTCATATTATGATCTCATCAGAAGTCACGTAAACTTTATCTCAGAATAACATTGTCTTCGGCGATAAGGTGACCTCTCTGACGAAACCGAATGTTATAACTGTTTATATCGTTATATAAATTACGTAAGGTTGCATATGACTTGTTATTGATACAGAATTGAGTTGATTTTAAGACGAAATAATTCTAAATGTTTTATAAACATTCAAAGATAACTGAGAAATAGTAGATTCATGAATTTGTTACGAAGTAGGTAACAAAAGGGTTTTCAGTTTGTAGATAATCTCAATATTGGAAATCATATCGGAACCTGAGCCTTATTATTGGCATAGAAATAAGATAATAGCTTCACGAGTAACGTGGGTAACAGCTTGTTCACTTTATCTGCCCACGAAAAATATACATAGGTCAGACATTCGTCAGATATGTTATGAGTAGCTAAGCTGTACAAAATCTATTTGGAAAAACCATCATCGTCGTCATCAGCCCGGAGACGCTCTCATCAGAAGCAGACCCCTAAGCTAGCCAATTTTAACCAAATAAGGTACCTACACCTATTTTGGACAAAGTCGCATCGGTCCTGCAGTTTCTTAAAAAGTGAAATCGAATTAATCCTTTAAATATTTCTTCAGGATTGACTCCATGATGCTCGTGAACGAAGGATTCAAAGTAGTCTCAGTGGACGCCTCAGACAAGATGTTGAAACACGCACTCAAAGCCCGTTGGGATAAGAGGAAGAACCCTAAATATGATGATTGGGGTACGTTGTTGTCGGTAGTATATATTTCATTGTATGATAGACAAACCATCTTAGGCAGAATCTAATGGCAATTGGCAAGCTAGAAATCTTCAACAATCAAGTGTAAACTAAGCTCAGTAGAATTAGATGTATATCTGTGTCGTCAATTACTAATATGGCTCAAATAATAGCAGCAGAAGAACTATCAGACGGTGACGTTCAAAGAAGATAATTTTCCGTTGTGCGGTCCGTCTTTGGTATTTTGGAATTCGTTTAAATAAGAATGGTACAGAAATAGGTTTTCCTCTATTTCCAGTGATTGAAGAAGCGAACTGGGAGACACTTCCTAAAGACATAGACACGTTTCTGCCGAACACTCAGTTCGACGCCGTCATCTGCCTCGGGAACTCGTTCGCGCATTTACTGGACGAGTTCGGAGACCAGAGGATACAGAACATGTGCTTGAGGAACTTCGCCAAGTGCCTGAAGCCAGGTGGACTGCTCTTCATTGATCATAGGAACTATGACGCGATGATCGACAGCGGAGCCACTCCGGGTCATTCAATCTACTATAACGTGAGTGTTGTTTCATGCTAACTTTCAACATAAACAATTAATTTCATGAAGTCCATTATGATTGTCCATATCCCTACCCCCATAAAATTGTGAATGCTATAATTTGCTGCTTAATGTAGAATAACGAGAATTGACGTAGATAGCGTTACAATGTTTTAACCTTTCGTCATGGCCGCACCTAGATGGTAATAGTTCAGTCACCTCATTATGTTTTTGTTAATTTCCAGTGCAAATACCCAGTGGACATAAAAACATCAGTTTTGGTGGTTCGCGGCAAACCAGAGCTCATTGCGTTAGACTACTTTATTGATATTTCTGATGGAGACCGGGAGGAAAAGAGGTAAGAGGTTTAACTATTGTATCCGATCCCACCACATCAGTTATTTACTTGTTTAGTCTATATAGGCACTAACTGCCACTAACTGGCTTTGGAAGGACTTAAAGAAGGTATCTTAACCTTCTTTGTACTCATTGAGCGATATGATTTGTTGTAGTAGGTTTGAGAAGAATTCCTTAAAGTTGACAATGGCTCTAAGTACCTAGGTTAGGTTAGGTACTTGTTGTTTTGTGGAGTAATATTAAGCGTAATGCTCGGCAGTGAGCGATAACAATAACTTTTAAGCTTCTTTGTCGTTGTAATAACTCGAAGTACTTGTGATTCCAGTGAGTTCCGTCTGTGTTACTACCCTCACAAGTTGTCTAAGTTCACGAGCATGTTGAACGCGGCGTTCGATGACAAAGCGCAGCATCACATCTACGGAGACTTCCAGCCGCTCGACAAGGTGCAAGTACCCGCCTTCTACATACACGTCATGAAGAAAAATCTATGAGTTTAAAATCGATCGTAGTTTAGAAACAAAACTTTACAAATAGTTCCAACACATAAATACAACATTTTGATATAAGATTTAAGTTATAAATAACTCGCTTGAGTTCCTAAAGCTCCTTTAGGAACTATTGCAATGGCGAAGGTATTGTAGAACCCTATTCCTACCGGCTTTCTCTTCGATAGATTTCTTTTCAAAAATAACACTTTACCAGTAGGCTACTACTAACCTACATCAAGATTTTGCAGTTTAAATTGGAGTAGAACCAGTCATTTGTGATCAACGATCATGTAGCTCATGTAGTTGAAACGTTTTAGCAATTGATTTGACGAAATAAAATTTTAGGAAGAGCAATTAAAATGACATTAAGATTACGATTTTATATTTGGAAATAAGTGGAATTGAAATTCTAATTTTGTACATTTTATTTTAGGTTTAGAAATGTGAAATAAATTTATTTATTTTGTTTGTGTATTTTATTTACATCCCATAAACGTATCTATTCTCTTAGAAATACGAGTTCAAATAAAAATTATGAATATTTAATTCTATAGAACATAACATCCTAAAATGTTGTTTTTTTCAATTTTATGAAAAACTAGCTGACCCGCACAACTTCGTCTGCGTTACAAAGGGGTTCAAACAGTACTCGCAATGCCGTCGCGTTATTATGTGCCTGAAGTGCACTCACATATTCATTGCGTCTTATATTTTCATATGGATCCCTAATTTTTTTCAAAATAAAATATAGCCTATAACCTTCCTCGATAAATGGACATTCCAACAGTGAAAGAATTTTTGAAATCAGACTGGTAGTTTCTAAGATTAGCACGTTCAAACAAACAAACAAACTCTGCAGCTTTATAATATTAGTATAGATTTTAAAATAAACCTCAGTCATTTATCTTGTTATAGGCACAAATAGGTAAAAAAGTTTCAAAACTTGGAATTAGCAAAAAATATGCACTTTAAATATCTAGATCACACTAAACTTTGTTTTGTTTGATTTAATATCTGATACCTAGTTAAAATAAAAATGTTTAGTTTACATTAAGAATAAATAAAACATCTATTACAAGAACCGAAATAATTTATTTACGAATAAAAATAATAATTTGTTGTAAATAATAAAGAGGGTCTTCTATCTTCATGCTTGAGGTGCCTTAAGTATAATTAAAACTAAATTCGCTTAACATCTATGAGCCTACGATGATATTGTTGATGGGGATATGAATCAGCTTCACGAAGAAACCGATGAAGCCCATGATGCAGAATCCGATAGCTGTAGCGATGGCGATCTTTTGGAATTCTGGAAATAATAAGATTTTGTTAAATTCTACGGTAGAGTCCCAACATCTTAAAGATGTAATATTGTTTTTTGTACTATAAGGTATAGAATATATTGTATTTATTGTAATTAATATAATTATTTAAAACGTCATGACAACTGGCGCCGTGATGATGTTCGTGAACCTATAGCTTCAACTGAAAATCAGCACTGTGGTGCACTACCACAGCATGTGCTGAGTTGAAGCCTTATGGTATACAGTACTGTGCTTTCCTTTTTATATTTTTATTTTACTTTGTTTCCTGTTGTTATTATCCTGTACTTTGTAACCATTAAATGTTTTTCTTCTTTCTTTCTAGATGCCTCCTTTCTACCGGATTGTAAATAATTTTTTAACATTGATTACCAATTCTTTTTTTTTTAAATCAAGGCATATTATGAGACGATCTGAGTTACATAGCTTTAGCTCATTCTTTTTGATTTTACATAGTTACTATCTTTCATTGAACTGCCGTGGTATACTTTAGGCCAGTATAAACAAGCTCCTTTTCAAGAATCTCTCATCTGACTGAAAACTTTACTTAAATATATAAAAAAAAGATAGCAGGACATGTAAAATAATCATTGCATACAAACACTTTTCAATCATCTTTAGTTACAAATATCAGCAATGCAGATTTCAAAACATATGTTTGCTATTAGAATAGACTGCAACAGTAGACTGTTGTCTAAATATTTTCCAATAAGTATGTAACAGAAAAGTATGTAAATATACAGTACATCAAAGAATCCAAGGCATTTTTATTTCATCTAGGGCTAAGGTGTATTATAGTAACTAGGTCAAACAAATCAATACCTCTAAAGCATTGGAGTGTAAATGATACATTAACTTATGAATGAAACTTCACTTGAAAATAAGAACACTAAAGTTATTTGCGTACAATAAGCATCTTTCTTATTAGATTGTTGTTTAGTTTACAGTTTTTTTGATGCTGGAATGAGCAAAATTTGGTTCCATAACTATGGCATGTAATAAGTGTAAATTTACCTTTTCTGTCAGGTTTTGTGCATCTTCTTACTAATCTGATGGAGTCCTTGGCGAACTGCTTGCCGGGTTCAACGAATTTAGCAATTTGGTCCATTATTCTGCAAATCCAACACAAAAATGTATTAGTGTCTTACGATGCAACTATAGCGGTAATGTCGATTCTGTGTGAATAATTAAAAACCACTCACTCACAATTATCGAAAGAAAACGCTACGGTTCTTAATTTTAATTCGCGTCGACAGTATTTCGATCACTTTCAGCCACAAATCACAAACGTAAAATGACAAACAACGAAATCGTCAGCCACGTTGAAACTTTTTCGTGCACGTCATCAGAAATGTCAATTTCGTTTCGGATACACACAAAAATGCGGCGCAAAAACTTTGCTTTTTCTTTTTAAAATTACAATAATTAACAAACTCAATAAATTAATTTAATAATTATTAACACAACACAAACCATAATTGAAAGTGTAAAACTTTTTAAGTTTGACAAATTAAAGAACTTTCTAATCACTTTCTAATTAAATGCACTAATATTGTTTTGCACACACTTTGAGTGCATTTGTAAGAAAGGGAAGAATTAATTAATAATAAAAATAAAATTCTAAAAATATGATTTTTAAAAATTCTGTTGTTTGTACTTTTTCGCTGTTTAATAAATAACCCTTCGCTTCATCCATGGAAAAGAACACACGTTTAACGTCAACTGTCAAAATCATAAAAGTCAAAACAAAAAATTGGATGAGGATTCCGCCGTCAACTGTGTGAATGACACACGTGAGCCTTAGTTTTTTATTGAAACATTGTAAAATACTTTATTATATGTTTAGATTAAGCTCTTAATTGTTTTCTAGTTAATTTGTGTTGGTTTTGGGCTATTTATGTAAGTATTAATGTAAGTTATTTTTAAGTTTTGTAAATATTTATCTTGCTAAATTTATTTTTGTTCCTACCCTCGTAAGTTTTTAACTTTTTTTTTCCTTTTTTTTTTTTTTTTTTTTTTCTTGTTTTGTGCTTCAAAGTAATTAGTCAAACTATTTTTCTGAAGCATCGATAATGGACCTCCCCCCTAAACCACCCGATCCCCCGGATGGGATGGTAAATAACAGAAAGCACAAGTTACCTTTAGAAAAACCCAACTTCGTATCCAACCAGGACAAAAGATTAAGAAATACTGATGAAACCTCATACTCACAACAGACTATTTACACCCATCCTAGTTACAATGAATCTCGCGAATATGGTCAGTTTGATAACGGTCCATTTATTGTTCATGTTTGCCGGATAGAGACAGACGCCACCTCGGGTGTTACGATGAAACCTATTAAATTCGGTCACTTCCTTGACCGTAATAACGTCAAAAATCTTGTAATAGACGGTGTGAAGGGAATTGGTCGAAACAGAGTATCAGTGGAGTTCATATCTGGTGCTGATGCCAATGTATTTGTGAAAAGCAGCTTTCTCACAGAGAACGATTTTAAAGCCATCATACCAACCTTCAACGTCACTCGCATGGGAATTGTTCGTGGTGTTCCCGTCGACTGGACCCTAGATGAATTCGTTGAATCTTTAGTAGTCCCAGAACACTGTGGTATGGTCTTAAAAGCTCGTAGGTTGAATAGAAAAACTGTCTCAGAGAATACTACAGTTTGGGTACCTACCCAATCTGTGGTACTCACGTTCACTGGACAAACTCTACCAGAGAAAGTTTATTCATTCCACACTTCTCTTGTTGTAGAGAAGTATCTGCTCCCCACAATCCAATGCCACAAGTGCTGCCGATTTGGCCACATTAAAGCTCAGTGCAGGTCAAAGCCCAGATGCTACTCTTGTGCCCAACCCCACGAAGGTGACTCTTGCGACATACCATTAGAAAAAGCCACCTGTCTATTATGCTCTGGTAAACATACGGCTATAGACAACTCCTGCCCAGAACAAGCGCGTCAACGCAATATAAAAGTGATTATGTCTCAAGAAAACATATCCTATCTAGAAGCATCAGCTCGTTTACCGTCCGTAAGACGATCCTATAGTGACGTCGCCGGAAGAGGTCCGACCGTAACTTACTCATCGCCACTAACCCACGAAACTACCATCCAACATTCCCAACCCCTTCAATCATCTGCAAAGTCGTACAGAAAAACAGTATTTATTCCACAACGACCAAGAACCACCATTACCGGTGGTTACGATAAAACTGCCCATCTATCTATCGTCTCTACACCCACTTCTGTGATGAATAACGGCTGTGCATTGCAGGAGACACCAACTAAAAACGACAGTCTAATTGAAACGGCTCTAGCCTTTGTCATTGAAATCATATCCAAATTTAATGATGCCCTACCGCCCAGCGTTGCCACACAGCTATCAGAGCTGTACAAAATTTTACCACCCGAAACTCTCCCGAAAAGCCCCAGCGACAACAATGGCGATAGAAACTTGTCAGATACTGCAATGGAACTGTAAAAGTATTCGACACAAAAAGACCGAACTAATATCTATTCTTAATAAATACTCAATTACTGTTGCTGCCGTGTCTGAGACATGGCTGAGGCCCGAGTCCCACTTCCAGATTCCGGGCTTTGCGTGTCTTAGGGACGACAGGAATGATGGTTACGGAGGTTCTTGCTTGCTCATTAAGAGACCCTTCTCGTACACATCCATTACCATCCCCCCCCATAGTACCACTTTTAATATTATAGCTGCTAGAACCATGAATATAACATTTGTCTCTGTTTATATACCTCATCCTACAATCTCACAAATCTCGGAACTTCATTCAATTTTTTCATCCCTTCCGCCCCCAATACTTATTCTTGGCGATTTCAACACACATCACACTGCATGGGGATCTCCAACATGTGATTCATTTGGAACCCACCTGATGGAAATGATGGAACAGCTCAATATATGTCTTCTGAATGATGGATCTCCAACTAGACGTGTACCACCCTCCCACAACCCACGTTCTGCAGTGGACCTATCCCTATGCTCTCCAAACCTCTTTCCGCTATGCTCCTGGATAGTCTTGACGCAAACGTTCGGAAGTGACCACTTTCCCATAATTATCCGAAAACCAAACTCTGTCATCCCTTTCCCAAGCCCTCCCTCACTACGTAAATACAAAACTCAACTCGCTGACTGGACGAAATTTTCCTCAGAGATTTCACGTTATCTCTCATCTTCCTCCAATACATCTACAATTAGTTTACAACAAAAATACTCCACATTCACTATGGCCCTAGAATTTGCTGCTGATGCCTCCATCCCCGTGAAGGGTAAAAATTGTCGAAGTATCGCTCCCCCACCCTGGTGGGACGCAGAATGCACAAACATGGTCTTACTCCGTAAGCAAGCTGAAAAAAAATACAATGCTTCAATGACAACGGAAAATTACATAAATTACAAAAAAATTGCCGCTCGCACCAAAAGAACTCTAGCAAAGAAAAAAAAGAATGGTTGGAGAAATTTTTGTGAAAACCTCTCTCCGAGAGCTCCTTTGTCAACCGTCTGGAAAAATATTCAAAAGTTTCGCGGGTCTTACACTGGCCCATCCCCTTTGTCAAACGATCCTTCTATCTGGCTTAATGATTTTGCCAAAAAGATTTCACCACCCTCTGCACCCAATTCAAATTGTTTCCCTTTTACTAATTTCTACAGTTTGTCCCAAAATGACAGGTTTGAACAACCCTTCTCCCTGTCAGAGCTCCACTGTGCAATCCAAGGTCTCAAAGACACTACCCCTGGAGAGGATAATTTCCCATACTCCTTCATGACACATTTGGGTACAATAGGAGAAAAATACTACCTAGACATTGTAAATATGATCTTTTCCACTGGGGAGATACCAAATTCTTGGAAGACCCAAATTATCATCCCTCTACTAAAACCTGGCAAAGACCCCTCTTGCGCTCCTTCTTACAGGCCTATTGCGCTCTCATCTACTTTATGTAAAATTTTCGAACGGCTTTTAAAAAATAGATTGGAATGGTTGGTAGAAAACAATAATTTCCTTGCCAACTCTCAGTTCGGATTCCGTAGATCTAGAGGTACCACAGATAGCATAGCTATATTAACATCAGATATAAGAACTGCATTGACTAAGAATGAGTATCTTGTCAGTGTCTTTTTGGACATAGCAGCCGCCTATGACAGTGTCCTACTTCCGGTGCTCAGAGAGAAGATGCTTCGGTTGAGTCTTCCAGCGAGGCTAGTCCACTGTATAATAAATCTACTTATGGGTAGAATAATTAAGATCCGCTACTCTAATCATTGCATGTCTCCTAGATCTGTCTGGCAGGGCCTTCCTCAGGGCTCTGTACTAAGTCCCATTTTATACAATATTTATACGTTCGACCTAGAACAAACTATTTCATGCTTCTGTGATGTACTCCAATATGCCGACGATTTGTGTTTATACCTATCCGGAGAATCAATTCCTGACATTAATAATCGCCTGAATACAGCTCTCTTTTACTTAAATGACTGGCTCGAGGAACACGGTCTATCCCTTTCAATCCCCAAAAGTAGTACTGTAATTTTCACAAGACGCCGAGAAAGACCTAACTGCACTATTTCACTCAATAATGAATTAATTCCCAATGCTGACTACTTCAAATTCCTCGGAGTTTTTCTTGACTCCAAGATGTCAGGAATCCCTCACATTAACCACATAACTCAAAAATGTGAGAAAGGTATTAATGTCATTCGATCCCTTTCTAGTGTGTGGTGGGGATCACATCCCTTTTGCCAGAAATTACTATACAACGCCATCGTTCGCAGCCACCTGGATTATGGTTCCTTCCTGCTCGAGCCCTGCAATAAAACGAGTCTAAAACCCCTAGAAAAAATCCAAGCTAAGAGCCTAAGGATAATTTTAGGTGCCATGCAATCTTCTCCCAAGAACGCCATGCAAGTGGAAGCTGTCGACCCTCCACTACACCTCCGCCGTCAATTCCTATCAGATCGATTCATTTTCAAAGTTAACCAATGTCTAAATCATCCACTTCTTCCCCGCCTTCAATATTTATCTGACATGATCCAGAATCCTTCTTTCAAATACTGGACTCATAAAGAGACTCCGAAGATCATTATTAGTTTTAGGAAACTTTTTACTCTATCACACCCAATGTCACAGTTCCAATCTCTCCCCTTATTCAATACCCCATACGACGCCCTTATATACGAACCTAAAATTATCTTAGATTTCGGTATTTCTAAAAATGACCCCACCGCAAATTACAGGTTTTGCGAACAACTTAAAGAGAACTGGAGCCACTGGCTTCCGGTATTCACCGATGCCTCAAAAGTTTCCAATACAGGGTTAGTTGGAAGCGCGGTTTGGATCCCTAAATTCCAAGTACTTTTGAATTTTTCCTTACCGCAAGAATCATCAGTATTTACGGGAGAAGCCTCAGCTATTCTGGAAGCCCTGTCTTTTATAATTTCACATAAACTGACCAAATCTATAGTCTTTACAGATTCACTAAGTACCTTACAAGCTATTTCCTCAAACCCCTTCAAGACTAAATTCCTTCACCCCGTAATTCTAAAGATTAAAAACTGCTTGTTTGACTGTGCGTCACAAAACGTAGAAATCGTCCTGATTTGGATCCCGAGTCATTGCGGCATCCGTGGCAATGAGCAGGCTGACCTCTGGGCTAAAGAGGCTGTCCAGTCTGGCTCTCTCCGACCTGTGAACTTTGCAACCGATATTCTACGAGGTGCATCAGATGACTTAAACTTTGACTGGCAAAACAATTGGGATCAAACTTCATCACTTAAAGGTAGGCATTACAGGAACCTCCAACCAAAAATATTCAAACGCCCCTGGTTCTCTAAATTTAAAACGCAGTCTAAATTATCGATATCTGTTGTCTGTCGTTTACGCCTAGGTCACTCATGCACTCCCGTTTTCCTCCACAAACTCCATATCAAAGATAGGTCTTTATGTGAATGCGGATTGGATGACGGAACTGCGGATCACATCTTTTTTGCTTGTACAAAATATCCTACATCTCTATACGATTGCCTCCCTTGTAAAATACCTCGTCCTCTTAACGTTAATTATCTTCTGACCTTAATTCCTGCATCTTCTATAAAACATTTACTCAATTACATCGATAAATATAATATTAGACTATAATTTTATTTAGTTTTCAATTTTGTGTTGTGATTGTCTCAACGTGTTATGTTTTTATTGTTTTGTGTGGTGTATATATAACCTTAGTTAAAAGTTAAAACTAACATGGGTAAAAAGAATTCAATTCAGAGCAACTCTTAATTTCTTTACCGATCAACTCGCCCTAACATTCCTATTATACGCGTTTAACTTACACTATTTAACAGTTTCATCTTAAAACCGATCAAATGGCATTTAAACTTCAACGTGTCTCTTTAACACGCGACATTGGCGGAATCAGTGCGCGGTAATATCCACGCGCGATTGGAGCCATAAAAAAAAAAAAAAAAAAAAAAATTGGATCAGCTGTTTGTGTTTGGATTTATTGCAGTTTTATTTATTTTTCCTGAATAATTCTTGATTTAACCGAACGGAATTGATTAAGTGCAGTGTTATAATAAAATTGCCTATTGGCAGTTCTTCAAGATGTACGCTGTAGAAAAGAAATTTGAAATAGAAATGAAGTTACGAAAGGTAACAAGAATACACAATTACCATAGTTATTTTGCTGTTTTCGTCCAGTTAATAATATTTTTTTCAATCTCAATCCCCATATTCATATGTTTTATCAAAATTTTTGTCAGTAACTAAATAAAAATTCAAAGGAATGTTAAAAATAAATTCCTATCATGGAAACGCCCTCTTACATATCCTACTAATCTAGAAAGTATTTTAAGTTACAACAAACTAATCAGTTGGATTTCAAATCATTTCCATTATTTTTACATATAAAACCTGCATTCCAATGCCCCATGTTACCAGGAGATCATGAATGTACAAGAGTTGAAAGCGGCTGCGAACCGGAGTTCGACTCTCGCTAACGACGTGTGTAATGTGTTGGGTGCATGTGAGCAGAGGTTGCAGCAACTTGAGACAGCTGTACTGCCTCTGTATGGAGACACGGCTAGGCTACAACTAGTACATCAGAGTAAGTGGTTTCTTATTAGAAAGTAGTGAACATGCCACATCAAAAAGTATAACGAAAGAAAATTAAATGCACACTTAGATCCTAATTGAAGTTTTAATAGATAATAGATTGAGTAAATTTAGCGCCTAACAATAATTGTTATCTTTCTTATTCTTATTTAAACTGCAAAATTATGATGTAGTAGCCTACACATTACCTTATGTCTATCACAAAGTGTTATTTGTGGATTGACTTATTAGGATTTCTATTAATTGAAAAAGTAAAAAAAAATCCAAATTCACATAACAGATTTTTCTACATACAGTTATGTGTTAATCCAACTTAATGCTAACAAAAAAATCTTAAATATTAATGACAAAATTATTTTGTAAATTATTTTGATGAAACTAATTTTAAAATAAATAAATAATAATTTTACAGATATGGAACGCACAGTGAAAGCTTTAGATCATGTAATTAACTATTACATGGTGTCTCGAGAACTAGCTGATTTGATACAAGCGGGACCTCATACTACTACTATTGAGACTCTTAATATGTATTTAGAGGTATGTATTGGCTTAAGGACTTGTATCCAATGCCACAAATAAATAGAAAAAGGAAAGTATAAATTATTATTTTTGGAAAATTGAGAATATAAAATGTCAAATTATTATGTGGATAAATTAATAGGTAGGTTTAGAAGAAGAAATCTCCCCTCTTCAGTAATGAGGGTAGTTTTTTCTTCAAATAGCAATTAAGTGAGCCTATGAAGAAGGTACAAGTCACAGTCATAATTTCCTCAAAAAATTAAATAACATATCATAGTCTGAGGTTACATGTTAATTCTTAAATTTTGAAACTGAATTTTGTTCCTAAAAAATAAATTTTTTTTTTTTGAAGCATGTGTTGTGTAGACATTTTTACTTGTTTTGTTACAGGCTTTAGATAAATTAGCCGATGCACAGGCATACTTCAACAAGAATAACCCACAGAGTGTGGAATTGGAGAATATTGTAAGTTGCTTAACAAATATAATTATTAATTACAGTCTTTTAATAATTATTGCGGATTTAAACTATTGATATGTAATTAAATTCGGATTGCGATTAATATAATTTTATTTTACATCTTTTACATTTTTCCATTTTGGCGGCAATCTTCGCTCCTCTTTTTTCTTGGTAACGGCAACACACCCATTATGCCTAACAGAGTTAAATAGGCTGTATGTTAAATAAACATGCTCCAACAATAATAATAGTAGTGCATCATAGTAAATGTTGCATTATCAATAACTACAAATGAAACAATTAAATGTTTGGGTTAAAATTTTTACATCAATATTTTTTTTGTATAATTTTCATGGAATAATATTGTCAAGATATAGTACTACAATTTTTTTTATTTCCACAAATTCAACACTTATATTTAATCTTATAAACTTAGTTAAACTAAAAATAGAGTAAGTTAATTTTCTTTTGTCAGTTCTACTCTGAATAATCATCAATGTTGAAAATAAAGTATTTCATTGATAATGTTGTTGATATAATAAATATAGAATCAGCTGTACAACACTGGTGTATCAAAATTGGAGAGTGCATTTGAAGAGCTGTTGAATCGTAACACGAGACCGGTCTCACCCACTACTCTGATGGACATGATCGCTTTGGAAGAAGGTACTGTAATAGTTATATTTTGTAGTTTTAGTTATTGGAACGAAGTTCCTTATCGCGCGTTATCGAAAGGGGGCTTGACGGAAATTTTTATGAAAAAGTTGCACGACACTTTTTTGTTTTAGATGATTATCGCTAGATGGCGCTGTTCTTAAAATATTTTATAAAACAATTCCTTATTTTTTTTTATATGATTAATGCTAGATGGCGCTGTGATCAAAATATTTTATTTTAGT
>AP028265.1:1111598-1124098 GCA_030269945.2 Trilocha varians
ATGCCTGAGGTGCTGCATTCATTAATTGTATAAAATAACCATCCATCAGGATTATCACTACTTCATATTATAAAGCTGAAGAGTTTGTTTGCACGCGCTAATCTCAAGAACCACTGGTCCGATTTAAAAAAAATATTTCAGTGTTTGATAGTAGGGGTGTGCGAATATCGTTCGAATCGAATCGAATCGAATATTGAAATTCGATTCGAAATTCGAATTATTCGAAGTTCGACGAATATTCGAAAAATTTCGAATAATTCGAAAAATTTCGAATAATTCGAAAAGTTTCGAATATTCGTTGAATTTCGAATAGTATCGAATTTGACTACGACGATGCATCGGAAATAGGACAAGAATTGTCTCTGTCTGAAATCTGTCTATGTATTTAGTAGATAATATTTTTAATGGGCTAGATGTCTAAAAAATAGTCGTAGTCATCGTAGTCGAATTCGATACTATTGAAATTCGATTCGAAGATTCGAATTATTCGAAGTTCGACGAATATTCGAAAAATTTCGAATAATTCGAAAAATTTCGAATAATTCGAAAAGTTTCGAATATTCGTTGAATTTCGAATAGTATCGAATTTGACTACGACGATGCATCGGAAATAGGACAAGAATTGTCTCTGTCTGAAATCTGTCTATGTATTTAGTAGATAATATTTTTAATGGGCTAGATGTCTACAAAATAGTCGTAGTCATCGTAGTCGAATTCGATACTATTCGAAATTCGACGAATATTCGAAACTTTTCGAATTATTCGAAATTTTTCGAATATTCGGCGAATTTCGAGTAATTCGGATCTTCGAATTATTCGATTCGAGTTTCGAATCGAATATTCGTATTCGATTCGGAACGAATAATTCGTGAGTTCGAATTATTCGCACACCCCTATTTGATAGTCCATTTAGGAGGGCTATATTATAATCTGTGACGCTGACGAAGTTGCGTGGGTCAGCTAGTAATTTATAAAATCGTCAAATACTGAAAAATGTCAGATTAAGATTATTGATGATCAATAATTTTGATGTTTAAAAATATACAAAATGATTTTGAACATAAAGTAATCTATAATAGAACTCCACGAAACTCAAGTATATCAACATTTTTCACTAACATATTTCTAATTTTTTTTTTTTTAAGGGTTTACAACGAACAGGATTACTTGAGATCCTGTGTCTCGCCGAACCTGATTGTGAGACCAACTACAGAGATATGATACAAGAACATAAAAACGCGTATCTACAGAGGTGAAAATTTTTACGATCTCATAATATTTCCTTCAAAACTAAAATAATTAAATGAGTTTGTTTGTTTGAGTTGCAATGCACAGACAAACACACACGCAAACACGTTAAACGAATATCACCCATATATTTTGGTTACTGTACTTCTATTTACTATCAGGTAGAGTAGCTCCTTCATCTGGTTTACAATAAAAAAAATTGCTTGCCTGTAAAGTCGGTATACGGGCGAAAGTTTTACGTGACAACGACTCGGGCATGGTTAGCCCGCCTAAGAGCGAGAGAGACAGACATAAAGAGTGACGCGGCACGCGTGCCTCTCACTCGCTCTCATTGTGAGCGCATAACGTGAGCGGAGCGTAACGCAGTGAAGTGAAGTGTCACCCCCCAAACCAATTTATAACACGTTGTCACGTCAATATATGATTAATTTATAATCCAACCCAATTCTGACAAAATAATCCTCGTTTTTCGGGGGTTAAAAGTAACGGCATTGGTAACTATTGAAACGTAGTTCCTTATTTTTCGTATTATTTCAGCTGGAACAAGTTATTGTCTCATTTGCAATTGGATGAGCCGTTACCCGCTAAACTGAGGGACAGAGACAGACAGATGCTGAAAGATAAATTCTCGGTGAGTATTTTGTTGATACAGGTACAGCAAAACAGGACTTTTTTTTTGAGTTGGAAGAAATCGGATTGTGATATGTCCTAACCACAGTAAAAAAAAACAAATTCGACAAAACTATTCAAAACAAAAATAATTTCGGACAACAGAGTATTGACTAACAACCTTAAGTTCTTACGCACCCACACCTCCACACCCCATCAGCTGTCGCGTGACAGTCGTTGTGCAGGAATTTTAGATATTTTTAAGTTGCTAAGGCTTTATATCATTTTCTCTGGTTATAAAATTGTAATTGGTCTTACACGGCACTTATACAATATGTAACAAAAACCCTGTTGTTCCTTCTACCCACGTATTAAGCTTCGGCACAAGATGTAATAAAGATAGTCTTTTATAAAAAAAACATTCAACTAAAATAATTACAATACATATTCAATTGTTAATATTTATAATGTTTACGTTGTTTGTTATCTCTGCAATTCTGCATGAAGCGATGTCGTTGACACTAGACAGAGAGAAAGTAGAACGTTCCCGCTAATATCTTTGATCGTGCCGCCGATCGACAGTCACAGGCGCATGCGCGACCTTGACAGCTGTTGTTTATCACTTTAACGCTAGTAGGCTACTTTTAAAATAAGATATTCTAAACATTTTTTCAAATGAGTAGGTTTTAATGGCTATTTGATTTTAACCCCTTTTTTTTTTTAGTTGAAGGAAATCACCGGATCCCTCCAACTGAAAACCGTATGTGGGAGTTGAACCGCACTAAAACCTCCAACCGCTAACACTCAGCGTCCGAACCCCGGCTGAGGCCAGAACCCAGCACGGGGTTATGAGGGACGACGCGACGCGTTACGCCATCGGCACTCTTTCCCGTCGCGTCGCCCCCGGACGCCGAACCGGCGGTCGCCGGCGATACGGCCACGATTTTAACCCCTAGTCTAATGATTGCTTTTTAAAATTATAATTTCATTAATGTGTTGCCTGTAGGAAAGTGTATATGTCCCTAAAAGAAACAACAGGGTTTTTGTTACATACTGTATATCGACGAGTAATATTTATACTGGTACAACCAACGAAACGATGAAAACCTTTTTTTTTGCAAAAATATTATTAAAATTGCTTAATCTTCTGCCTACATGGCAATAAAAAAAAAAATAAAATTTCAATTATATTTAAAGTTAGAACCTACTAAATTAGTATAAGCGTTAACAAAGTTACACACTTTTTAATATTCAAATGGCTCTCCTGTGAAATCGCGTTTTACGTAGATCCCGTCGATATCATGACCTTCAATATGTACCAGTGGCGAAGAGTAGTTTTAAAAGAGAGAAACCGATCTTTACCACTCTTCACTTTACGTACCATAATTAACAATCACCCTGTACATAAGTCGTTCAACCGCGAGTGGGAGGAGTGCACCCGCCTCCAGCGCGGCTACAGCGTGCCCGACGCGGAGCTACGCGAGGCTCTCAAGCGCGACAACAAGCAGGCCATCCTGCCGACCTACACCGCCTTCCACGACGCCGTCGCCGCGCTGCCCTTCTCCAAGAACCCGGACAAGTACGTCAAGTACTCGCCCGTGCAGGTACGTGTGACACAGAAACAGGCACACAAACATAAACAGATACATACATATACAAAAATAGACACAAACACAGACTCAACTACATAAACAAAACCAGACAAATGCACATAAACAAAAACAAACAAACAAACTACATAACCAAAAACAGACACAACCATAACAAATATAGACACAACCATACACAATTACATAAACAAAACTAAACAAATGTACATAAACCAACACAGATACACGCACATAATCAAAAACAAATCCACGCACTTTAACAAAAACACACATACACATAATACAAAAAACAGACACAACTACATAAACACACACAAACACATGAACAAGTTATACTCTAGGTAGACATTATTATACACATAATATACTCTCTGACACCACCTAGTCATCCTTTTTAAATGAGGTTTAAAAAAAAAACTTGAGAGGTGTCAAGGGACACCCGGATGGAACGAAGTTCCTTTCGATTAATTAGTGAGGAATAACTTAAATAAAATATTTTGATCACAGCGCCATCTAGCATTAATCATATAAAACAAAATAAGGAATTGTTTTATAAAATATTTTGATCACAGCGCCATCTAGCGATAATCATCTAAAACAAAAAGTGTCGTGCCAACTTTTTCATAAGAATTTCCGTCTAGTCCCCTTTCGATAACGCGCGATAAGGAACTTCGTTCCAAAAAGAATTTACAGTAGAAGGTTTGAGTAAACACGAGCAAATTTCCTTCGAATTCCTATTGTTCCTTTGATTATGTTTTATTAAATTACAGATCGCGACCCAACTGGATGGATATTTCGATGAAGCTGCCTAATTTTATTTATCAAAAATATTAACTTTAAATATAACTTGTATTAAATACGTTTAATTTATATAAGATCCTTTAAATAAGGTGATCGATATTCACAAATAAACTCAATTGCGTTTCTGTAATTAAAGATTTTTTTATTGTTAAAAACACGTGTTTTACACGAAATAACCTAACTACATAATGTACATGTTACAAAACAAGTATTACTTTACCTGTAATTAAAGAAACAACATTCAAAGCTTATACTTTCACAAATATCGTCTCTAATCTAATCTTCAGGTATTTTATTCGACACACACAATAATTTTACTTTCAAAATATCAACGATCTGCAAAACGTCAGTTTACATCCTAGACATTCCTTTCACTCATACAATTCATTCACCTGTCATTCTCTATTCACTCGCGCTTTAAATAGCGCGGGTTAATTCAAATTTAAGAGATGATCTAATCATATCTTACATCCCCCTTTCACGGAGATAATTTTAGCATAAAATCTTATTGTTTACTCTCTAAACTACCATCTTCACGTGCAGGAGCCGGTATTAGTTTGGAAATGTGGAAGAGATTCGATTCTGATTTCCTATGTCCTGTATTCACTCTGTATATTGAGTTTGAAACCTTCTCTATTATTTCATATGGTCCAATTTTCAGCTCATCAAGTTTTATTCTGTTTAACTTGTTGCCATTTTCCACATATACAATGTCTCCTACATTGAACTGATAATGTTTTTTATTTTGATCATATATCTTTTTATTGTAGTTATGGGATTTTATACTATTTTTCAGTGCCAATTTTCTATCTGCCGATAAATCCCTTTCTGGTTTTTTTTTCTTTTAGCTCTTCTGGTATAAATGCAATATTTTTTCCTTGTAGTAAGTACACCGGTGCAAAACCTGTCACAGTGTGTTCCGTCTCATTATAACTTTCTACACATTTTTGTGCTATTGTTGTCCACGCTACTTTCTTCTTCTGTTCATTTAATTTGCACCTTATTTTATTTACCAAGGTTTGGTTAAGCCTTTCGTTAATTCCATTTGAAAAAGGGGCATTGACTGCAGTAAAAACAATTGAAATATTCTTTTCCTGTAAAAAAAGTTTAAAATCCTTTGAATTTATTCCTGGGTATTGATCTGTTAAGATCATACCAATATTGCCATATTCTGTGACATTTTGGACAAGTTTTATAAAATCATTTGAATTCTGTGTTTTTGAATTTAAAATATATGCATATCTAGAAAAATGATCCACCAAGAGGTGCATGTATTTTTTTGTCGATCTTGAACTCCCCAGCCCACCAATTGTGTCAATAGACATTATTTCAAACGGGCGTGTGGCAGGTCCTAGATATGACATTAAACCAAATTTTTTTTGACCTCTTGATTTGTTCATAATGCAAGTTTCACATTGTCTACATATTTTCTCTATATTCAGTTTCAAATTCTTAGATGTGTAATATGGTATAATTTTATTCTGCATTTGTTTAATTCCAATGTGACAGTATTCTATATGTATTTTTTTTATAAAGTTTATACTAAATTTTTCTGATAAAACGATTTTCTCTTTATTCTTGATTTTTTTGTAATATATTGTGTTTTTCAATATTAATTGTCCTTTTCCTTTTTGTAATTCTTCATTATTTTCTTGATCAATAATAATATCTTCCAGTTTTATCCAATTTACCACTCTTAACTGTTCTCCTTCATTTTCATGTGCTTCTAACACTGGGTTTCTACTCAAGCAGTCGGCTTCAAGGTTATCTTTACCTGGAGAATATTTTATCTCAAAGTCATATTGAGAGAGGTAATATGTTAAGTCTCCAAGTTCTTCATCTGTTCTCGATCTAATATTCATTTTCTCCAACGGTTTATGATCAGTAATAATCGTAAATCGTTTACCTATAAGCCAGTGTTGCCAATATTTAACTGCTTCTTTTATTGCTAAGCACTCTAAATAAATAGCTTTTTTTCTTTTCTGTACCTCATTCAACTTCTTGGAAAAATATGCAACTGGTTTTTCTTTTGTGTTTTGTTGTCTCTGTTTCAATACTGCTCCAATGCCTAGAATACTTGCATCCGTATAAATTAGTATTGGTAGGTCCGGATCAAATATCTCTAAAATAGGTTGAGAACACAATAGATTTTTCATTTTTTCAAACGATTTTTGACATTCTTCTGTCCAAATAAATTTTTGATTCTTCCTCAACAAGTTGTGTAGTGGATCTAATGTTATTGCACTATTTGGTATATATTCATTATAAAAATTTATTTTTCCCAAGAACTGTCTCACATTTTTCTGATTTTGTGGTACTGGAAAATTCTTTATTGATATTAAATTATCTTTTATTGGGCTTACTGAATTGTTATGAATAATATGCCCTAAATATTTTACTGTATCAGATGCAAATGTGCATTTAGAAAATTTCAATCTGAAGCCTTCCTTCTTTATGGCTTCAAATAATTTTGTTAAATGTGTTAAGTGTTCGGTAAATGACTTTGAAAAAATCAAAATATCGTCGATGAAGTTTACTGTCAACTCTGTAAGTTCATGTCGTCTTATAATATTACTTAATATCCTTTGAAAGATGGCTGGAGATGTCTTCAGTCCAAATGGTAAGCAAGTCCACTGATAATGGCCGTCTTGTGTTACAAAAGCTGTTTTTCTTCTATCCTCGATTCGTAACGGTATCGACCAAAATGCAGAATTTATATCAAGTGCAGAAAAATATTTGCAATTCCTTGTTTTTACCATCAGGTCTTCAATTAATGGAAATGGTTGTGATTGTGGAATAACCAGTTTATTCAAATCCCGGAAGTCTATACAAAGTCTTGATTTTCTATTGTCTTCTCTTTTGAATGCCAATGTTACTGGAGCAGCAAATGGACTATAGGATTCTTCTATAAGATTTTTCTCCAATAACTTTGATACTTGACTCTCTATTTCTTTTTTATCATTAATATTGCATCTATAAGGTCTTTTACTACAGTATTTATCAATTGATAAATCAATTCTGGCTTCAAAATCCTTGACAGTTCCAATGTCATATTTGTCTTTTGCAAAGATTGATTTGTATTTTTCAATTAATTGGTTTATTTTTATTTCTTGTTCATTTTGGAGATGGTTCATTAAAATCCTAAAATTGGTTGCATCGACATGTTCGTTAAAGTTCACATTGAATTTGCTATAACTTTTTATATTTTCTTTTCCTATTTTCCTTTCTGCATTTTTACTTTTTTGTGAAATTTCTAACTTTTCATTTTGAATCAATTTAAATTGTTTTATCATATCCAACCCAATTAAGAAGTCATAATTGAAATTTTTCTTGTTAATCACAAAGACATTTACTTCATCTTCTATTTCAAAGATTTTAATTTTTAATTTTACTATTCCATTTGTTTGTTTTACACCATTAATTGTAGTTAGCTTCACAGCTTGAGCATTATTTATTTCTTCATCTCTTAATTTTAGCAATTTTGAATTAATTAATGAGACATTAGAACCGGAATCATATATTCCAACTGTATGCAACGTGTTATTTAAAATCAACTTGACTTCAATTAATGGTGGCACTACAAGTTTTTTTGATCCGTATCATTTAATTCTGTTTCTACTTCTGAATTGTTAACATAATTGATAATATTTTGTTTGCCATCATTTGTTTTAAACCAGCATAATTCTTCAGGGTGATATCTGTTACCTTTATTCAGCCTTTTACAAATCTTACAAGGTTCTTTAGCTTCTTTTGTTTTTGTAACAAAATTTGTGCTTTTCTTTTTATCAAAACCTTTTTTATTAACTAAATGTTCCAAGCTTTTTACTTCATTAAAAAGATCTTTAGTCTCTTTGATTATTTTTCTATCAATTTTGTCTGTTATGAAACTTGGTAGACCCACTGCAATCAGATCAATGAGAGTACTTTTATTTATTGTGTTATCCATTTCTAACAATATTTTTTCTTTTCTTATAGCATAGTCTAATAGTGATCCTGTTTTATACTTAAATTCTATTGCATATCTTATTGGTGTCCAACCTTTATTCTCATAAGTATCACAAAAATCTTCCTTCCATTGTCTCCATTCTGAAGATAGTGTATATTTTATCAGCATAGAACTGTACCAATTTAAACAAGATTTCTCTAAAAACAGTCTTAGAATCTCAATTTTATTTTCATCCTCAATTATATCCAATCGGGCACATTCTCTCTCAAAAGTAGACATCCATTGGATTACGTTTGAGTTTTCACCTGTGAATTTGTCAATTACAAATTTGTCTGAAATCTTCTTTAAATTTAGTCTTGGTAATTGTGGGTATGTAATCGCCTCATTTGTTATAGGTTGTGTGGTTCCAGTTGCTTTTGTATTTAAAACTTCTTCTAAGAAATAATTATTGAATTGTATATTCTCATCATTATCCATGTATGTCTTTCTCAGCTCATCTGATAAAGTTATCCATAAACTTCTTTTATCATGTCTCTTTTGCAAAGTATTTTTTAATGTTTTATAAGTTTCCGTTTCCATTAATTTTTCATGATATTTTATTGGCTGGTATTCTTGTGGTATAAGGTAAACATTACCCTCTTTTGTCGTTATTGAGGTTATAGCCAGCACATTTGTTTTTTTGTCGTCGAAACATTTAATTGTAAATTCAAATTTCAATTTGTCCATCTTAAAAGGTTTCAGAGAATGTTGTTTTATAAGATCCTTTAAATAAGGTGATCGATATTCACAAATAAACTCAATTGCGTTTCTGTAATTAAAGATTTTTTTATTGTTAAAAACACGTGTTTTACACGAAATAACCTAACTACATAATGTACATGTTACAAAACAAGTATTACTTTACCTGTAATTAAAGAAACAACATTCAAAGCTTATACTTTCACAAATATCGTCTCTAATCTAATCTTCAGGTATTTTATTCGACACACACAATAATTTTACTTTCAAAATATCAACGATCTGCAAAACGTCAGTTTACATCCTAGACATTCCTTTCACTCATACAATTCATTCACCTGTCATTCTCTATTCACTCGCGCTTTAAATAGCGCGGGTTAATTCAAATTTAAGAGATGATCTAATCATATCTTACATTTATATAATTTACATACATTCCGTATGCCTTGTTAAGTATAGAAACAGAACGAATGTAACACAAGTAATTTATTGTATTAAATAAAACACTTATTATGTAGCATCAATTTATTTTTATATAATCAAATAAATATCCTTAAATCTATTTCTTAGCGTTTTTTTTGTTATTCCTGTTTCGTTTTTTCTTCTTCGGCCACTGCAACAAAAGGAATAATTACAAGACATTGAATATGCAACAAAAAAATACAGATCAGTTTCATTTTAGAGAGTTTATAATGACTAACACAGAGTAAATTTACTAAACAAAATGCCTTCGATAAATAATTGAGGTAGGGTGATAAACCGGGGGCGGCGCGACGGGAAAGAGTGCCGATGGCGTAACGCGTCGCGTCGTCCCTCATAACCCCGTGCTGGGTTCTGGCCTCAGCCGGGGTTCGGACGCTGTGTGTGGAGGTTTTAGTGTGGTTCAACTCCCACATATCCGGTGATTTCCTCCAACTAAAAAAAATATATATATAAAAATAGGGTGATCAACTCAATTAAGTGCGCAGTCCAATTAATGACAACTTCAAAATTGTAGTCAATTACTATTTTCTTAATTCCGATGTTAATAAATAAATAGTGCAATTTTTCTATACAATGATATGAGTTTCAATTGATTCAAAAAACACTAACTATTCAATCGTGGACTTCTGCACTGTCAGGGAACACTGTCCCGCTATCTACTACCCACCTTTAAAGACTTTCTTCAAGCCTCGTTTGAAGAGGGACAAGTCATAGCGCTCGGGAAACACCGAGGAGAGGAGCTCATTCCAATTTAAAATAGATCAAAAATAATTGATATACAATATTTTTGGAATAAGTTCGGTGGATGTTTGAAAGAACACTACCTGTCCTTTAAAATGGGTATGGACTCAATAAGTCTCCGAACATTCGTTCTCAAGGTAATTTGCATTTTGTGTTTTAATTATCCTCAAGTTTGTAAAGTAAACTTTTTTCATAAACTAATTTAACTTTCAAATTTTAGATTATCATATTATATGCATAAAAATCTACAATCTATGCAACATACAAAAGCTGAAATTTGATATCACATACCATCTCAATATTACTTCAGTAGGATACTAAATTTATAGAGAAGCAATCGCAGTAGATCTTAACTTAATAAAGCCACTAACTTAAAAACTACTTAGGCTAAAAATAATATTAAGAAATAGGGGTTTTCTCCCAGGTTATCTCTAATTAACATACAGGGTGGATATTTTATGTATCCACTCAACAGTAACTGGGAAAGTCACTTTTCGCTAGATGGCGAAACTGGGGACTTCGTTCGGAATCACTACCGCGTTTAAGCCTATTCTTAAATCATTTTTTTCTAATAAATTTAGATTTTAATTAAACCTTACATTTTTGTAAATCTTTATTATTAAACGACGCTGTATTGCATTTTGTAAAATATGAGACAACTATAAAATGTAAACAAAACAAGTTTTAGAACTATGCTCAATTTTGGCTCCTGCCACAGACTTAGCAAAAGTAAACAAACCAATTTTGTTACCGATCCCAGTTGAGTGGATATGTGTAACTATTATTACGCGTTATTTGAAAAGTTAAACCGATTTTAAAAACAAACATGGTATCAAATTGTATTTCGACAGGAAATTCACTCCAATCGACTTTCTGGTAATTGAATACACACCCTGTATTTTAAGCCTTACTAAACTAATTACATGTACATTTTACGACAGACATAAAAGCAAGATGGCGTCGATTTTGACGTCACATCCAAATGTCATACTTATAAGTAAAAGATAATACTTAGTATAAATATCAGTTGACACTTTACTTGGTATTCAAGTAATAGTTTAAGTACCTGTTCCCACTTCTGACGTAAATACTTAGTAACAAAAACAATTTTGTTAGAAGTAATTTATTTAGAAAAGGGTAGAGTAAATATTTTTTTTAACTGTCAAATTGTATAACTTCAGGTAGTAGAGTAAACGAGAACGTAGTTGATATATTAACTTATTCAAACACTCGCGGTTTTCTATGATGCTCTCATTCATTTTGAACGGGTCCTTACTACGACATTTTATTAATTGGGTGGTCACGAAAAGACTGGATACTGCCCATAAATATCGTGGTAAGAACCCGTTCAAAATGCATGAAGTTAATATAGTTTATAAGTAAATAAGAAACTTTATTAATTTATTAGAATGATGACGTCGCCATTGAGTCTTATATTACGTTATCTTGAAAAAGCGCTATTTTTATTGCCAGATCAACCAACGGGCCATCTGATAGTAACCGTAATTGGTTACTGTAGCTGATGGACCTCTGAAGTGTCAGGGGACTTCTGAAGGATTTTACTTTTGAATTTAGGTAAATTTTGAATGTATCCTTAGACCTTATTCTTGACTACAATATACTGTTTTAAAATCGAAAGAGGTATAGTAACTTCACTTCAACACGTATAAAGTGTAATTGTTCCCATTCACTTTTTATAACTCAAGTTTGACTGGAAGAAATCGCTAAAAGTCGCGCGTATTTTACTTTAAGGCTGTATAATTTATTTTTATTGCAAAATAAATAAACGATCTTACTAGTTTGTAAATTTCTTAGTGTTTTAGTACAATGAAGTGTTTTTTTTAATCAAAAATCCTAGTTCTCGTTTAAACTAAGCCCTTAAAGTTTACACTTCATAATATCATCGTACTGTGAACTCAAGGATACCTTACTAGTCGAAGCGCCGTCCTCCGTCGCCCCGAACAACTAAGAACAATACCATAACTACCGTTACACTATATTTTATATAACATTTTATTCTTGGTCACATCTTGTGTTATACTGTTCTTGAAGTAAACAAAATGGAGGCAGTGTTATTTATTAGTTTTTTTTTATATCTTTTTTTTTTTTTTTTATTGCCATGTAGGCAGACGAGCTAACGGCCCACCTGATAGTAAGTGGTTACCGTCGCTCATGAACCTCTGCAATGTCAGGGGACAATTAAAAAATGTAAACAAAACAAATTTTAAAACTGTGCTCAATTTTGGCTCCTGCCACAGACTTGGCAAAAGTAAACAA
Organism: Trilocha varians; assembly: GCA_030269945.2. Classification (NCBI taxonomy): domain Eukaryota; kingdom Metazoa; phylum Arthropoda; class Insecta; order Lepidoptera; family Bombycidae; genus Trilocha; species Trilocha varians. The sequence goes on from AP028265.1 coordinate 1,124,052, forward strand.
ACCAATTTGGTTGCCGATCCCAGTTGAGTGGTTATTATAATAATCAA